>JANKKI010000314.1:0-600000 GCA_025175665.1 Cinchona pubescens
TCTTGAACCCTGCATGCTGCCGTAGCATTTTAGAAAGTTTTATGTCTAGTGTTGCGGTGTTCTTCAGCAAAAACTTGAACTTCTATGAGTAGAGTGCCGTGGAACTATGACCTGTTGGTCCCAAAGCAACCTAAGAGGTGAATTAGGTTTCAAAAATATATTTTCAGAAATATTGAGATTTTCTAATTGAATGCCGATATCTATAGCAATAGTCTTTGCTTCCCATTCTTTGGAGAGGGCATTCAAGATTTTTCTATTTTTCTCACCCAAAGAGTATTCCTTTCCCAAGGCTTCAACATCCTTGATGATATCATCGAATGTACAATATATTTTATCTTATTTTCACTAAAAACTCTTTTAGTTGAGCCAAGAATCTTCTTACAACCACACTTTCATACAAGATTATCACTCCACTCAAAGTTGAATTACACTCACAACCACACACACATCTAGATGTGTATAAGAGACAGCATTTGTACTCAAATTACTCTTTTCTAAGGCTGAGTTAATGTTTACAAAGTTAAGTGTTTATGTCATCATCAAAATAAGGTTTGGAAAACATCAATCTCCCCCTTTTTGATGATGACAAACCTTCATAGAGTAATTGTGCAAAAAACAATTAGATCTTAATGACTAATCATTTCATTTTTCAGTATAGAAGACTACTTCCCCTTTTGACATCATCAAACAAAGCTCCCCCCTGAGAATATGCAAGTAATTGACAGAAATCTCATTGTTTTTTCCCATATTACTTATAAGTTTAACATTATCAAATACATAGTCTAGATTTAAAGATTGCTGCAAAGGTATGCAATTGACGGGACGAAGTCTTAAAAAAGAAATCCATTAATAGGTTCGGAGGATGTTATTCCTTCGCTTTTTGGAGCGCTTTCGCTCTTTGACGCTTGGATGGAACATCTTCATCGGTGGCTTCACTGCCTTCCACTTCGCCGGGTGCGACGTTGCATGATGAAGTCAAACGTGGCCGCCAACATCCTCATCGCCTTCTTCCTCGCCATTGGCAGCTCCCTTGGCAGCTTCGTTGTCCTCATATCATAAAAGCTCTTCAAATGGGGCCATGCATTTCGATAAAAAGAAAACATAAAGATAATAAGATTTGCGAAGTGAACCTTAGACATGAGGCAGTTTCTCAAGAAGAAGTCTAAGTGCCTCTTGTAAAATCATTTGTCGAGTTTCAAGTCGCTTTATGTTTTCGATTGGCACGACGTTGGCATGTAACTGACTTGAGTGCTTAAAGAGGAGAAGGCCAAGATATGAGAAAGTGATGGTTCGATGTAGGTGGAGGAGGATCGTGGATTGTGGAGGTGGTTGAGGAGATGGAGAATGGGGAATAGCAAAATTAGAGGTGGAGGCATGGATTGTGATGTGCACGATCAAAGGCCGCTTTAGTTAACCATTGATCGTTGAAAACCGGAGGCCTTTTCGCTCAATGTAAGACAAGTATTTTGAAAATATTTGTACAAATTTATTGTTCAGCTTATGTTGTTAATAGAAGTAATAAAGACAGTGATCATCCGATGGGGTAATTGATTTTTTTTAATAATTATATCAAAATACACATCTGTCTCAAAAGAGATACCCAAAATCAAGATGCATGCCCTTGAAAATACAAAAAATTAAGTAAAGCTGCATCTTGCCGGACTCAGTACGATGCCCGACAGTTGGCAATAACAGATTTGTGACAAGAATATACAGACTATTGAGTTCAGAGTGAGCAGTGTAGTTTTGGCTTCCGAGGCCTGTTTAAATTTGATGTTCAAAATAGCCCTGACCTCTTCGATGTCAAATCGAGTGTCCACAGCGGGCCATTTATCCAAAGAAAAGAAATAGGACAAATCATTTGGGTTTGAGACCTCACATTAAAAAATCGTGTTAATGATGTTGGATGAAATCTCAAGATTATTGCTGCTAACCTGAGAAATTAAAGTGCGAATGGTGAGGCCTTTCCGAAGATTGGCAGTGAATTGAAGCACCATGTCATGATATACAGGTAAATCAATATGGAAACAAAAAATTTTTTATTTTTCAAAACAGGATTTGACAAGGAGAAGATTATACTCATCAAACAGACTTTGAGATGCAGGACGTTGAACAATTATGGATTTACTTAAAAGGGATGTATACCGTTCGGATACCTTGGCATCGATGAATTTTGGCAAAGAGTGGATTGGAGGATGAAAGTGTGGTTGTAAGAAAGATTCTTGGCTCAACTAAAAGAGTTTTTAGTGTGAGCAAGAACTTCCCAACTTTGTAAAGATTTTGTCATTTTCTTATGGAAGCATTGAAAAGCTGTCTCTTATACACATCTAGATGTGTATAAGAGATTTGAGGAAATTGAAACCTAAACTTGGGAAATTCTCCCTGCTTCCATAAAAAACCTTGGCTTTGGAGACAGATAATACTTCAAATTTTACCTATTCTTAGGAATTTGGAGGGGGTGGTGAAGGGACAATCTTCGCCAGAGGGTTTTCCGTAATATCGTTCACGACATGAGCGTCCGAGGAAGAAAGGAGTTTTGACGATCCAGAAAGGCCCGAAAGGAAGAGCTGCTTCGACTTACTCATGCCAAATTGATCTCAGAAATCCCCAAACATTTTCTCGAGAGATTCAAAGCGATCTAGAGCTAAGGGTTTTGTAAAAATATCAGCCAATTGATTCGAAGTAGGCACAAAATCAACTAAAATTTTTGAAAAATAAAATAGTGATTCATGTAAATTTTGCTTAACAATCAATATGTTTGGTTTTAGTATTGATAACAGGATTTTTGTGTCTAGATTAAATGCATTGAAGTGTTGTAAGACTTTATCGGCACACAATCAAAAAATACACCAAAATCTTTCAGAGTATGTTTCATCCAAAGAAGTTGAGCACAACAATTTCCAACAGCAATGTATTCGGCTTCCGCCGTAGAAAGAGAAATAGAATTTTGAATTTTGCTAAACAATAAAGCAATACACATTGGTGATGTAAGACAATTTTAAAATGACACATACCACCGTACTTTTTCTATCAATTTTACACCCAAGAAAGTCAGATCGAATAACTAATCAAATCAAATGTAGAGGACTTTGGATACCACAGACCAAAATCCATTGTTCCCTTTAGATATCTAAAATTCTTTAAACATCTTCCGACAGTGATGAACTTGAAGATGAAAATCTCGTGAGGACAAACAAAAGAAGCTAATAAGGGAGCTGCTGGCTGTTAAGTAAAGTAGACTTCCGATAAGAGACAGCGATGGTGTTTTTCATGCAACACCAAGAAGGAGCATTGCTCTAAAGACCTCTTGGTTGAAGTGCACATTGGCGTACCAACTTGTTTGCAATCTTCCATTCCAAATCGCTTGAGTAGCTCCTTTGTGTATTTGATTTGCGTAATAAACGCCTTCCTTAATTTGATGAACTTTTTTCCTCGGAAAAATCTACAAGCTGTATAAGATACACATCTACACTGTGCTAAGATGAAAGATCTAAAGACCTTCCAGAAGAAGTTGGTTTCAGCTCCAGCACTAGTTGACACCACTGAACATAAATTTGAATAATTAACAAACCATTTAAATCCATTTTTGTGAAAAGAGTGGTGTCAACTACACCTCTTTTGAAACCATTTTCTATCAAGAAACCACTTAATCTTTCATACCATCTCTTGTAGCTTGTTTTAGACCATATAAAGCTTTGGAGAGTTTGAAAACATAATTTAAAACAGATGTGTATAAGAGACAACTTCCCAAGATGGAACTTTCTCTATCAATAAAACCATTTAAAAATGCACTTTTGACATCCACTTGAAATAATTTGAAATTATTGAAACATGCGCATGCAAGAAACATGCGAATGATTCTAATAACAGCCACGGGTGCAAAGGTTTCATCAAAGTCAATACCTTCTTCTTGAGCATAACCTTTTGCAACAAGTCTAGCTTTGTTCCTTATGATTTCACCTTTGTCATTTAATTTGTTTCTAAAAACCCATTTAGTACCAATAACGGGGTGAGAAGAAGGTCTTTCAACCAAGACCCAGGTCCATACATTATTTTTCTCAAATTGACTAAGTTCATCTCGCTTAGCATTAACCCAAGATTCATCACTCAAAGCAACATCTATATGTTTAGGTTCAATGTGAGAGAGACAATTACTATTCAAAGGTTTATGAGAACGAGTAGTTACCCCATCGGATAGATCACCAATGATTATATCTTGAGCGTGACTAGAGACGAATAAACAAGCTTTCGAGAGCTCATTTGGAATGTCCTCATTCTTTTCATCATTGATTTGATGGTTGTCGACATCAATGCTTTTCATCATTGTCACTAGAATATCCTAGAAAAATTCCTTCATCCGATTTTTTGTCAAATTTTCTAAGGTTTTCTTTGATTTTTAAAATAAAACATTTACAACCAAAAACTTTGAAATAGCTCACAACGGGTTTTCTACAAAAAAAGAGTTCATAAGGAGTTTTATTTAAAGAGGATCTCAATAAGACTCGATGCATGACATAACAGGCCGTGTTAACCGCTTCGGCCCAAAATTTACCGTTGTGATCACAAAAGTTGGGAAAACCTCCAAATTTAAATTCGGCACTCTTATACACTTCTTAAACGAACAATTTTTAGATCCAATAAATTTTGAATTTTGGAAAACAGTTTTACAAATTTTTCATATGCCTCATTTTTGGAAACAAGAAATAATACCCAAGTAAATCTAGAATAGTCATCTACAATAACAAAGGCATATTTGCAACCACCTAGACTAGCATATTGAGTAGGTCCAAATAAGTTTAAATGCAACAATTCTAAAGGTTTATGAGTAGACACAAAATTCTTTGGCTTAAATCTAACTTTGTATGTTTACCAAATTGGCATGCATCGCAAATTTTATTTTTCAAAAATTTTAGTTTTGGCAAACCTCTTACCAAATCTTCTTCTTGGCAAGTTTTTCAATCAAATCCATATTAAAATGACAAAGTCTTCTATGCCAAAGCCAAGGATCATCTATGGAAGCGGTAAGACATTTTACATTGCTATTGCTAATTTTATCAAGATGAATCACATAAACATCATTGTGCCTAGTGCCTTTGAATAAAACAGATGATTTTTATCAAGGATAAGACATTCATGTTTGGTAAACAATACATATAAATTTATGTCACAAAGTTGACTAACACTTAATAAATTATAGTTCAAATTATCAACAAGAAGCACATTCTTAATCAAGGTTTCACCATTTTTACCTACATCACCAATGCCGATTGATTTTGCTTTATTGTTATCTCCAAAAGTGACTTTTCCACTGTTTTTGGATGTGAGATTTGTGAAGAGAGAGGCATCACCCGTCATGTGCCTTGAACATCCACTATCTATGAACCACTTAGCATTGTTGGTGATGTTAAGTACCATCATCTCCAATGGCCATAAAGGTCATTTGTGTCGACTCCATTTCTTCTTCAACTTCTCCTTCGGAGTTGCAATCATCCCATGTGATTTGAAAATTGTTGAATCTAGGTTTTCTTCCTTCCTTCTTTTTCTTGGAAGGACACTCATTTGCAAAGTGTCCGAGTTGACCGCATTCAAATCATTTTTCATTTTGTTTCTTCATTTCAAGCCTTGACTTCCCTTTGAAATTATTTGAGTTTGTGGCTCCGCCTCTTCTCATTCTTCGTTTGTTGATATAATGTTTAAGAAATCCTTTGGTGATAAGTGCAAGATCACCTTCATCAAGTTCTTCATCTTCTAGATTGATGGAGCTGTCTTCATCTTCTTCTTGAGAGGTCTTTAGAGCAATGCTCCTTCTTGGCCTTGCTTCTTCATCATCCACTACCTTGGCCTTTAACTTCAATTCATAAGATGTAAGAGAATTGATTAGCGATTCAATAGGCATTAAATTTAAATTCTTGGCTTCCTCTATAGCAATTGTTTTGGCATCCCTGCATTCTTTCGATAGAGTATTTAGGATTTTTCTATTTTTTTCACCCAAAGAGTACTCCTTACCCAAGGCTTCAAGATCCTTTATAATGTCATTGAACCTACAGTATATTTTGTCAATGTTCTCATGTGGTTCCATCTTGAAGGTCTCATACTTGGCAACAAGTAACATTTAGATGTGTATAAGAACATGTCTCTCCCTTCATAGATTTCCTTCAACTTATCCCATATTTCTTTAGCGGAAATGCAACCCTTCACATTAGTTGATTCATTTGCATCCAAGGCATTATATAACACGTTCATAGCTTTTGCATTTAACGTCAAGTTTGCCTTGTCTTGTGGAGTGAGCTCATCCCTTGTCTTTTCTCTTCTTCTATTTGTGTGATCATCAATGATAGAAGCTTCAAAAGGACCTTCATTGACAACATACCACAAATCAATGTCAATAGATTGCAGAAATATTTTCATTCTATCTCTCCAACTAATAAAATTTGCCCCATTAAACAATCTAGGGGGCCTAGTAACGGATTGGCCCTCAATAAACAGAGCATTGTTGGTTGCCATAAAATTTCTTTTCTCAAAAGCAGTTTAACTTTTAATGAGACCAAGCTCTGATACCAATTGTTGGTCCCAAAGCAACTTAAGAGGGGGGGAATTAGGTTTCTTAAAAATATATTTTCAGAAATGTTGAGATTTTCTAATTGAATGCTGATATAATAAAATTATTAGAATTGTAAGGTAAAGAGAGAAAAATTAAACAACCAATACTTCCAAGCTAGCAAGCTTGAAGTATTCAATCACTAGAATGCTTCACACACTTGGTGAGCCAATAATCTTTACAAAATTGGGAAGTTCTTGCTCACACTAAAAACTCTTTTAGTTGAGCCAAGAATCTTTCTTACAACCACACTTTCATACAAGATTATCACTCCACTCAAAGTTGAATTACACTCACAACTGTGACTAATACAACAAGGCACTAAAGTCAATTTGTACTCAAATTACTCTTTTCTGATCTAAGGCTTGTATTCAATGTATTAGATCATCTTTACTGAATGTCAAAGAAGCTATTTATAAGAGCAATAAATGGTGGTTGCAACTACTTTCTAACGGCTAAATAATAAATGCACAAAACTAGCCATTGGGATTTCGGACGTCCGAGATATTTTGGATACGTCTGACACACAATTTGATCATATAAATTTTGTTGAAGAGCTGTCTCTTATAATGGTCTAGATTGAAAGAAACAATCGACTGTCTCAAGAACTTTATGGACGGTCTAGATCAGTGTCTCTTATACACATCTAGATGTGTATAAGAGAATGCAATTAGTCAGAAAGTTCGGACGGTAATGCGTCCGAGAAGTTTAGACCTAGTTCGACGGTTCAAGGCGTCCGAAGCCCTTTCTCTAGCAAAACAGATAATGATCCCTGCAAAAACTTGTTTACAAAGTTAAGTGTTTTGTCATCATCAAAATAAGGTGTGGAAAACATCATGACCAAGGTAAAATCTTAGCACGGTGGCGTTGCATCAAACTCATAATTCCTGTACGGTTGACTTCACAATTTTTACAACTTATGAGTTTGGTTTTGGAACCATATCGACCCAACTCAGCCTAGAACCCTACCTTACCCCCAATATACATTGTAACAATAAATAAGATCTTTAAAGATAATAAGAATTAGTATGAGTAAGATGTTGTAAGAGTAGGGTAAAGTAACATTCATATCTTTTTACATGTTTTAATTTTGCATTACGTGTTGATATAACCCAACTACATAACTCATGACTTACTTTATTTTGAATAAAGATTCAATCCTTTTTACTGTTTCTTCTGTAAGAATACGCGTTATTGTTCATTATACTTTTTCTATGTATGATTTATTTTGCAATCACATCTAAGAATTGATATTTGAATATTAGACGAAGATAATGCGTACAATAGACAGAATTTTATATATTTATATCGGAAGATTGATCATGAATACATTGTGTGGTCCATTTATTGCCTCAAAAGAGAACTAACAGCAAGAAGTAAAGGTAACTTTGTCGACACAATCTTATGTGCATCCTGATTGATTCTTGTTTGAATTGAATCTCATGATATGTTAGTTAGGTAAAGGTAATTCCCTAACTTACATCCTGAGTTCTAGTTTTCTTGTCTTTATTTATTCTCTTTTTTTTATTAAAAAAAAAAATGATCCACAGTAGATCTCATCCTACCCCATCTTCATTTGTGCTCTTGTTTGTTTAAATTGCTGCATCTTAGTTAGTTAGTTAATCTACTTCTTCGTTACTCAGATAATATCATAATCATATTGTAAATCGTAATTCCTTTACCTGAATAATCAGGCTGTCTCTTATACACATCTACATTACTCTACTTTACAAGTGCATTAGTTGAACAAGTAATAAACTTGATAGTATGGCTAGCACACATTAAGTCTTTGATGCCGTTACCAGGAAAGAGTTGGATTGAATACTGCAATTATAACTTAAGACTTGTTAATCTGATTTTTTATTTATTTTCTTGTTAATTCAATATTTGTTTAGCTTTTATTATATATTGAAATTCTTATAATTGCCCATATGATGGACCTGCATATACTTATAATGAGGAATCAAGAGAAACTGTAGTTAGTTAGGATCATGGAATAGGAAGTTAGACAATTTATTTCAGCCTACCTATAAAATAATCGTGGTGGTAACTATTTGAGCTTTCAATGTCAAACAGGTAGCAACTTTAGTTATACTGTAGGTTCAATGACATTATAAACTGGCCAAGGTAGTGGATGATGAAGAAGCAAGGCCAAGAGGAGCATTGCTCTAAAGACCTCTCAAGAAGAAGATGAAGACAGCTCCATCAATCTAGAAGATGAAGAACTTGATGAAGGTGATCTGTTTCTTTAATATTTAAAATTTAAAAATACATGAAATAATTAATTTTAAAATTTTTGATGAATACTAAAGGTATTTCATCTAAATTATTTTAATTTAAAGTTTTTATTTATATGATAAAGTTCCTTCGTGTAATTTAGGTATTAGTTAAATTATATTAACAAAGGAAAAAAGAAAGAAGAAAATCATTTTAAATAAACATAAAGAAAAGTAAAAGGAAAATAGATTGATATAACTTTAATACACATCTATATGTGTATTGTATATTTAAAAAATTACTTTTACATGAAAATAAAATATAATAAAAGACCAAAAAATATCGAAAGTGCTAGGAAATTTTTATATTTAAATTTTTTTCACAAGTATTTTTAAAGAATCACTGGTGTTGGTGGACATCATTATATTTTTAGTTATTTTAACGATATTGTTGATTGATTAATGACAAAAATAGGTTAATTGATACAAAACTTGAATTAGGGACTAAAATGACAAATATAATAAACTTTAAGGAGGTTAATTTTTTATATTCTTGTAGTGTTTAGGGGTAAAAATGTCTTTTTTGATTTTTTAATAGTCAAATTGTTGACGGAATGGGCAAAGTGAGAAAAAAATAACGTTAGGGGGTTTAATGCAAAACAGTCCAAACCTTAAGCAGGTTTAATGTATTTAACTGTTCTTCTTATGATAATTTTAACTTTTCTAATTCCTTTAACAAGTGTGACATCAGTTTATTCCTACATACAATCCTAGTTAAGGGGATTATTTGATGTATCATGGGATCAATATCAGCAAAATTATACAAATCTACCTTGTGAGTTCACACCATAGCAAGAAGATGGATTGTCTCACGTGGAATAAAATTGGAGTCATTTAATTTATCTTAATATACCTATTTATCATGACATAGTTTTGCAATTCACTGCCAATTTGTGCAAAAACACTGAAACAAATAGTTTAATTTCACAGGTAAATCACAAAGACATTGAGTCAATATTTGAAAGTAATTTATAGCCATCGGAGATGTTTAAAAGATGTCCGTTTTAAGTAAAAAGTTGGTACTAAGTATCTTATCTCTTATATATGTCTAAGATGTTAAAAGAATTGACTTATGAACTTAATTCTTACTTGCATTGACAATAGTGTGCAAGAGATCCAAAGCATTAAAAATTTTTACAGCTAATGTTTATTAGTACAGAACTTGAGAATTTTCTCGATCGCAAGACTCAAGAGAAATCAATAATGAATTTTTCTATTTTAATTGGTATAACAATGCACAACTAATATGCATCTTAATTCTAGTATTGATATAATTACAAGCAATTTTTCTAGAGATTCTATAACATATTAAAAAGTTGTATGTCAAAAATCACAAATTTTTTACACAAGTGCTACTAGATCCAAGCATGGCAAAATAAATTCAAGAAAAGGTTCATAAGAATACATCGTTCATACCGTTTTTAAAATTTAAGATCCATTGGCACACCTTCACTAATCCAATTGTGAGGTTTCAATTACTATATTCTGCTTCAACATATAAGAAAATATTAAGTCAACAAAAAGTTCTATGGAAATGTTGAAATACTGGAAAAGGAACACATATAGATGTCTTTAAATACATACAAATTCTCAGAACTACTTAAAAATAAATGGACCTGTCTCTTATACACATCTATTGGAGATGTATAATTTCATCTAAAGGTTTAGATTTAGATAATAATCCTAGACAGTTTTGAATAGCATTGGCAATGCTTTCATTATTTAATACTTTCTTAATAAATCTAAACCTTTTGTTCCTACTCTGCCCTTAGGTTCCTCGTGAATTTCACAATCCTTATACACATCTAGTTTTGTATGGTTTAAAACAAGCTCTATCCCAAAAGAAAAATCAAGGTGGTATTGAGCCTTAATGCTTGCAAATTGTGCTTGGACAGAAGCAGACATGCCCAGTGCTTCTTGAGTATATCTTGCTTATTTTCCAAATGTTTTAATTTACGTGTGGTTCGCCATTGGAATTTTGACATTTGAGCAGTGAGGGAACCAATGAGATCTATAATTCGAGATAAGGATGGTGCAGTTGAGGAGATAGGGTGTGTATGAAGCGGTTGTGTAGAAGATGTAGGAAAGGAACAAGGAGAAAGAGGTGCTTGACCTTTTCAAACTTTCAAAAGTTTTGTATGGTTTAAAACATATGCACTTTTGTAAATGATTGTTTTTATCAACAAGTTCCAAGGGAGAAAGGAATGGCCCTGTCTCTTATACACATCTAGATGTGTATAAGAGAAATTGTTGTTTACCCATAGTACAAATAGAAAAATGTTCAAAATTCTGCTTAGAAATTTGCCAAATGGAATACTTCTATGAGTGTCCACGAGAAATGATTCCCATAAGGCACAAAACAAATAACCAAAATTGAGTTTGATGCCCTTGGATTTGAGATCAGATCAACATCTTTATTGTCATCTAGATTTTAGCTATTTTAACTATTTGTTTTATGCACTTTTTGTAATACTCCGACAGGAATTGCAAAACTATGTCATGATAAATAGGTATATTAAGATAAATTAAATAACGCCAATTTTGTTGAAATCCCCTTAACTAGGATGTGTATGTAGGAATATCACTCCTGTCACACTTGTCGAAGAGGTTTATTAGAAAAGTTAAAATTATCATAACAAGGAACTAGTTGTGTACCTGAGACAGGTTATACACATCTAGATGTGTATAAGTTGCTGAATGTTTACAAAATTGCCCTCACAACTTATCCCACAGCATCCAACTTTTGATGTTTGTACTTTGGCTAGTTGTTTTCCTTTGGATTGTTTAGTTCTTGCCTGACAAGAGTTGTCTCTGTCTCTTATACACATCTATCTCATAAAAGGGTTATGGAAAAAGGTGAAAAGGAAGCATTTTGGATAAATCGATGTGAGATAGTGTTTAAGAGATTAAAAAAAATGATTAGAAAGATTGAGAATGAGTCTAATCTTAACCTGGAGTTGTTTGATTTTGATTGGAGTAGAGAGAATTGAAGTTTGAATGAGAAAGATTTCAAATCGCCAATTTTCACCATAGCCCAATTTGGATGATGAAGAATGTCTGAAATGAATACAGAAGGGGCTTTTTAAGTAGATAAGGATCGTTTGGACGGTTGAACGATGAGAGTGCATCCGATCGAGCTTCTGATTAGGATGAACTTTTTTTCTAGATGTGTATAAGAGACAGTTAAACTATAATTAACAATTTGTAATTTTGAAATCAAAAATTCCAAAACTTATTCTAAGAAATTCAAAATGATCCGAAGGCAAAGCTTTTGTGAAAATATCAACAAGTTAATCTTTAGTGCACACATAATCAATACAAATTTCTTCTTTACAAACAAGATCTCTTATCAAATGGTGCTTAATGTCAATGGGGTTTGTCTTAGAATATTGAATTGGATATTTTGTCACATTTAATTAGGGTTAAAAGGATTTTTAGATGTATAAGAGACAGGTATGATTCCCACAAGTATACAGTTGTCAACTAGTGGTTATCTGTCTCTTATACACATCTAGATGTGTATAAGAGACAGATAGACCGAAATAAAGCTAAAATTTCCAAGAAAAAGACACATACCACTAGTACTTTTTCTATCTATTCTACAACTGGCAAAATTGGCATCCGAGTATCCTACCAATTCAAAACAAGTGGTTTTGTGATTCCATAACCCAAAATCATAAGTGCCTTTATCTAAAAATCCTTTTAACCCTAATTAAATGTGATTCTTTAGGGCAAGATTGAAAACGAGCACATAAGCACACGACAAACATAATATCCGATCTACTAACGGTTAAATAAAGTAAACTACCAATCGTACCTCTATAGTGCTTTTCATCAACCTTATTACCTTCATCATCTTTGTCAAGTTTGGTCGAGGTACATATTGGAGTTCCAACTTGTTTTGTGATCTTTATGCCAAATCGCTTTAGTAGTTCTTTTTTATATTTTACTTGTATGACGAAACTTTCCCTTTTTGTATGATGGATTTGAAACTCAAGGAAGAGTTGGAGTTCTCCCATCATGCTCATCTCAAACTCTTTTTGCATCGTACAAGAAAATTTCTTGCACAATTTTTTATTAGTAGCTCTAAAAATGATATCATCAACATAAATTTGTACAATTAGCAAATTTTCAAAGCAAACTTTAGTAAAAAGAGTGTTGTCAACAATTCCTTTTTTAAAACCATTTTCAATAAATAAATAAAAACACCTAATCTTTCATATCAAACTCTAGGAGCTTGTTTTAAACCATACAAAACTTTTGAAAGTTTGAAAACATGATTTGGAAATTTTTCATGCTCAAAACCCTTAGGTTGTTCTACATAAACCTCTTGATCAATACAATTATTTAAAAAGGCACTTTTCATATCCATTTGTTTTCAACCCTTGGAACATGCATATGCAAGAAACATGCGAATGGATTCTAATCTAGCTATGGGAAAAAAGGTTTCATCATAATCAATTCCCCCTTCTTGTGCATAAACTTTTGCTCTACCAATCTAACCTTATTTCTAACGATTTCACCCCTGTCATTTAATTTGTTTCTAAAATCCCATTTTGTGCCAATTACCTATACACATTTTTGTGGTCTATCAACTAAAGTCCAAACTTTATTCCTATCAAATTGATTCAATTTCTAGCATGGCTAAAATCCAAAACTCATCTTTCAATGCATCGTCAACATGCTTAGGTTCAAATTGAGAGAGTAATGCACAATTATTATTTAAATTTTTAAAAGAACGAGTTTTTATCCCCTTAGAAGGATCACCTATGATTTGATCTTCAGGATGACTTGAAGCAAATCTCCAAACCCTTGGAAGATTCTTTAGTGGTTCTTCCTCTTTTTCACTTTTTCATCAATAGGTTGTGCATCTTCTGCATTGCTCTCCCTTGGAACTTGTTGATACTCCTACATTGATAATTTTTCAAACTCCTTTTGGATACCTACATCTTCATCTTCCCAAATATCTCTTGAAACAATATCATTGATTCATCAAATGAAAGTAACATGTATAGCCTCTTCTATTACAAGAGTTCTTCTATTGTAAATTCTATAGGCATTTTTATTAAAAAGGTAACTGATAACTCTAGTAAACTAGAGTTATTTCCTTCTAAATTATGGCATTTTGATAGTTTAAATCCCGCACTTTGGGTAAGTAATTGAAGATTTTAGTTAATTTCTTTCATATGTGTTTGTATTTTTGTTCTTGTCAAATATGATAAGTTTTTATTGAATTTCTAGCTTAATTAATTGCTTAATGGTGTTAATATTATGCAGATCAAAATTAAAGGTTGGAAGTTAAAATGAACAAAGCTCAAAGGACCAAATTGTAATAATGGAAGAAATGGAAGGCGGCTGGGAAGAGAGTCTACACCGTGATCTAGACTCCTCCAGATCGCGATCTTGACTCGGGAAAATTCCTAAATGTATTAGAGTCAAGATCGCGATTTCCTGAGTTGAGATCGTGATGCTGTGGGATAAGTTGTGAGGGTAATTTTGTAAACATTCCCTAAAATCTACTAATTTCCTAGTATTATACCTGTCTCTTATACACATCTATCTGTATAAGTTTCAGGTGTAAAAATCCTCTTCAGTCATTTCTTATATCTACTTTTAATTGAAAGATTGATTGCAAGTTTAAATTTTGATTAGATAGTTGTAGTGGGTTTATCATTAGTTGCAAGTAGATATAATTTTTACTTGCTTTCTAGTTTAATTTAGTGAAAATCTCTTTGCTAGCAATCTAGAATTTCTTATAAGAATTAGGGTTCTTGTTAATTTCTTACTTTTTAGTTAAGAATTCTCAATTTCTTGCATTAATTTCTTGTTAATTTTTAGTGGACTTTCTTTATTATCATCAAAAATCCAAAAATATTTATATTTCAATTTTAACTTGTTTCAATTTCTAGTGTAGAAGTGGTTGCTTTTATTCTTCATGAAGGTTCTTAATTGTAGTCTTTTTAATTGGGTAACTTGCTTGCTCTTAATTTTAGCTTTATTTCGGTCAATCTAGGGTAGAATTAAGTGCTTTTAGTTAATTACTTTTGTTAGAATTTAGTAGCTGGTCTCTTAACTTCGTAATTGCTTAGTTTTCATTATTTGTTTTAGTAGATAAATTAGTTTAATTTAGTCTTATGTACTTATACACAAATATGATGTGTATAAGAGACAGTTTCATCTCTTTATTGATTGCTAAATTGCTTAAATATAATACTCGTAAATCTTAATGTTGACTTCCAACAATCCTTGTGGGAACTTATCCCTACTTCCCTTTATACTAGTTGACAACTGTATACTTGTGGGATGCTACCTAGTTAGTAGTAGGAGTCTAGATAGTTATGTTTTATAAATATTATAACTAAGTGTGTAAAGAGCATCAAGTTTTTGGAGCCGTTGCTGGGGATCGATTCGGGTCACCAGCATGACAAGGGGGTAACCCAAGAAAATCCTTCTTCATCCAATTGCTTATCAAACTTACCACGATAATCTTTAGTTTTCCAAGTAAAGCATTTACAACCAAATACTTTAAAATAACCCACAATGGGTTTTTTGCAAAACAAAATTTCATAAGAGTTTTTGTACAAAATAGGTCTTATAGGAACTCTAGTCATCATATAATAGGTCGTTAACGGCTTCACCCAAAATATTTCGGCAAATCACATTAATAAATCATAGTTCTTGTGGTTTCTTGAAGATATTTATTTTTCCTTTCAACAACACCATTTTGCTTAGGACTTTGGCAACTGAAAACTCGTGAAAAATACCATTATGATCACAATAATCAAGAAAAGCACCCAATTTAAATTCGTCACCATCGTCACTTCTAAGTCTGACAATTTAGAAATTCGATAAGCAATTGGATCTTAGCAAATTTTCTTGGGTTACCCCCTTGTCATTTTTGTGAGCAAGAAAAATACCCAAGTATATCTACAATAATCATCAACAATCCCAAAAGCATGTTTACTACCACCAAAACTACCATGTTGAGTAGAACCAAATAAATCGATATGCAAGAGTTCTAAAGGTCTAGAAGTGGAAACACTATTTTTGGATTTGAAGGAAACTTTTGCTTATTTACCAAATTTCATATCACAAATTTTGTCCTGTAGTTGAATACACATTTTAGGCGAGTCTCTTAAACTAAGTTCTTTTCACCAAAGTTATCTAACAAATCCATGTTGAAATGATACAATCTCCTATGTCAAAACCAAGGATCATATTTGGTAGCTGTTAAGCACTTAATCTTACCATTGTCAATATTATCAAAACAAACCACATAAATATCATTATGCCTTTTACCTCTAAACAAAAAAATAAATTTCTTATCAAGAATCAAGCATTCATGCTAGTTAAAAAAAATATACAAATCTCTATAACATCACACTCGAGAGATTACAATTCAAGTTATTAACTAAAAGCACATTTTTCACAAGTGTCTCACTATTTTTACCTATATCACCAATCTCTATAGATTTGGCTTTCATGTTGTCTCCAAAGGTTACTTTGCCACTATTCTTTGATTTGATATTTGTGAAAAGGATGGGTCACCGATCATGTGCCTTGAGCATCCACTATCAATGAACTACTTTGCATCCTTAGTGGTATTCTTCAAGCATACCTATAAAAAATTAAGAGATAACTTTTGGTTCCCATATTTTCTTGGGTCTATATGAATTAGTAAATTGACTTAATATCTACATTGATTTCATTCCCAAATTCTCATTTCTTTTAACATAGCAATTCTTTTTCACATGTCCATGTTGTTGACAATAATTGTAAATAATACTTTTATTTTCATATAAAAGAGACTTGGACTTTACAAAGCATGAACCATCCTTTTAAAGGTGGTGAAATTCTAACCTCCATATTGTCTAGTACAATTTTTAAAAGTATTTTCCTTTTTCTTTTGCAAAAGTACATCAAGATCATCTAGTTTTTTCTTTAATGAAACTTGTTCTTACCTTGATTTTGGTTTTCACATCCAACATTTTCTTCAATGTATCATTTTCTTGTGTCAACCTATTATTTTCATTCACTCTTTTAGAATTAGCATTTAACAAAATATTATTCTTTCTATTTACTTCCTTGTTTCTAGCATAAGATTTTTTCAAGCTATCATGCAATTTCACCACAAAAGCCTCAAGAGTATTATTTTCATCAAGTTCATCACATGAATCATCAAGAAAATTAAAGCTAGTAGATACCTCTTTATCGCTAAATACCACAAAGGCTATTTGAGTGGTTTCAACTTCTTCTTCTACTTCTTTCTCGGAATTGCAATCATCCCATATAATTTGAAAATTGTTAAAGCGGGGTTTCCTTCATTTTTTCTTCTTCTAGGAAAAGCACTCATTAGCAAAGTGCTCGGGTTGCCCACATTCAAAATATTTTTCATTTTGCTTCTTGATTTCTAATGTCATTGAATCTAAAATACATCTTATCAATACTTTAATGAGGTTCGTCATTTTGAATCATTCATATTTAGCTATAAGCAATTATTTCTTTTGCTCTCTCGCATCATCACAACCCTCATGAATCTCTTTCAACTTGTCCCAAATTTCCTTGGCCGACCTGCAACCTTTCACTCTAGTGGATTCATTGGCATCTAAGGCATTGTATAGCATATTCATGGCTTTTGTATTCAAAGCAAAAGAAAGCCTTACAAATAGGGAGTTAACTCATTCATAGTGTTGAGTCTAGATCTATGAGTTTCCTCAACTATAATGGTGACTTCAAAGGAACCCTCATTGACTATATACCATAATAATATCTATTGATTGCAAAAAGATTTCTATTTTCCCTTTCCAACTAATAAAGTTCACACTATTGAACATAGATGGTCTAGTGATGGTTTGACCCTCCAAGAACAAAGCATTGTTGATTACCATAAGATCTTTACTCTAAGGTGATTAAACAAAAACAAGAAAAGATCAAACTCTAATATTAATTATATGACACTAGTAGTGCCTTTTAATTTTCAAGAGCAGATAAATTTTGTTGTATAAAACTAATTGCAACTTAAGATCAATAAAAATTCTAGTAAGATGGATGCAATGCAATTAATGATCAAAGCAAAAATTGCACAAATAAGAGTAAATAAAAGACAAGTATTAAGATTAGAAGGATCAAACCAAACTCCCAAACTTTACAAAATTTGAATACAATTCCACTATTTTATGCCTCTTCAATATGGGTAAGACAACCTTTTTGTACACCAAGTAGGATCACACTTACTCACACTAATTGCCTCTAGTTGAATTAGGAGTTTTACACACAACCTCACTTTTGTACAATAGTTATCTCTCCATTATTTACACTTGAAGATCACTCACTTTTACACTTTGTAATTCCACTAATACAACATTGTTGAGAGTCTATTTTCACTAAAATAACTTTGGTAAATGCTTGTATTAATTGAAGAAGTTGATACATTTATTTCAGACTTAGTATTTTTAGCTGCACGAGAAAGGGCCTCCAATCTACTCTTCAACGGATATTCATTAAATCGAAAACTAATTGTTAGACAGTTTCAAGGTCCGATATCAAATTGCACTATCTGATAGTCCGTCCAAACACTCGATAGAATTTTGCCTTGCCTTCGTTCAGTCGTCAGATCACATGTTCAATACAACGTCCGATATTTAATAAAGGGTTTTAGATTTTTCATTTGGCTATTCGACGTTATTCTCTATCCAAAACTAAATGTCTTGGAACAAAAGTTGGTTCTAAAAGCAACCTAAGATGGTGATTAGTTGTTTCAAACAAACATGCTTAATGAGAAATGCACTTTAAACAAATAAACATACACAAATGAATACAAAAGATTCAATATTGAAATTAAAGAACAAATATAAGATGATTGATTTAGAGAATATCAAACCAAACTTCAAACTTCAAATTTGATATCCACAGTAGTGCCTCTTCAAAGAAGTGAGGCAATAACCTCTTGTATTGTTGTAGGGTCATTCTTTTGCACCACTAAATCTTCTAATTGAGCCAAAGGATTTACACACACCATTTTTGTACACTTGTTATCCTCCATTTACATTTGAAGATCATCACTAGTATATTTACCACTAATTCCTCTAGTCGAAGAGAATCACATTATCAAACCAATACAACATATAATATTTTAGCCTATTTATTCCCAAATAGCTCATAGTGTTTGTATTGAATGCGTGAGTTCTACTTCTATTATTTTGCATTTATGACTTGGGGGTATTTATAGATGCCAAAAATTGCCTTCAACAATTTTCTAACTCGCTATTTTCGCTTGTATTTAAAACTAGTCGTTAGATCTTCTTTGACAAGCCGATGCATTGCGTGCGTCTCAACGAACTAACCGTTGGACCTTTCGGATTTGCTGTCGGCAATTTACGCCGTATTGCGCCAGACACAGATGCTCCTGTTCGATCTGCCGATGCAATGTCTTCGAATAGATCGATGCATTGCCTGAATCGCCAGTTTGTGTCAACTACATCATTTGCCGAACCGCTTTCGGACAGTCATTTGTATCCGATAAGTTTATCACTTATCGGATACAAATGATTGTCCGAAAGACAGAGGTTCGGATGATGGTAATGGTCCGACACAAAGAACCTGAAGCAGTCTCGGACGAAGAATAGCATCCGATCATATTTTCTTAAGACATTGCATCGACCGTATCGCAGGTTCGACGCATCCTCGACGTCCGAACGAATACCCTCTCGGAATGCATAACAAAGTTTAATAACGCCGCCGAAATGTCCAACGGCTAATTTGTTTAGACGCACACCCAATACATCTGCCGTCCGAAAGATCTAACGACTAATTTTTCAGTAAACAGAAAATAGCTGTTAGAGAATTATTGAAGGCAATTTTTGGGCATCTATAAATACCCCCAAGTCTGTAAATGCAAAATAATGGAGAGTAGAACTACTGTATTCAATACAAACACTTGTAAGAGCTATCCTAAAACATTATGTGTTGATTGGTTTGGGTAGTGTACACATTCTTCGGCTCAACTATAGGGAATTAGTGTCACTGATCTAGACTAGCCTAGATCTTCTCTTGTAAAGTGGAGGGATAACAAGTGCTTACAAAAGTGAGGTTATTATGGTATATAGTCAATGAGTCGTTGACTTTTCAACACATTTAGTTGGTGCAACTCTTGAGCCTACTTTGTGTACAAGAAGGTTATTGCATCACCTTCTTTGAAAAGGCACTACTAGTGGATATACTCCAAATTTGAGAAGTTTGGGAGTTTGGTTTGATACTCTCTATCTTAATCATCTTATATTTGTTCTTTGAATCTCAATAATTGAATATCTTTTGTATTCATTTGGAAGAATGGAATTTGTTGTATAAAGTTTGCATTTCTCATTAAGCATATTAAAAGGTTTGTTTTTTGAAACAACTTAATTCACCTCACTCTTAGGTTGCTTTGGGGCCAACACGGGGTTGTTACTTCTTCGACACTTATTTGAGTTCAAACATTGTCCTTCGGACAATTAAATGCGTCACGAGAGTGTGTAAAACTCCTAATTCAACTTTAGGCAATTAGTGTGGGTAAGTGAAATCTCTTTAAGTATTCTTTGGTCATATTTCAGACGCTCCTATGGATCCTAAGCTAAATTCAACTTCGGATTATCATAAGCATCCAAACTGTATACAGACCTAAAAACTTCCTGCAAACTCAATTCAAAGCATTGAAGATCTGGTCATATCAAAACTAGGATTTAGATTAACATGGGGAACTTCTCTTCAGATGCTTATGAGTAGGTCTACCTTAAAAGATGCACTACTAAATCCTGGAGTTTTATCTGGAGTAGTGGAATCCTGTAGAAGCTATCGTTTTTGATGTGGCGAATGCTAATTGCTTCCTTATTTGGATACTTTAATATCTTTCTGATTATAATTTGCTTCGAACTATCCATTTTGGAATTCAACTGATTCAATTGAGCATAGCATGATTTCTTGTCGATTGCCTTTGGATAGTGCAGTGGAGTTACTTTGGAAATTTGTAAGAACTACAACAGGTCCCGTATGTGTCAATAGCAGGTTGAGTTCAAACTTCAATCTTGGTGGATTTGGACTTCTTCTAATGCCATGATGAGTTGATCTCATTAATTCAATCTCTTATTTGTTGGAACTTATAGTTGAGCAGGAATCATTGTTTGTTTGAGGGGGTTCATTCTCCTCTAGCATCAACCACACACTCAAATTGTTGCTCGAAATCAGTTTGGTCAAGCCTTTTGAATAACATGCTAGCACCTATACCTTACCTGTTGTAGTTTGAACTCAACTTCTTAAGATCACTCAACCAATTGCTATGGTATAGTCTTCTCCATTGCATCAACATTTCAAGCTAAATACTAACGGTTCATCAATGGAAAATCTTGGTTTGGCTGGAGGAGGTGGAATAATTTGTGATCAAATGGCAACCTTATTCTTGGTTTTGCAAAGATCATTGGTTTAGAACTTGTTTAGAGGCCGAAGCAATGGCTTTGCCATTTGGAGTAGAAGTCAAGATGGATTCCAAACTCTTATTACAAATTGTTCTCGGTAAAGCTTACTACATGGAAATTGGATTCTATCATTGAACATATTATTTTTGGTGGGCAGGGAATTTTATCCCTTCACGCATGTCTACAGAGAGGCAACTTCAACTATAGACTTCTTGGCCTAATTAGCTTTTTCTTCATATTTGGATCTTGTTCTTGATATCCGTAATTATTCTAGGTCGGTAAGTGGCATTATTAATCTAGACAAATATCAAACTCCATACATTAGATTCATTCATTTCAACCAGTCTATTCTATAATTAGAAGTATGTCTCTTATACGAGTTCACCTCTTTGTATTTTCTGTTAGTTTATTAATAAAATGGGTGATCAAACCACTCCAAGATACTGGTGATTTAACCAAAAAATCACTAAAGATACGTGCAAAGAAATCACGAATATTTTATTGCTTTTATAATTTTTGTCATAATTTGGGATAAAGTATTAATGAACAAAAAGATTAATTTTGACTATTGATGTGTCCCAAAAACTTCAAAATTTTTATAGTAAGGTCTATAAATTCATTAATAAAAATTTGGTCCCAAATAGTCCTCTAATATTTTTATTAAAGTCGAATTGGTCCCACAAGCAAAACTATTGGGAATCTAGTCACTTCCCACATCCATCACTTCAATCCATTTTCTCCTCTCCTCACCCTCTACACACCCTTGGTTGAGAATGGAAGAGGTTTGGGTTTGTTATCGGAGATGGATATAGAAGAAGGATGAAGGTTGAACTTACCGCTTAAAAGGGAAGGGACGCGGAGGGAAGAGAGAGAAAGATTAGGTAGTGAGAGGAGGAAGCGAGAAAAGAAAGGGTTGAGGGAAGAGGAGAGAGAATCTAGAGGGTTGGGTAACCTAACCCAGCCCGGTGGTCGGACCCGTCAACTCGGTGAACTGGCTATTGTATAAAGAACAGATATAGATGACCGGAAGGGAACAAAGTTGAAAACCAAACGACCCATAATGTTTCAAATTTGGAGTATATCCACTAGTAGTGCCTTTTCAGAAGAGGCTTGTGAACTTTTCAACGGGTTTGGTTGTAAGTTAACGGGGTCCGAGACTCGACCAGAGAGCAGGAAAGTTGTTGCCTTGAATTCAAGGTGCAAGACTCGAAGACTCGAACCCAGGACCTCCTAGAAAGGAAAGAACAACTAACAACCAAGGCCTTTTTCAAGTTGTTTACTTTTGAGCCATTAATTATTTTATTCTATTAAACAGTTTGTCATATAAGTCAATTAAACTCTTCTTCCACTTTGGTAAATTTGTAATATGATATTCTTAAGAACAATTCATTTGTTATTTTGTTTTTATAAAAGAATTTCGAAAATTATTCACTAATGTTATATTTCCTTAAGATAAGAAATGTTCCAATAACATTTACTAGTATTTGTTTCTCAACATTTTACTATTGTTAAATGACCTATTATACAAACTAACTCTGTAAGAAATAATAAGAGTATAATTTATTGTGGGTTGTTTTAAAATATTATTTATCTTATAATAACTAATTCTATAACTAAATATGTATAAGAAGTTATTGTTAACTATCTTTTTCATAGTTCTTAAAGATTTAAATTCATTTACAATAAATAAAAATTTGATAGAATATTTTTATCAATATTTTTACCATATTTCTTGTATTTAATACTTTAAAATTATATTATATATTTATAAAAAAAATATTTTAGCGACTCGTCGGTTGAACCAATAACCACCAGCACAGATTTGGGTTCGTGTTCAAATTTTGGTTTGGGTTGGAAATTTGATCTTCAAATTTTAATTTGGACCAAACCTAAAACCCAACATCGTTTGTAAGAATTCTGAAGAATTCTTACCAACAAACCTAAATCCGAATTTAGGTTTGGTTAGATTAGCGGTAGATTTTTGGTGGTAGATTTATATATGATTTTAAGGATTTGGCCTTGATTCAATAAAAAATACAATAAAAAATACAAAGTTGGTTAAATCTTGAGACAGTAGATAAGTACCTCAGACCAACAACTTTAGTTCATCACCCCTAATAATAGGTATCACCTGAATCTTAGATAGAAATATTGGATGTACTATTCAAGTTATTTCCTGAAACTTATTTCACGTTTAAAGTATCACTTAAATAATTTAATGATACTGTCCCTAACACCAGTTAAAACTCCAAAAACTTACGTTTCGAGCAGGCTATCATTTAGGAGCCAAATCGAATACAACTATTGAGAGACTAGTTAGGTTAAATTCAAGTTCGGGATGGTTTCAATTTTAGTAAAATAGTTAGAGAATTATTCAGGTGAAATGGATGTGTTGGAGCTTTGCCACAAAGGCCTTTAGATTGGGGATAAAATGTATATTATTTTAAGTCATGGAAGTGTAATTACCCTTATTTAGGGGGAAAGCATTAAAAGGCAGAAGCTAATTATAAGATTTTACAGGTTCTGAGATGCCATTAGTCTCCGGTCGTCTTTCGTTAGTCTCTCTCATATTCACAGCAGCTTAGCACGCATTTCAGTGAACCGGAGAGATCTACAGAAATCGATGTTTCGACGTCGGCATGAATCGATTATTATCTCTCTTCTTCCTCTTATTCTTGGTATTTTAATTCGAGACTTTCTTATGCAACCACTAGTTTTATGAACTTGATTTTGCTTATGTGTAAATATCTGTTAAACACATGAACTATCTAAATGATAGCCCTGTCTCTTATTAATGAATTTATTTTTTGTTCTCTTTATTGTAATTAAGCTGAAAAGTTCCATATTATTGTGAATTTATTGATTTTTTGGGTACTAATTGTGATTCTAAGGTTCATGATCTAGAGCTATTTTGTCATGGAAATCTCGTCTGTTTCATATATGCAAAGGCTTATCGATTTCTTGAATTTTCGTCTGTGTTTTTAAATCATTTCTGTTTTTGACCTCATTTATTATAATTAAAGAAAAAAAAAAAAACTCGCCTTTTTGTCAATTCTATAGGTCAGTAAATATCTATGTGACTTAATTTGAGTAGAACTGGAGTGCCATTTACTTGAACTTTTTTGATATTGATATTATACGTTTTTGATGATTTAGGGCTTGTTCTAGACAGCTTGTAATATGCTAAAAGCAGCTTTTTGATAATTGAAAAAAGCTGTTTTGTAAAAGCAGGTCTTAGGTTGCTTTTGAAAATAGTTTTTAGCTTTTTCTAAACATTAATTCTTAATTTTTCAACAAATTTTACAATTGAGTTATTTTTCAAGTTCAAATCTAAGCTGTCACAAACAAGGTGTAATTTCTTAATGATCAAAGAAGTCTTCTTTATTTGGAATAACAGATTTGGCTCATAATTTGTTTGTTTCTTTGGTTTCAAATTAAGTCTCTTCTTTTCTTGGTTTATTTGCCTTCTTTTTTCATACAAGAATAAAGTTCTATTGTTATTTTACTGATAGTTGTGTATGCAATAACTTGCATACAATACAATTTAAAGGAAGAAGAAAGAGAAATTATACATGAGAATTAACTTAAATTGTCAATAGTATATCATATTTTACTGGCCGTTGGGGAAAAATTCTCTTGACAGTGTGTTACTTGGGAATGGATCATATGGCTCAAGAATTGGACATGGTAAAAGTGGAGGATCTCCTGTGTTTTCCTTGTTCAACCTCAAAGAGAAAAGTAGGTTCTGGAGTGAGTCTGTTTACGTAGTGGTATGTCTGCAAGACTCTGTTTTTCTGCAATTTCATTTATGGAGATGAAATATGGTCTTTTACTGAAAGATTTTTAACTAATGAAAGCAGATTTTGATGATCTGGAATCATCTAGACCTGACAAAGAGAGTGCAGCTAATTACACGAAGGCAGGTATTTGCCTCTTTTCACTTTTGTTTGTCTGAACTCTGCTCTAGTTAAATATTTATTTGATTTCATCCATTTTGTATCCTATTCAGTTTCTCTTTCATTCTGTTTTAGCGATACATGTGTCTGCTTTGGTTCTTGAGAATTTGAACATCATATGTTGTCACTGTTCCCTCGCCCACAGGACTGGCAGTAGAACCTGCTTTTTAATGCCTAATGCAGAGTTTTAGATTTAAAACATCATAGACTGCAAAAGATTAGGTGCTGTTACTACTTTTTCAGAGGTCTTTGTAATTGGGGATGAGGTGGAAAAATTGTCATTTCATAAAATAAAACATGATTATATTGTCATTATTATTTCAGAAGAAGCTATTTTTCCTTGTGGACGGAAATTTGAGGAAGCAGAATTTACATGCTGTTAAAATGTATGGAGTTTTAATTCGAGGAAAAATACTCTTTCCCATGTTATTTGAAGCTCTCCTGATTTATATAAGTGTCAGTGGCATGGAATAGATGGATCATTGTTCTAGGTCCTTATTTGATTTTGACATTTAGTAATTGTATACTATTATTGAGGTCGACAAAAATTGGCTATTGATCTTTTGTTATTGGGGATTCGTTAGTCATCAATGATTAATTCTCAATGCTGTTTGTTTGAGTAAGACTGAGTTGCCATCTTTCGGGATTGGGAATTTTGTAAGTTATCAAAGATTAATTCTCAATGCTGTTTGCTAAATATGTAAGTACTTTTCTGTACCATTTTGGCAATCTTTTTCCTGAAATTGTTCAACTAAGTGAGTAGCTAGTTTGTTATGATGCTTCTAGCCTCTTTTATTTGGTTAAGAGTATCTATTATTTGAGAAGAAAAAATAGTTTCGATCCCAAAGTTGACTTCTAACTCTTTTCGCCAGCAATAAAACCAGCTGTCACTTCCATGTCTCGATTATCAAAACAGTTAGTATTGATGTTGTGAGCTGATGGTAATTTGTGATGCAGTAGGAGGTCTTGTTGCTCTGTGATGGCACAAGGCCTTTTATTGTCTTCTAACTCTTTCAGCCAGCAATAAAACTACTTGCCACTTCCATGTCTTGATTCCCGAAACAGTTAGTATTGAGTTGGTAAACCTGACGGTAGTTTGTGATGTAGGAGGTCTTGCTGCTCTCAGATGGCATAAGGCCTTTTATATTTGCATCTGTTAATGGTATGAGGAGCTATCTGATGGTGATATTTTTTGGTGTCATCCTTGTACATTTGGTAGTAGGAAAATTGGCAGGTGATGTAGATTTTGGTGTAGGGAAGCAAGGGTGTTATTGGTGGTAGAGGATAGTACTTACCATCCAAAAGATGGAACTCGCATTATATTGTTCATTTTTGCACTTTCTAGTGAACCATCTTAGCAACTGAGATTATACAAGATGAACTGAAGTTGTTGGAGAAATGATAAGAAATGGGAACTGAGTCTGGTTAATTTGTTCTTTGTAATTTGCTTCACAAAGTTGCTGATGTAGTATTCTTTGGTTCCTGCAGCAGTACCATTTGCCTTTTGGGATAGGTGATTTGTTTGATAATTTTCTTTTAGTGATGACACGGGCTTATGTATGCCAGATAACATGAACATGGGACTTGAGTTTAAGTGCTTATCAAGAAAAAGGAAGATAGGAAGTTTTTAACATACGTTGTACAGTAGTCGTTCTGAGTGCATGTTAGCTAATCCAGTGTTACATGGATCGTTATTTTCTCTTGCTGATCTAGATCCACGTTCCAGAACGTTCGTTCCGAATCCAGGATCGTTTGCGATCCAGAACACTGCTTTTAGCGTTCCTAAAGAATTGTAAGAGGGAGGGAGAGTAAGAGTTAAGGAGGAAAGAGGAAATATTAAAAAACAGGAAGTTCAATATTTATAGAATTCATTTAACGTTACTGTAGATTTCATTTAACTTTTTTTTAAGAGAGAGGGACGATTTATAAGAGTTTTAAGAGAGCGGGAGTAAGAGTCATATAGGAAAAAGGAAATAAAAAATAACGGACTCAAGAAGTTCAATATTTATCAACTTCTTTTATATGGATAGACATACAGTTATTTAGTGAGATTAGGAAGTTTTATCTAAATTTATTATTTATCAGCTTTAGCTCAACCTTTTTTTTAAAAACAAATAATAAAACTATACTATGCAAGTGTTTCATGATTTTGTTATTTTTATTATTATGTTTCATTTTCCTTTGAGATTATCAGATTACTCTATATTCTTAGTATTGTGATTATTTGCAATTAAATTATGCTTCATATAAATTTTTAATTACTTAATTCTAAGTCTAAATTGCGATCCTAAATAGCGAATAGTGAACTATCTACTATTACCCCTCCGTACCGCGTGCTGGGGAAAGTTTCGTACCGTGAACCTGTACCCGTACCGCGTACCAGACCATACCACGATCCATGTAACACTGGGCTAATCCTTGTGGTCTATGTTATCCAAACTTGCCCTTCACCCCCGGCGCACCCGTTTCGACACGACACAACCCGGGTGCGGGTGCGGGTGTGGGATACGTGCCGGATTTGGTCAACATCAGATGGGTTGACTGATAAGAGAGAGAAGAAGATCGGCTGGTTTTGCTGTCGGCTGCTGTCTTGACATTGATGACTGGCTTCTATGTTGGGAGGAGAGAGGAAATCTAAAGCTGCTGTAGCCGATTGGCTTCTGTGGCGGGTGGAGAGAGGAGATCTAGAGCTGTTGTTTTGCTGTCAGTTACTGTTTTGCCATCAGTTTGGCGATGTGCAGATGCTTAAGGAAGAAGATGAGAAGGTTTGAGGGAGGCGTCTGTGCTTTAAGATAGGGATAGGGTTTCACATTTTACAAAAATTGCAACTAAGGCCCTGTATTTTCATTTCTCTTCCTTATTTATATGTAACTTAAACTCTTGGCCGTTTTAAATGTAATATTCCCAGACACCTTTATACTTGACACATCTACATTTCTACCTAAGTGATCAATTTCCTTCAAGTTAATATTTCTTGTCTAAAAGTAGACAATTCTAAACACAATATCCGTATCTGACACCAAAAAAAAATTTCCAAGAAAAAAGACAAAACATTTATGAAAATATATATGGGCAATATGTGTTTTGTGACGTATCCCCGTACCCGTATCTGACTCTTTTGCCGAGTCCCCATATCTCAAAATATGAAAATTAATGAATCTGACCTCTAGACACATACTCGCACCCGTCACCCGTTCCCAAGTCGGGGTAACATAGCCTGTAGTCAGTCGGTCACTATATGAATTCTCATTCTCCAGGTGTTTAATGTTTAAAGTGGTTGTGAAGTGCACTCGTAGAACTCCTTTTTTGTTTTTACTCTGCTTGCTTCATGGATTGAGAAATTGCAAAACTTTGCTTGATAGCTTTATGCCTTTTGGAATCTTGATCAACCTTGCTTCTCCAAATGTTATTCTTATGTACTGACATGAACTTGGTTTATTTCCTGCAACTATTTTTGTTAGCTTTACAACTGAAAGCATCACTTTTTTGAGAGCATAATGAAAATATGAAACTGGGACTATGTACTATGTAGCTAGGACCAATTTGAATCTAGCCATTAGTTATGATTCTTAACACTGTTTTAACATGTGTATATAAGCTTTTGTTCCTCTTGTATCTCAGGCACCATTGCACACTATCTGAAGCTTTTCGAAGTTGATTCGATGTACCTTCCAGTTCCTATTAATTTCATTTTTATAGGGTTTGAAGGGAAGGGGAACCAAGGTATACTTCTATAAAATGTTGATCATTTCAACGCCATTTTCATGGGTAATTTTTGCAAGAGCAGTGGTCTCATTAATCAGGTTTTTGTTATCTATTTTAGATTTTAAGTTACATGCTGAAGAACTGGAGCGCTGGTTCACAAAAATTGATCACATCTTTGAGCATACAAGGATACCTCAGATTGGTGAAGTTATGACGCCATTTTACAAGATAAGCATAGATAGGGAACAACGCCACCATCTTCCTCTAGTCAGTCATATAAACTACAAGTATAATTTCTTCTTGTTTTTTAAATTGTTAGCAATGCTTGGATATACTTCAAAGACCTTAACTTGGTGATGTTTAGAGAATCTAGTAATATCTTTTTATTCTTGTGTAGCTTATCTGTTCATGCCATTGAATTGGGTGAGAAAGTCACATCTATAATTGAGCATGCAATTGATGTCTTTGGACGCAAGGATGATGTACTGAGTACAGGGTATAGATTTATTCCTCACATTTTGGTACATTACAATGGTGTTGCTTGGGTACTAAAATGGTCTTAACTCTTGCCCCAGTGCTTTTGTAATTTTTTTTCCTTCTCTATTTTAAAGGGACGAAGGTGCAGGTCTTTTGCAAGTAGATGTGGATATGATGGGTGTGCTCTTCACTAGTCTTGTGGAATATTTGCAGTTAGGAGATGCTTACAACATATTTATTTTGAATCCTAAGTGTGATGCCAAGAGAGCTAAATATGGCTACAGGTATGTATATCTTTTGTTTTTGTGACTACGATAACTTCTTGACACTTTAGTAAGTTTCCATATCTAAAGTTTTTTTCCCTCCTCATCTATGTTAGTGAAAGTAGCCAAATTACTCATGCTTACAGTTCAATCTCACTAAATCTTATTGAATTTTTACGGTGTTAAAAGTATTAAAATTGACAGCTAACTTGTTAACCTTTTGCATTAAGTGTTGCATCAAGTGACTTTTGCTTTTAATACAGTCCATAAAATGCAGTTACACCTGCTTAGTGATGTTAATTTACTCTGATAAATTCTGTGACCTTACTGATAGAAGCGAGAAGATGGTTGCTTTAAGTTTAGTATAGTATTACTTTTTCAGAGTATGTGTACTATTTTGACTCTTGTTATCAACTTTGTTAAATTATGCAGGAGAGGGTTATCTGAGTCGGAGTTGAACTTTCTTAAGGAGGTAAGTTGCTCGTTCTCATAGATCCTCCTTTTTTGATTTTATCATAATTTCCAAGGTCTTTAAACTTATGGAGTAAATTTGTTCTTGGTCTGTATTTTTTAGTAAATTTGTGGAAAACATATGCTGATAGTAATCTGTTTTAACAGAATAAGGCCTTGCAATCAAGAATTCTTCAGTCAGGAAGTGTCCCAGAAAGTGTACTTGGTGGGTGGATAAATAACTCTATTTGCCTTCTTTCTTGTTTTGGGGACCTCAACTGTTGCAATTCCATTGTTTCTGTGTGTATTAATTATATTGTGTTTGGAAATCTTTTTCAGCTCTTGATAAAATCAAAAGACGACTTTGTATGAAAAGCATCCTATGGCAAAATTTTCCTGGACAATTACAGAAGATACCGATACGGTTAGTTGTGCTTATGCTAATGAAGTTAATTTGCTGTGCTTTAACACATATCTTATCATCTATAGGGTAATAGTTTATTCCTCATGCAATGTATCTACAATCTATGTTACCTGGACTCGGGTGCGGGTGTCAGATACGGATACGTGTCTAGGTGTCGGGTTCATCAAATTCATAAATTGAGAATACGGGGATATGGTAAAAGAATCGGATACGGGTACGGGGCTACGTCTAATATAATTATGTGTTTCTATACTATTAATAAAATTTGATAACTTAAAAAAATTATATTATATTATAATTAATTTTTAAAAATATAAATATTTTTTGTGTATAAAATATTAGAAATAATAGTGGTAGACAAAAATAAAATGAGATTTTGTTCAATTTTACTTGTTACTGTTTAGGTCCCAAATATTACTTGGCCCAATTTTACTTGGGTATTAGGATGTACTACTTTGTATGAAATTAAAATTAGGCCCAATTTACATAAAAACTGCAGAGAAACTTTGGCCCAACTTTAAAAAACAACACTGGCCCAATAAGACAAGTTAAAACAACTAAACCCCATCTCTACACCTCCAAACAAAACACTAGACTACCGCCGCTCACCTTCTTCTCTCTGGTTTGTCTTCCTGGGCCATCAGGCATCAACTGAAGCGTCACCGGAAACTTTTCTTCGTCGTCAACTCTTAGCACCATCATCTCTTCGTCTTGTTCCTCATCTTTTCTTTCCTTCGTCGTCTTCTTCTTCATCCCTTCTTTCCCTCATATCCCCTCGTCAGCTTCCATGAGTCGAAGTGTCCATTGGATTTTGACCGAATCCCGTCCGTGTTCCGAACCCTTACCCGTGTCGTGTCATGTCATGTCAACACGGGTACGCCGGGGGTAAGAGGCAAGTCCGGGTAACATAGTCTGCCATGTCTCTTATACATATCTATTCAACCATCTGGTTAGCGAATGAATTTCAAAATTTATATTATCATCTTAAAAAACAATACTATTCTTAATGGTATTAGACCTTCTGTTGATGTTGACATATCTGTTAGTCATTTTGTGCCTGCCACCCAGCTGAAATCTAATAAACAAGTCCATGTTCGAATCACAAGTACTTTTAGAAATATGATTATGGCGCTTAATTAGATAGCTCTTGCAATTTGGAGAATTGACTTCTGCCCATGGAAGAGATAGATAATGGGTGTATCACATCCTTTTTATTTTTGTAAACACTATCACAACACCTCACAAGCACCTAATTCATTTTCAGTTCAGTGCTAGGGGATGTCTTCACTCCTTTTGTATCGATGATTCCCCAAAAGGTCTTCTCTTCATAGTTTCCTACCAACCATATTAATAGATTGTACCTAGTGATGAGGTGCTGTTTATGACTGCAATAATCTGATTTTGCTAGTAAACTGTAAAACTTAGGAGGTAAACATTGTGAAAAGATTAGGCGTAATCAACATTGGAGTTCAAGTAGGTTCCTTTGTGCAACAGAATACAACAGCTTTTGAGAATAAAAACAGTGAGCATGTTTCTGAGAGAACCATCATCAACAGTTTGTCTTTTTCATGTTTGGGTAATTTACATTCTATGCTGTGCTTACCTTGTTTCTTAGCAAGGCAGCATGGGACCAGTCATCGGTGAAAAGTGCAGCCCTTTAGTTAGGATGTGTTCTACTTCCATTTACTTGGTGACACTTAATTTTATTGTAGTTGGCTATTTTTGTGAGAGAAGTACTAGCAACTTTTTTAGGCTTCAAGCATGTTTTGTTGAAAGCAAAGCAATACATGATTTTTGTTGATTCTTCTGGTGTACTTTCATTTCTTTATTTTTAAAGGATTTGTATTTTTCATGCATTTCTATTTTTCTTATGCTTAAATTCCATCATAGAGCTTTTTTTAAGTTACTATATTGAAGTTAAAGAGAAAAAGAGAAAGATTCGTCTGAGAAAAGATAAAATTATGTTTTATTATCTTATGAAAGCTCTATGGGCCTTGGCCATAGTACAACAACTACTGTGTGCTACTACTACTAAACAATAATTTTAGTGTATACTAACTCTAACACTTCCCATCAGTGTAGTGCAACTAATTCGAGGACCTCATATAGACTTTGTAAAAAAAGATTATCTCTTTGGTCATTTGAATTGACAAAACTAGTAGCAATACATCTTGACAAAATCTTCTGATGACTTATTATGCTTGGTCCACTTGTCGAAACAAGATTAGCGGTTATGTGCAGGGCAACTTGATTATAACATATCAACTTCATCTACCCAATCTCTTTGAACTTTATCTCTTGAAGCAGTTGTTCTTAGCTTCTGCACTTGACTAGTTAACCACATTTTAGGGGTTGTATTTAGCTTCTGCACGTGACTAGTCAACCGCATTTGCTTTTTACTCTTCCATGATGCTAGATTACTCTTAGCGAGGACCAATATGCAAAAGTAGAGCGGGCATTTTAAGGATGTATGGACTTTGTGATAAAGTACCAAATCAATCACTTGAGTATGATGCTTATCTTCATATAGCAATCCTTGCTTGGTGCTTCTCTAATACATTTGAGAATCCAAAGTGAGTGAGAATCCTTATCCTTGATATAACAATCCTTGCTTGGTATCACATGGAGATTTTAGGAATTCACTCACTACACTCGTGATAAAGGCACTAGAGATTTTTGGAATTCACTTATTATACTCAAGACAAACGAGACATTTGGCCCGGTGATAGTGAGTGAAGTAGTTAAGTTTCTCAGGTAGACATCTAATGGTATCTTCTGGTATTGAGGTGGCTCATTTATATAATTAAAGCTTAAACCATGGTAGCAGGTTTACAGTTTAACATGCCTTATTCCCCAAGAATGTTTGAGGCATAATTTCTTTGAGAAATAACGCCAATATTAGATTGAGCCACCTCAATTCGAAGAAAATATTTGAGTCTACCTAGATCCTTAGTTTGAAAATGAATAAAGAGATGTATTTTTCAACTAAAGAATTCCATCATCATCACTCATAAACATTGGCCCTGTATGGATTGCATTGTTTGGAGTATTATTTTGGTGCATTATTCGAGGAATTATTTGAGTTATGTGGCAAATAACAAAAAAATTTGAATAATTTGAGTAAGTGTTTGGCTTGTTAATAGTGCAAATAATTTTTTGTAAATAAGTGTTTGGATAATGTTTTTTGCACTAAAAGACAAAAAATATACGGGAAAGTCGAACGAAATTACTAATATCAAAATATATAATTCCGTTCACTTTCTTTTTCGCACTATCAAATCAAGTACTAAAGACCACACACAAACGTAGTTGCCTTCTCGTTGTTTGAAATCCGAATCTTAAAAAATGAAATATACTCGTACATGTATGCTAACATGTATTTATTTAATATAAAATTTTAAAAAATACAATTTAAAAATTACTTAGTATTTTTTGCACTAAAAGACAAAATACGTGCACAAAATTTGAAGCAAATTATTAATGCCAGCTGTTGTATTCTGTTGCACAAAGGATTATGTACTTGTATGCAATTTATGCTAATCATGTTAACAATTAATACAAAATAAATTTACAATTTAAAATTTAGACTATTCTACCCATAGTTCGGATTCTCAAATATAGGTTCGAAAGTCCGAACCTTATATACCATTTTAAATTCTATTTTCCTGCCCATATTTTGGACTGTCAAACCTAAGTTCAGAAGTCCGAACCTTATGTACTATTTTAAACTCTATTTTTCCGCCTATACTTTGGACTCTCGAACCTAGGTTCAGAAGTCTGAACTTACATTTCCATTTTTTCTTTGCCCGAAAAAAATTCAAACCAATGAATAGTAATGGATAGTACAAAAAAATTTAATGCTAATATATGTGAATAGTATTATACGCGTATAGACGAATAGTAAAATAATTGATTGAATAGTGTAAGGAATGAATAGTCAAAGAAAAATTTGAATTGCGTAAATAATGAATAATATTTTGAAAAAAGGTAAAAGAAATTGACCAAAAAAATTTTTGCTGACCAAACAAATATTTCATCAAAATATGAATAGTAAAGTAAAAAGTGGTTAAAAAAAACAATCCAAATGGGACCATTATCATTCACATAAACTGCCATATAGATGAATTGGCCATGTAGAGTCGTTCCAAACTGTATAACAACAATGTTGAGATGAGACAAGTCAATTTCGTGGAGATTGCTTTAATCCATAAAGAGCTGTCTCTGATACACATCTAGATAAACCAAACTTCCCCTAAGTGTATAAGAGACAGGTTATCCCTACAAACCTCTTCCTATTCTGTCTCCATGGAGAAATCTGTTTTTGATAGCTAAATGTCCACAAACTGGGCAATGACACGTGGCAGCAATGGATAGAAACAGACGAAAAAAGCAAGTTTGGCCACTGGGGAAAAGGTTTCACCATAATCCTGTCAAGCCATAGCCATAAATATGAGTGTAACCTTTTGCTACCAAACTGACCTTAAGCCTTTCAATCTTTCCAGGATCCACCTTGATGGTATAAACCCAATAACAACCATTTGCCAGGGGGTTATTGAACCAATGCCTGAGTGCCATTAGTATGTAAAGTTTCCATCTCGTCAACAATTGCTTCCCGCCAATCTAGATCTGAAGGTGCCTTACTGATAGTTTTTGGAATAGATTGATAGTTTTAGAAATAAAAACAGTAGACACAAAAGATACAAATACATAATGGGGTGTATATAACCAATGATAACTCAGAAAATTATAGATGGGATGAAGACTACGGGTAAACTGAGAACAGAAATTGAGGTTCATTAGGTGGTAGGTTCAAGGTAGGTAAGGACTATGTTACCCGGACTTTGGTGCGGGTACGGATTTGAGTGTCAGATTCATCAATGTTCATAAATTAAAATAAAAGGACGCTGCAAAATAGTCCAATATGGGTGTGGGATAGTAGTCATGAAACACATTTTTTCGGGTAGTTTTTCAAAAAATCTCATCTATTTCATGAATATTTTTGTATTTTTCATGGACTATTATTTTTGTGGGACAATTAGTGATAAAAATATGAATTTTTTAGAAGAGATTAAGGAAACCGAACTTTGATTTAAGTCACCAACACGTGTGTGGCAAGGGCAAGAAAAGAGTTCAGGTAACATAGTGCATGGAGGGAGTCATCTGAAGCTTAGCATTTGCAGGAGAATTGAGAATAATAGTATTGTTATTAAGAGGCTGTGATCATGGACGACGATAGTAAAACAAAAGAGGATAAGCAGAAGCATTAGAAGTTGGAGGGTTTTTGGATTCGAGTGGAGGGATGGAGAACATCAGTGGAAGTCCCGAATAAGGAATTGGAAGGACTAGTAGGGTACTGGAAAGATTGGAGCCTGACGCAACTTCTTAATTAGAACTCTGACATGTTGGTAGCAGTATGATGAACAGTATCAGTGAGCACTTCATCTGAATTTATACACATGGGAGACACTACTGGTTAGAAATATGAGTGGGAAGATAGGGAAAGCACTGCTGGAAAAGAAAGGTACAGTGGTTGCAGCGGCTAGGTTTTCTCTCCCCAAGCTCTCATGCCATGTTTATAGAGAGAAGGATGTGTATAAGAGACAGGTAAATTATCTTATTATCTTGTGAAATCACCTATGCATACAAGACATAATGGGCCTTCGCCGTAGTACAACTACTATGCCGTACAATTGTAGTACAACTAAGTGATACTTTTACTGTGTACTAATTCTAACACTGTACATATATAAAGCTTTGCATTCAAAAACTTTGGTAAATGTAATTTTTTGTGAAATTCCACAACTACCCTTTATGCAAAATGATGTTTTGTTCACATTCAAAGGTGAAACAAAGTTTTTCATTGATCCTACCTATCAACTCTCCTATTTTTAATCATAGCATGGGGTTTACCTGAAATTACGAGTTTGAAATAATGGACCCCTTGAGCACAAGTTTAAAATGTTTGTGGATCAAATTGAACGTTAAGAATTTGCTTTTTGTGACCTGACAGAATAGCATGGGGGAGATCTTGAAGTAAGAGACTATACACTGAAAATGTTCATGTTTGGGTTGGAGCTTATAGTGACCCTAATTTTGTGGTATCGAATTGATATATTTTTGTTGTTTATAATGGATGGTTTATACGAGAACTATATAATGAACAAGAGTTATAACGAAGGCCAACTCAAGAGTAATGTGGATGAGGACATGAGAGACTTGGAAGGTCCTTTGAGGAGAAAACTTGTGATGCATTCGTGTAAGACTTTCGGGCCATGTAGTCTGGCACTAACTCTCAGGGAGCTCTATTAGGAGCTCGTCAGTGATGATATGGCTGCTCCGAGTTAATTCCACACGAAGAAAGTTAGGTTCAGTACTTTGGTTCTCTTTGCTTCCTGAAAGAGAAAACCTATGACAAGTTCAGGCCCTATCTGTGATGTGGAGCATGTTAAACTTTGGCTACAACTCTCCATGAGAGCAAAAAAGGTATAAAAAAGTAGGGCAAGAGAAAATTTTTGATTCTTGAAATGCTTGTATTGGAGGAAGACATATGCTGATAATGTATGTATTGCAAATGAACGCTGATGTGTGAATTCCGACACTCCTGCAAATGCACGAGATCATATCAAGTAATATAGGAGTGAGGGAGTATAGTTCCTACTAGGACTGTTGAATAAACACCGAAATAGCTAATTTTATTGCTATTTGAATAAATCAATTTGATAAATTGAGATTAATAACACAAAACTAAACTAGGGCAAAGGATTAGCTAAAGTAAATTAAAGATTGGACAAGTGTTAGGGTATTTTGATTTAACCAATTGATTAGACATAAACTCAGTTTAAGTTATCCTAGATTGATTTCCAAGATTGCCGGTCGAATTCCCAATTTCGATTACTGTACAATGATCATGTGATAATAACTCCACTTTTAACCAAACTAGCTGCCTAAGATCTACAAAGTACAAATAATTCAGACATAAAAAGTATCATTTGTCTTCCTAATTACTTGTCTTGGTCTAGTACAAATAACTAATATCTAAAGAATATCAAAAGAATGATAATTACATGCATGGAATTCTTAAAGTGACCACACGATTGGGAATTAATCCTTGGTTGGGTGTCAAATCCAGATTGGTGGCTTTCGCTACTTGATCTCAATATGTGAATTACTTGGTCGGTTTTATCTCATATTTACATAAACATTTAAGAATTGGCCAAAGACTTGAAAGCAATAAGAACGCAACAAAAACATCAATCATCAATGGAAATCTACCAGTGATAATAATAAACATGAGTTCTTGCAATCACAAAGGGCTACATCTCAAAACCCTGACAAGAGAAATCTAGAACATGAAAAACAATAAAAGACCAATAAAACTAGAATAGAATAAAAAAGGTCTATGTAGGTTTAATAATACTTCTCTAACACTTAATTTCAAATTTGAATCATATTGCAATGTGTATAAGAGACAGACAGTTTACAGTACTACCACTCAAATGCAGCCCGACCAAAGAACGTGTTTTTTAGTGACCCTTATTTTTAGATTTGAAGAGTTACAAATTGTAAGGCTTTGAATTAGCCTCAAAATGCACCAAAACGGGTCCAAACGGGCACTTGGAGTACTAAAACCCCTAAAAATCGCAAGGCTGCTGTTGCTACTGTTTCTTGGGCACGTTGAAGCTCTTGCGGTTTCTACAGTGCCCAGCTGGTTAGAGAGCTGCCTTTCTATCTAATGTTGGGTGCCGCTAGGCCTCTTGTGCTGAAACTCGTCGATTTTTCTTCCAATTGCTTTGATTCGCATGCTAATCAACTTTATTTGAATCCCAATTCTTTCAAAACCTATAAAAATACATAAATACATTACTAAAAACACTAAAAATAACATTTCTAAACAAAAACCCTCATTTACTCTAAATTACTAAAAAACACTTAAAAAATTCTAAATTAACATAGGAAACACTCAAGGTCCACATTGCAACAAACATAGCTAAAACATATGAAAATAACACTCCTTTTAGAGTGTTGTCAAACTCATTAGTGGCATTTAGATGGACGAAAAAGTCTACTGCAAGCTGGCTGTTGATCCACATTTGGGCTTTTCTCCTAAATATTATATTGTTGGGAAGAAGAACCATGAAAGATACTCGAAAAAAAAATTCCAATACAGAAACCCAACCTTGACCTAAAAGATAAACCAATAGGTCTTGGGCCCAACCTATATACTAAGCAATGTTGCACAATTTGCGATTCGTAGCGGTATGCGGTACGGGTACAAAAATGGAGTACGGTCATTTTATAATTCGTAATACGTGGAAGGTAGGCTTTATCGGTACATGCTTTCTGGTTCACTGTACGGTGACAATATAGTTGTCTTAAGAAATTTCGGTATATATCATGCATACAAATAAGTTGTTACTTAATCGTATTAGAATTTGAAATGTATTACAATTTTAGTTGTACTAGAAATTTAGATATATCCATTAGAGATTTAAGTTTATTTTCTTACTTTTCAATGATAGAATTTCAGAACGCTATTATGACCGTATTGGTATGCGAATGTATTGTGGTCTGGTACACGCGTACCAATACGGAAATTGAATGGGGAAGAAGCATGTTAAGTAACACTAATACTAAGTACTCTTTATTTCTCTCTCAAACCCATGTGGGACAATTTAAACCTACCCATGAACCTAACAATCTCCCCATTCATGGGCATACTCTCACATTGAAACTAAGCTTCTCATCAAGCCCTCCTTAATACTCTGCGCATGCCCTAATTCTTCATCAACCAACTCACGGACTCACTCTTCTTGATTTTCACTCCCGCTGTGAACAAACCGGACCCCTTGCCAAACCCTTGGCCCATGGTCCACTGGGCCCACTCTTCTTAACTCCATGGCCCAACACTAAGAAGAGAATGATTAAGACCCAACCCCAAGAAGAAAACATTTACCGGCCCAACAACGAGAAAACATTGGTCACTTGCAAACGAGTAACCCAGGCCATAACCGGAAGCTCTAAGACCATGTTAAAGAACACGGGTTTCCATCTCAAAAGACAATTGGCAATGAGTGGAGTGGCCCATGAAACTTATTAATTAGTCCAAGATCTCTTGGCTAACCAATGTGGAATATTTGTATATTTAACACCCCCTCTCATAGGTGACTTGGGTTGGTTGAGTGCCCGGGGCTAGAGAGAGAACCCGTGACTTGGGTTGGTTGAACTCTCGAGGAATTGAGTGCCCGGGGCTAAAGAGAGAACCACCTGTGACTTGATTTAGTTGAACTCTTAGGGAATTGAGCGCCCAAGGCTAAAGAGAGAACCACCCGTGACTTGGGTTGGTTGAGCTCCCGGGGAATTGAATGAGGTTGTTAGGCTGGGTTAGAGAGAACCCAAGGCACGTCTGGATGGACGAAAACCTGAGGCTAGCTCTAATACTATGTTAAAAGAACATGGGTTTCCATCTCAAAACCAATTGGGAATGAATGGTGTGGCCCATGAATCTTATTAATTAGTCCAGAATCTTTAGGTTAATCAATGTGGGATATTTTATATTTAACAGATAACATGGCAGTTGGGATAAATCAGAGAAAATATATTACTTGTTATATTTGAACTCAATAATGTTATATAGTCATGGTAATTGTGTCTTCTAGCAGAGTATTTATTTGATTCATTAAATGCTTGTCCAAATTTTATCTAGAACACAAGACTTGCATGGTGTTGAAATAATCTTTTAAGTTATATGTCGTTAGACACATCTAAAAATTTCAGGTAGACATGGTATAATCACATCTAGATGCACTTAACGATATTGAGAGGCAATATCAAGGGAAAGACACATCTGATATCATTCTGAGCAAAGTTTTGCAGGTATTGAGTTTGTTTTCCTTTCAGATAATGAATGAAAAGAACATGTAAAGAGGAATGGTTTCTTTGAAACTTCTCATATCTTGGATCTATTATGCAAAAACTGAAATCAGTCTGAAATCAGTCAATATCGTTAAGTGGTCTTCAAAAAGGATTATAATTTGAGTCTGTCTCTTATAACACATTTCATGCAATGGCCTGCCTCAGAGACACATCTGGATGTGTTTAAGGACAGGTTTGGTAACCCCCTGCCTCTCTCTCTCTCTGTGTATATGTGTATGTCTGCGTGTGTGTGGAAATTCTTGATATTGTTTCCTCTGTATATTAGGTGGGCATTCATTGATTTAACTGCTGGTCCCTTTTCGTGGGGTCCTGCTGTTGGTGGAGAAGGTGTCCGTACAGAGTTGAGTTTACCGAATGTTGAAAATGTGTCTCTTATGACCCCAGTTTTAGGTACCAGTGTTTGAGATCTTATAGAATTCAAATTGGTTTAAACGTTTATCAGTTGGATGTGATTCAAATTTCCAGTTAAGTGTAGAATTTTTATAGTGATAATCGCAAATGTAAGCATTTGAAAATTTTTCTTATGTATATTATATGCTTGATTAAATTCTTTGCATTTGTGGTAGTACTGTAAACTGTGTTGTAACTTGCTTCCACTTTGAGGAATAATATTTTGAAAAGATTCCAAGATTGTAGCAATTTACATAATATGATAGGGTTTTTAAGTCACCAGGGATCTTTTATATTGCATACTTCAATGAAGAGTATGGTACTTGTCCAGTTTGGACTCTTTACTTGTGTTAATGATTGCATTCTTTGCTCTCGAGTTTTGAGTATTGTCGATTTGTCTTCCAGAAATTTCTGAAGATGAAGCTGAAGATCGCTTGCAAGAGGCAATTCAGGAGAAGTTTGCTGTATTTGGTGATGTATGTATTTCCAAAGAAACTGTGAATTTAGCATCATTGAGTTCCTTGCTTCAGTTCGGCTAATTTGATATTTTCCTTCTGTCATTTTACCTGCATATTACAATAAACTACAAGGTGCCTAGTCCAAATAAGCATGTCCGCTGCATAGATTTTAATTGAATGAAACAACAGATTGATCAGAACTAAGGGTCATATTTGAATTGAATAAAATTGACTTGTCTCCTTCATTCAGCTATTTTGCCTATGGTCTTTTTAATTGAAGTCTTTAACGAGCTACTTAATATTCAGCTTGTGTTTTTGTTTGATCTATTTGAATTGCTTAGATGCTTGTTGGTCAACAGAAATGTTGGTCCCTTCTTTCTACATTTTGAGTAGCTTTCAGGCATTCTGCATTCTTGAATACCTAAGCAATGACAAATGTCTAGATGAACTGCTTTTTATGGTTGTGGAGTGAAGTATAAAGCAATTTTGACAAGCTTGTCACAATGTACCTCAAAACTGGTTCCTTTTACTCATTCGTGACGTTGATAAAAATGAAGTGTCTATGTAACAATGGGATGCTAGTTTCTGCTCACGTATTTAGCTGTTCAAACCAAACTTGAATGGCTATTTAGGAATGTCTAAAGTGCAGTGGTTATTTGAACTATGAACAATATGTCTTGTTCAGTTTGTTATTAGGTTGAAGAATAGGCTGGTTGTTGCATTATAATGAAAGGAGTTGGACAAACTAGTTTTGAGGGCTGAAAATTGTTAGAAGTTTCCAGAAAATCAAATATGATGAAGAAAAGAAGTAGAAAAGGAGGAGAACTCCAGGCAGGGAACCTAGGAATCTGTGCATCTCAATGCAGTTTAATTTCCGTCAACAACTGAAAGAAAGTCCTTTATAGCTTCGATCTTTCTGTAAAACGGAAATGCAACCAGCTTATTAGCATTATTTTGATCTGTGCATTGCATTAGGAGTGTGATATCTTCTACTGATTTAATCAAATTAAGTATCAAATCTATCTGAACCTACCTAAACTATTAGAACTGTCAATTGTTGTCCAAGCAATGGGCTTTTTCTAGATCTTCTATAGAATATCATGGAATGACCAAAATATGCCCAACTCAGGAGAATATTTACACCGGGACTAGTCTTCTCAACAGGTTAATTTGATTCACGGGCATGATCCAGTGACATAAGGAATTCCTATAACCCACAAGTTGCTTTTTTCTTTCTTGGATTTGACCTAACAAGACTATACATGTCTCATTAGGCATGAGCATTATCTAATCATGGTTCCTTTGATGTTTCCATCTGTGGGAGGCTGGATCCCATGGTTCTCTGATCTTTATCTTTTTGAAGTCATGAAGACATAAGCAGGCCCAGGTTGCTCTGGTGTCTTGTAGTTGAAGCAGAAATATCAAAATTAGCAAGTAAATGAATGTGTCAACTTCTGGCAGATGCTTCAATAGTGACTTCCAGCAACTCACTTTGATGCTCCATCTTTTTTTCAGAATTTTCAGAAGAAAGGTCCCAAGTGACTATCTGCAGCATTTTATTTAGTATAAGAATTCTGATTTTATGATCACATGCGATGTAAAAATCTTAGGTTAGTGAAGAACTGTCTGCAATCTAAAGTTATGTCATTTTTTCAGTATTTTTTGTTGAAATGGTTCACTCCCTCCTTTCCCCTAACAAACAAACAAACCAAGCCTTAATCCCACTCTTTCACCTATTTTGAATATTTATATTTGACTTGACTAAATAAGAAACTGATCAATTAATGTTACCCTGAACACTGGTGATCTGATCTTTTTGGATTGATCACTTGGTTTTTTATGTCTGACTTCTCTGGCTTGAATATTGTTGAACTTAAATAGAAACATGCATATTTTGGGATTTACTCTGTGTTTTAGTTTGTATGGATTGGGATATTCTGTCCATCTTGAAGTACTTTTCAATTTATTTCTTCAATTGTTTCAGAAAGATCATCACGCAATTGACATCCTTCTTGCGGAAATTGATATCTATGAGCTTTTTGCTTTCAAACATTGTAAGGGAAGGAGGGTCAAGCTTGCTCTTTGTGAAGGTAATGATCTTCTCATTAACCATGTTAGTCCTGGATTGTTTGTTAAAAAAAAATGTTTTCCCCCTTGCGTATCATTTTAGCTTCGCTACTCTGAAAACCTTATTATTAGTATTCTTGGCTGGTGGGATATCAATTGTTAACTGTATCCTCATTATATTGCCTGTGAGAAAATATTCATTCAAAATTTTCTTAGTTTTACAAATTAAACACATAAATGTGTACGTAGGGTGAGCTTTTCCTTTTGTATATCACAATGAATATAAATATTTGGACGTAACATTGGCATCCAGAGCTTGATGTAGCGAATGCAAGACTTGAAAGCTGAGCTCCAATCTTTTGAGGGAGAGGAATATGATGAAAGCCATAAGATAAAGGCTATAGATGCGTTGAAGCGAATGGAGAGCTGGAATTTGTTTAGTGACACTTATGAGGTATGTTCCTTGACTTCTGATCACAGAGTTAATTTTATCCCCGAGTCGCTTTTTGTTTCCTTTATATCCGAATAGTTTGTTAATAATCAAAATTTGGTCTTACAGGGTTCCCAGAATTACACGGTCGCGCGCGATACCTTCCTTGCACATTTAGGTGCCACCTTGTGCTGGGTTCCATGAGACACATAATATCTCCTTCCCTTGCTGATGGGGCATTCCATTATTATGAGAAAATCAATCGTTTCAGTTGTTTTTCATCATACAGGAGGTATACGATGCTGTAAGAAGATTGGATGTTGCAACTTGTTTCGAAATTCATCAATATTTGTTAAATTTCTTTATGCAGAAAGTGACATACTTCAAAACAGTTATCTGTTGATCTTATACACATCTAGATGTGTACGGCCTTCTCGCTGGCGCTACCTTCTCAGAAAGTGATGTTTAGTCAGGATATGTAAGGATTTTATTCATTGGTTACCCTTCTTCATCCTCCTCTATTTTTTTTTTTTTGGTGGGGGGGGGGGAATATATCAATCTGACATTTTTTATTTTTGTGATTCTGGCAACCATAAGGACTGATCTCTCTTCTCTCTCAAGTCTTAACCTCCCTTTCTTGGACAAACTTGACACTTTCTCTTTCTCGTATGGTTGTTTAGGTGTTTAGCTTGCTTCTCCATTTCGAGACAGCATTCAGGAACTGGCTATTCTCACTTTTCATAATGTGTCTCACAGGTTGCCACTGTCTGACGATCCTGCATTGGCAATATACACTTTTCAGTTGCTCGTAGAGCTGCTGCTGTGCCGCTACTACTTGTGAATGGAACCTATAGGAAAACTGTTCGCACCTACCTTGATTCTTCAATTCTCCAGCACCAGTTGCAGAGGCTGAATGACCACGGTTCCTTGAAAGGTGTGGTTTTGCAGATATTTCTCTACATCTTTATTAATGTCTTGAATTACATATGTTAACTAGCTCCGATCATAATGGAGTCTCAGCAGTGTTTGAAAAATTTTAATTAACGAGGCAAAAGTTCTCTTTTGAATGAATTTGTTTTGTTCTTTCGTCTTCAGGTCTTAAATTGTACTACATAAGTATTATGAAAATATTTTTCCTGGTACTAGGATGCCGTATACATGGGAGCTACCTACGAAATTCATTGTTTTAAAGTGAGATGCATAACTTTGACCTTCAGTGACGTGTAAGAAATGTTTCTGAATTGAATGAACCTTAAAAGAAAGATGGCATGATTACAAATATCTTTTAGTAATTCTTTATTGCATCCAGTGGTCAACCATATGATGAGTGCATCTCATAGCTGCAGCGAGGAAATTTTGTTATGTCACAATTCTAGTTATCTTTAAACAGGAATGAAGAATAAGAGTTGACATTTTTCTTTTGTTTCTAATTACCCAATTCATATTGGAGTGAAATTACTTCGGTGGTGCAGGTTTACATGCACATAGCAGATCCACCTTGGAGGTCCCCATTTTTTGGTTTATCCATGGTGATCCACTGTTGGTTGACAAACATTATCAGGCAAAGGCTCTTTCTGATATGGTTATCGTTGTTCAGTCAGAGGAATCATCATGGGAAAGCCACCTACAGTGTAACGGGCGGTCCATTCTATTAGATTTGAGGTAAACTATATTTGCCCTTGATGTTGAATTTTCCCGCTGATGTACGAGGATGCCATGTGAATAAGTGGCTTTGATTTGTTTCGAAAATTTCCATTCTCCTATGCTTGTACGGATTTGAGCCCATTGGTATACAGGTCTAGTCAAAATGAGCTAAGTTGATTTCTAATTTCGAATTTTTACAGTATGCCATTCCCTACCTAAATCAGGTGATGTTATCTTGTTATCTGATATAGGATGCAACCACACCATTTCACTAACTTTGAGGTCTATGATCTGTAAACAGCTAATTAGAAAGAGACTGTAAATCTGTGTATAGAGAAGACTGGGTCCATATTTTGAAATCCATTATTGTTTAACGAAGTACATCTTGTGGAGTAATATTTGACGATCAAAGGTAGATGAATGCATGAAGTATATTTTGCTTTTTATGTTAATCTCTAAAGTGGCGACGTCAAATTGATTGCATTAATAGCTATTCAAAATAAGCAAACTATTATATGTTCTTTTGATTGTTCTTTTTCTCACTAAGCAAAATGCTGGGTAGTTTCTACTCGAGATGCTGACTGGACATATGGCCTTTCCCTGTAATTTACAGGAGGCCCTTAAAAGCTGCAATGGCTTCTGTTTCTGAACATCTAGCTGGGTTACTTCCTCTTCATCTGGTCTATAGCCAAGCCCATGAAACTGCAATTGAAGTATGTCACATACGCTTGCCATTTTGATTTCTACTTAATGACTGGTGTTACCTGGTATCTCGTAAAGCTTGTTATTCATATTTTAGAAAGTATTTTGTAAGCTTTTTCACTGAAGAGAGTGTGATGTATGCCCGTAATAATGTGGTAATATTTAATTTATGATTTCTTTAACATGAGGTTGGGCTCTGTAAATGCTGTTTAACAGTAATTAGTGCAAATTTTCTGATGAATTATTTTTCTTTGGAAGTTTGACTGAATGGAATATTGTCTAGAAAAAGAAGGGGTTGATCTGCATAATAGTTACCCGTTATGTGACAAAGATCCATGAAAAATGGATGTTGAACCTCTTGTAAGTTCAGTCTTTTTGTGGAATGAAGTCTCTTTTGCTAGGAATTAACATCTTCTGTCATATAGGAGGCTAAAATGTCAATGATGAATAAATACTTGATTTCGATTTCTAGGCTGGATCTACCATTTTAATATGATTCCTAAAGTCACCCTGCGTCAAAAATATTACTACTACTATAAGAAAATTTCAGCTTCATTCGTGTGAGATTTTGGCCAATGATGAAGTTCACCCACACTGCCTTCTTTTACATGCTGATTTCGTTTGTTACACATCTAAGTCTACAAACATCAAATATTTAATGTTCATGTGCTTGGTAAAAACATTGAGTTTTGGAGAACTTAAAAGGGATTTCTTCTTTAAGAAGTGAAGCTGGGAAAGAAACATTAAACATCGAGCCAAGTCTAACCAAATAACATCTGGGTTTTAATTTTACATGCTTCCTTCTGTGTCACAGGATTGGATATGGTCAGTAGGTTGCAATCCATTATCCATCACTTCTCAAGGTTGGCATATCACTTATAAGTTCCATTCTGATACTATTGCTCGGAGCTATATAATCACAACGCTTGAGGAATCGATACAAATTGTCAATTCTGCAATCCGTCGTCTTGTTGCTGAGCGTACTTGTATCCTTAATAGTAATGTTTAGTCTTGATTTTCAACAAAATGATATCATGCATCAAGATGATTCTGGGGAAATAAGGTTTGCTGGTACAGCCCTGTATTCGTGCTGTCTTCTATGGTTGTCATGGAAAATGGTGTTTTGTCATGCAATAACTGCGGTCTTGTTGCCAAAGTGAATAGTGGCAAAAATTTATAGATGACTCTCTGAATAACATTTATGGCAGAATGAACATTCATCTTTTATTATAGGTCTGAATTGTGAATTTTCACTTGCTTCCATGAGCCGAAATTTGTGTTGGGGTTTCAATCATTTGAATGTTGCCTGCAGTTAGGCTCTCTCTATGAAAACCTTTTATGTGCTAGCTACCTAGTTCTATGCTGGACAACGAGATATAACTGCAGGTGGCATATTGGTTTACAGCTTGGAAATAAATAATACCTGCATTTAGGTTCCTCGCTTTTAGCATTTATTTTTTCTTTATGTCCTAACAGTATCGGCGTTTTAGAACTTTAAGAAAAGCAGAAGCTTTGCAAATTCTGTTCAAACAACTTTTCCTGTTTTTATGTGTAAGATTCCTATATTATCAATTTACCCTGATTGTTGAACACTTAGCAAGCGACAGCTGAACAAACTTTCAAGGTCTTTCAATCCATGGAACGCGAGCTGGTGAACAAGTATAACTATGTTGTTAGTCTATGGAGAAGAGTAAGTGTAGTGCTATTAAATAGTGTGATTTAATTGTAGTTCTCCTTTCTCAAAAGTTAATTTTCTAGTTTCAACCGGTGGAACTACTTTTTTAAAGTCATACACATGGTTCTTTTTTCAGATTTCAACTGTCACCGCTGGACTACACTATGACAATGCCATGGGAATGCTTTATACCCTGGAGGATGCATCTTATAAAAGGGTTAGCAACTCAACACATAATCTCTGTTGGGAATCTAAGAACAAAGAGAAGTCATTCTTATTAATTTTTTATGACCTATATTGTTATAAATTTGTTTACGATCAAAGTATCCATCAAGGTTTGTTTCTATAAATCTCAATAATCCTCAGCTAGCAAACATTTTGATACTTCTGGATTTAATACAAAGGAGGTTGTGAGCATTCACCATAGTGTCTCACAATTAGAACATCTGTACTCCATTGTGTGTGCGCTGAATATGAATTCCTCCTTTTGCAGATTTGCTGAGTATGTAAATTCAACTCTTGCCAGTCTCCATCCAATTCATTGCACCAGGCAGAGAAAAGTTGAGGTTGAATTTGACATGACAACTATTCCTGCTTTTTTGGTTGTTCTTGTCGTACTCTGGGTTGTTTTACGGCCAAGAAGACCAAAGCCCAAGATCAATTGAGGTTTATAATGGAGCTGCCAAGGATGAAACTTGACATTGTTTTCCTCTGAAAAGGAATTACTTTACACCTTGTTGGGTTTGAGAGTACAGGCTTTTGTTGTACTTTTCGTATGCATTCTGAGGAAGGTTTAGATGGTCAGGCAGGAAAAAGAAAAATTGCTTTAGAATACCGGTAGAACGGCCACACCATAAATGATCTGGCTGTTGGAGCAACGTAAACACATGTATACACATTTTTGGAGTATGAATGTAAGATTAGAAAATGAAATTCGAACAAATTTGAGAAAATTTTTGAGATTTCTCTTTCCGTGATAGTGCTGCTTTTATGTTCTTGTTTCACATCAAATGACAGGTTAGCCCATCTGGAATTCCCTAGTATTTGACTGAATTGTATTTTTAAAGATTACGCAAAAATAGCAGTGTTATATCTGTCTCTATTTCAATCCATGTTCCTATTTGTCCAGCATGGTTTGAAAAAATGTGACTGCCTGAGAATATTACTCGCATAGAATTGATTGGAAGTGTTTCCTTTGCTGGGTAGGAAAAATGGTGCATGAAATGACTGATAATAACGAGAAACCAGCTAATGCTGATTTTTAGTTTACATGTAATATGTGATAATGATTTGATTAAGCTGCAACTGGTAAGAAAAATCACTAAAACCATACCATTTCTCCAAAATATTTACAAAATTAAGGGCAATCAAGTTTGTGAACCTTATTTCAGCCTCCTATTTTAACCAGTTGAATCCTAGGATTGTTTTGAAATTTGGATCAGACCGATTGATTGACTGGTTAAATAAAAAATAGACACCGGCTCTGATCCGAATTAATATAAAAGCTATATTTAACGAAAACTCATTGACAACCAATCAAACTTGTAAAACCAGAAAGAATCAATTGATCTGGATAAGATTGGATTTTAGTTTTCTTCACAAATATCAGTAGCATCATTCCAAGTTTCTTCTTTCTGTTTCAAAAAAAAAAAAATCAACAACAACAACATCATTTTCAAACTAAAAAAAATCACACAGATCAAATGAATCTAAACAACATTAATGTATCAGCAAAAATTAGATGTTCAACAAACACTTCAATCTGGGCTTTGGATGGGAAAATCAAGGAGAAAGAGAAGGCGAAGGGGATCCTGGAGGGGGAAGAGGGGAAGGAGGATGTGTATAATCCAGCTCATCCAAAGTCGCCTCTGTCTCTTACAATATTCTGGTGGTGTGATGGTGGCGGCGCAAGGGAGGAGGATGGCAGCGGGAAAATGAGGGGAGGAAGTGATGGTGATAAGTGGTGTGGAGGAATAACACCTGTCTCTTATAGGGACCTAGAAGGGAATTGGGTGGGGAATGGAGAATGTGTGGTGGCAGTGGTAACTAAGGATGAGGGAAAGGCTATCAGGTTGTAGGTGTGTCTCATGGACCATGTGTCTGTGAAGTGATCCGAATCGATCTTATCGATTCACTAATTTTTTGAACCATATCCGCTCTACACATTTCAAGTAACTGGATGATCGGTTACCCGATTGAAGTTGTTCGGGACCCACGGATACCCGAACCGGTGTGAAAAAAAACTCCCCCAAAAACCTACCCAAAAATTAAAGGTTCATATCAAGTCAATTTTATGTACTTATAAAATAAGATAAAATCCATTTTCCAACTATAGGCAATTTATTACAAGCAAATACATCTAACTAAAATAAAATTACCAATTTTATAAATTCGCTTTTCCAAACTGAAATTATAATTTAGACAAATATCATTTTTTTCTTAAATTATCAAATATCCATTTATACCAAAAATATATATATAACTCAGTCATGTATATGAACATAAAAGGAAGGGAAAATTAAATAATTTCACAAAATACATCTAGATGTGTATAAGAGACAGCATAGAAATAGCATATTCCACTTACTCCTGTCTCTTATAAGCAAATTTACAGTTACAAACTAAATCAAAAATCTATGAACATATTAATAGAAAAATTTAGCCATATCCAGGTGAAACAATACAATTGCCCTTGATTATGGACCAGTTGGGGTAACCGGTGGTGAACTAAAGATGAACACAAAGAAAATCCGGTTTGTATGTGGACCGCTTATTCACTATCCGAACCGGTTGTTTAACCCGGTTCAGATACCCTTCTTTTACGGTTTGGAGTGGACCGATTTCATCGATTTTTCGGATCAGTGAGTTATTTTGAACATCCTATCAGGCTACAAAGGTTATGGGAAGGAAAATTAGGGTTTTAAAAGAATGAGAAAATGAAAAAAAAAAAATCCAAATGGTATTGCAGCAATTAGGATTCGATCCCAGGATGCCATGCAAAATTAGGAGTCTCAAACCACCTGGACAAAAAGGAAAATGGTTACCGTTGTAGTGTAAACTTTTACTGCTATAACTATTTAAAAAAATAATAATAATAGAACCATATGATAAGGCCGGTCAAACAGTGACTCAGACAAGCTACCGAGTTACTGTCTAGTCCGAGTTTAAACATTGCAAAAAGGTAATGTAGACTAGAAATTGGAATCAAGAGAAAACTTAGATAAAGATTTATCGACAATATGTAGTCTCATGTTTAAATTCCAAATGATATATGTTGGTTGTAGATTCCAGAAATCTTACATCATTTCCCTTTTCTTTGTTCAATGTTGTTACTGTTTAAAAAAAAAGGAAGAAAGACTTGAGTATGTGACATAAGATTATCTAAACAATGTTATAGTCCAAAGGGATAATGGTATAGGCAGACAGAAGAAAAAAGAGGAACTTAGTGAAAAGGAGAAAAACGGTTATCACTGATTCTTCAGCAAGATGCTCTTCCTCAAGCCTTGGACCCAGGTGATGAGCTTAGAAAAGGAGGATTTTACTACAGTTACCATCTGGATTCGATTCCACAAGCTTAAATTTCATTACTATACTGGCAAAAACTTGTGCAAGTTGGCAAGCTATGTGGCTAAGCCTCTTTATGCTAATAAATTAACTGCATCTCAAAGTAGGTTATCCTATGCTTGAGTATGTGTTGAAATTGCAATAGACTCTGAGTTCCCCACTAAAATCCCTGTTATAAATGCATTTGATGAGAAGGAGATAATACCAATAGAATATGAATGGACTCTTCCTTTCTATAAAACTTGCAATGTATTTGGTCATGCTACTAAGAATAGTAATAAGATTTAACATGAACAAAAAGTTAAGAAGCAGTTGATTCCTGAAGCTACTCCTCATGAGGGGGGTCTGGAAGATAAACCAACAGTTGATGTTGATGCTCATATTTTGGAGGTTGAAAATATAGTTGATAAAATTGAACAGCAGGAAAGCTTTATTAAAACTAATACTATTAAGGTTGATGACATACCCTCTGGCTCAAATAGCTTCCAAATCTTAGTTGATGTTGTTGAAATAATGGGGTTTGAATATTACTACTATCATCCCATTAGTCTTAGAGGCAGGGGTGCAAAGAAGAAGAACATTGGCATGGGAAGCAAGCCCCCTGCTAGGAAGTCTTTCCTATGAATATTATCTCCTGGAACACGAGGGGCTTGAATGACCCCCTTGAATCATTTTGAAGTTAGAAAACTTATAAATTTTTTTTGAAGGTTAAAGTAATTGGTTTGTTGGAAATCGCACAAAGTTAACTATAAAAATCTTCTTTCTATTAGGAATAAGGTTATTCCTTCTTTTGATTTCTGCACAACTCTAAAGGACATGGTGTGGCTAGAGTCCGGTTCTGTTGGGATCCCTTAGTCTTGAAATGCTTACTCTGCATCTATCCCCAGGCTATTACTTATAGAGTGGAGTCTACTATGGAAATTGCAACTTGCTTTATCACCATGGTCTATGCTTGCAATAAAACTGTTGAAAGGAAGTCCCTATGGAAATATTTGTTGGGATGTTAGTAGTAATATCCAAAGGAAGTCCCTACGGAAATACTTGTTGGATGTTAGAAGTCATATCCTCAATGCACCTTGGCTGGTGAGTCTGATTTTAACAATATCAGATAACACAAATGAAAGACTTGGGAAAGTCACTGTAGATGATGAGGCTATGAATCATGGTTCGAAGACTCGGCCGAGTCGGAACCGGAGCGGAAGCCACTAGTACGAGTCGGAACCGGGGACATGTCGGAGACGTCGGAATCGGCATCTGAGCAGGAAGACTCGGCCTATCCTCGGCGATTCGAGTGAGTGAGACGTTAAATCGTCCGAGTCGCGGTGAGTCAACTCGATGTTCCTCAACCACTCCATTTGATCATCTTCATTTTGTAAAGATGGCTAATCCTCCACTTGAGTTTGATCTAGTAAAACAATAAATTCGACCAGGAACACCGAGCATTCGGTTTGTATCAAGTTGGAGACAATCCTCTGCAGGAATAAAGGATGATCAAGATTAGAACAAGCAGTTCAGTGTCTCCAAAATCTAGATGTGTATAAGAGACACATCTCAGATGCATTACAGAAGCCACAATCATAGCAATTGCTAAAAGAGACAACCAGATTCCACAAAGATTTCAAAGAATCAAATCAGTTTCAAAAAAAAATTATGCAGCAACAATTATTGAGAACTACACAAAGAAAATCTCACGATTTTCACCTATAAAAGAAGGAGAAGGGAGACTGGAGAAGCATGATTTTACTTAAACAAAGAGAAGGGGTATTAATTTTCTATAGTAATATTGAAGAATTAAGGAGAAAATTGGGGAGAGAAATTGGGGAAGCAAAGGAGAATAATTAGGGGAGAATTTGGGGGAGGAATTTGCTCTGGTAAGAAGATAAGGCGTGATAAGGAGGACGATCCGTTGAAGTGCCGTTGATGAGCTGTTGAAGAGGCATCAGTGGCTAAATTGGAGGAATTATTTGAGGGAGTTGGGCCGGCTAATTTGTGAAAGGTGATTTTTACCTCTTTTTTTTTTACAATTAATGTTAATAACTTGTTAAAATAAAAGGAAAGTAATTTAAAGTTACGATTAAGTAATTTTGTTAAAATAAAAAGAAAGTAAGATTATCTAACTTACAGATTGGGAGAAGCATCAATCTCAGAAGGCTCTACCAAAAATTTTAAAAAAAAAATCAATCTTAGGAGTTGAAAACAAGACTACCTAAATTGTGTATATATATATATATATATATTGAATATCTATTTTTATGTGAAATGTGTATATGATATTTTTATAATATATTTGTTGTATTTTGTGTTGTTATGATTTATTATTCTCTATTTATAATAAACAACTACAACTAATAAATAGTTGTGATTGTATTTTATAAATTTAATTTGACAACTAAATTTGTTGTGGTTTTGTAAATATTTTAGTTTTCTTTTTAGAATTTTTTAGATTTCGTATATAATAAAATATGTATATTGTTTGATACGCAATCGATACACTATAAACTGATGCGGAACGATAAATCTTCAACCGTTACCGCGATCGCGACTTTGAGCCATGCTATGGATGACTTTATTAGCTGCATCGAGGCTTTGGACATGTTTGACTGCTGTGTAAAAGGATATTTCTATACCTGGCCAAATCTGAGGGATGACATTGCTAGAGTCTATAGTAGAATAGATAGAGCTCTTGCAAATGATCAATGGATGCTCAGCTTCCCAACTGTTGATATTGAAGCCCTTGTCCCTATAATCTCCAATCACGGCCCCATTTATGTATGTTCAAATCAAAGAACATTTCAACCTTGGCCCAAAACCTTTTAAGTTTCGGCTTTTTTGGATGAAGCATCATTTGCTTTTAGAAACATAAAAGAACTCTTGGCAGGAGGAAGTGGATGGAAACCCTATGTGTAGGTTCTATGCTAAATTGAAGACTCTTAAAGATCACCTGAAGCAGTTTAACAAAACTCACTTCTGTGATATTTCAAATAGAGTTGATGTGAAAAGAAGCCAATTAGCCCGAATCCAACAAACTGTTCAATTACAGCCACATAATGAAGATTTGCACAAACTAAACAGGAGCTGAAAATGGAATATAGTGATATGCTTGCAGCTGTGGAGCAATTCTTTAAATCCAAATCAAGAATCCAGTGGTTAGAGCTGGGAGACAAAAATACTAGATTCTTCCTTAAAAAGGTTATCAGTCATACTACCAGGAAAAGAATTACTACAATTTTGGTGACTGATGATGGAATTCCAATAATAGTTTATAATGATGTGTAAAGCAACATGCTGTTAACTATTTCAATAACCTTTTCAAAGACAATGGGGATACCACTAATAATCTGTGTCATAGTCTTAGAAGTATTATAATAAACAGATTTCTGATGAGCAGGGGCAGAATTTGATCAGAAGGATCACTGAAGAAGAAATTAAGGCTGCTCTTCATGGCATGAAGGATAACAAAGCTCCTGGACCTGATGGCCATCCAGTAGAGTTTTTCAAACCAGATTGGGACATCGTAGGAGAAGATTTCAAACAGGATATCAGGTATATGTTTAAAGCCCATTTCATGTATTATCCTCTTAATAGTACTGTTCTTATCTTAGTCCCTAAAGTAGTGAATGCAAACCAAATGAAGAACTTCAGACCCATTGTCTGTTGTAACACTGTCTACAAATGTTTCTCTAAAATCTTAACCGACAGACATAAAAAAGTGCTCGAGGATATTATTAGTCCTATCCAGAATGCTTTTTTAAAAGGCAGACAGATTACAGATAGTTGGCAGTGTAATGCTTATACATAAACTTATCAAGGGTTAAAATAGGAAAGGATGTACCCCAAGGGCTGCATTAAAAATAGACACCATGAAAGCTTTTGATACTGTGCAATGGGACTTCTTGTTTGCAACCGTGAAAACCATGAACTTTCCTGATGCTTTTATTGGCTGGGTGAGGATGTGTGTTACCACTGCTTCTTTCTCTTTAAAACTTAAATGGGGCTCTGGTTGGATATTTTAGAAGTGGTAGGGGCTTAATGCAGGGGATCCTATTTCTCCATACCTCTTTCTCATAGCCATGGAGGTGTTTTCTATGCTGCTTACCAAAAATATCATGAATTCTGATTTCTGCTATCACCCGAAGTGTGTGGAATCTGAACTTAAACATTTAGCATTTGCTGATGATCTTTTTGGCTTCTGTAATGCCTCTGAGAAGTCTCTATCTGTAATAAAAAAGAGTATTGAGGAATTTGGGAAACTCTCTGGACTCCAGCCAAATATTTATATTGCTGTCCTAGTGTGAGTGCTGCAGATGAATCATATCTCAGTAATTATATGAATATGAATTTGGGTGAACTGCTTGTTGCCTATCTTGGCCTTCCTCTTATTCCATTAAGGTTCTCATTTAAGGATTGTCAAGTTGTGCTCACCAAGATACATCAAAAAATTACCAGTTGGGGGACTATGACACTCAGTTATGCTAGAAGATTACAACTGATCAGATCAGTCTTGCAAGGCATTCGCTTGTACTGGACAAGCGTGTTTATCCTGCCTAAAAAAATCACAAAAAAGATTGAGAGTATGTTGGCTTATTTTCTTTGGGCTGGTGAAGTGAAAACTCACTATGGGGCAAATGTTTGTTGGCATGACATCTGTACGCCAAAAAAGGAAGGAGGACTGGAGCTTGTCAACTTAACACTTTGGAATGAATGTTTAATTGCTAAACATATTTAGAATATCTGCTCAAAGAAGGATAGTCTGTGGGTGAAGTGGATCCATGAAGTCTATCTCACTAAGACACAGTTTCTGACGAATAAAAATCCCCAATGATTGTTCCTGGTGTTGGAGGAAAATTCTACATTGACACCCAAATACAGCATCTTTTTTCAGGTTGAAATAGGGATTGGCAAGGAAACATACATCTGGAGTGACATGTGACATCCCTCTGGGGTGTTATCTAACCTATTTTCTGAATGGTCACTCTGCAACTTGGGAATATCCAAGATGGCAAAAGTGGCTGCTGTTATAGAGGATGAAAACTGGAAATGGCTGTGGAATAAGAAAAAACAGTGAGCTAAGCAAGTTGGCTTCTATAACCCCTGTTTCATTCCAACTAAATTTGCTATAGGAAGACCACTATATTTGGAAGGGTTTGTCATCTGGTAAATTCTTTGCATCCTCAGCTGTTGAAACACTTAGAATTGAAGGTCAACCTATGCCTTGGTACAAACTTGTTTGGTTTAAGAGGCATGTACCAAGGTTTGCTTTTATTTTGTGGATGCTTTGCAAAAGGAAGCTTTCTACACAAGGGATAAATTGAAATGGTGGGGTATTTGTCAAGATGACTGTTGAGTCCTTTGCAAAAGAGCCACTGAAACTGTGGATCATCTATTCTTTGCCTGTCCTGTTGCTGCAAAAGTCTGGTGCAGAATTCAGAAGATGCTGGATATTCACAGGCAAGCAAAACCTTGGCAGGAGGAGCTACAGTGGACTTGCAGGCATCAAACACAAGGCAAATTTACTTGTGATCTCTTTAAGGTAGTTGTATCTGTAATAGTCTACCATATCTGGAGGAGCAGAGATGAATGTGTTTAACAGCAGAAAGTCATCTATGTCCCTGGAATTGTGGAGAGCATCATTGCTGATGTGCAGTTTGCAACTGCCAGATGGAAAGGCACTACCAGAACTCGTCATCATTGGGCTATGGCTTTAGAGTGGGGCTTAGACATGAGAATTCTTTGTGCAGAAAATCAAAATTTTGTAATAGCCCAAGTTAAACTTGTACATATTTTCAGTTACATACCTGTCAATATAAATCTCACCTTTACCTTAAAAAAAAAAAAAAAAAAAAAAAAAAAAATCACTGATTCACTCTATCTGGCAAAGAAGCCAAAGTACAACTACCACTGGCAGCCTATGATCGACATACTTATTCAATGTACATTTGTTAAGGGTAAAACAGTTCTGATGCCTTCAGCAAACTATTAAGGGTACAAAATAACATTTTCAAAGAACTCAACCAGCTATTATGCTTAGGCTGATCTACTGAGTCAGACAAGTCCCTTCCCTTTGTTTCCAAAGGCAGAAAGGCAACAGAGAGTCCTGAAAGAAATATCATTGTCAAAAACATGATGACAGCAGCTGTTTGATGGCATTCACTTACCAGCTTAACAGCAACAAGAGGGCATATCATGCCACCAATTCTTCCGATAGATGTTGTAAGCCCTACAGCACTTGCTCTAATATCAGTCGGATATACCTGCCAAAAGAAAAAATAAAAATAAAAATAAAAATGACCATATATAACAACTATGTTGAAACAAATTAAAGGGTAAAACTATTATAACCTGTTGATATTGTTTACTTAATACTACTAATATATTATTATCCAGGAAATAAAAAAATTGACATTTATGGAAGTTGGCACTATGACCGCCCAAATAAGTAAATAACAGCCTTCTTAAGAAGAGCTATGAACGTGTAACCATAATTGATTTTTTTTTTTTTTTTTTTTCAATTTACAGAAAAAAAAAAATCTAATGTTAGAGTACATACATTGAATGAAATATTCCAAAATAAGTAAATTAAATTGTTCTTGATGTTGGAAATAGAAGAGCGGCATTGTAATGGCAAGTCGCAGCTTTGCATTTCATTACAAGAAAAAGTAATGCCCAAGATGCAGCATGAATCACTAACAAGGGTACTAACAAATCATAAACAAAATATGGAAATTTCAAGTAGATCATGTGAAACTACTACTACATGCTCGTTTTAGTTGTCCTTATGCAAAAAAAGGAAATCTGATTATTCAGATAAGATTCCAATCATCATACTCCTTTAGTCTGACAAGGAAATATAACTCATGTAAAACAAGAATCAGTGCCCTGAAAGGATGTCTAGCAAAATATACTGGGCTATGTGGCAGAACATAGTTTAAAAGAATTGAATGACAACAGTGTCCCATCTAATTTTCTCTCTTTTTTCGAATGGATGCCAGGTATCCTATGGCGGTTCACTATCTTGAGGAAATGTACTTAAGAAATGATAAACAGTCCAATATATTGAGGAAAACTTCCAGAATGAGCAGACTTAAATTAAGCGAGAGAGAAAGAGAGAATTTGATTCCCGGGAAGATATACCTCTGGGGCATAAATACAGGCAACTGTGAAGGCAGCTGAAATGAACATGCGTGCTCCAAACAAAAAAGTTGTAGTCAACTCTCCATTTTGTTGAGCTATTAGTGGAAGTAGTAGTGTGAAACCCAGTGCAAACATGATCACCATGGAGACTTTGCGACCGACTCTGTCCACAATGATAGCCGACAAAACAATGTCCAGGAAGTTCTGAAGCAGCACTTCAAGTCAATCCACTTGAATTCCTAAGTATTAAGCTCATATTGATACAACAGTCTGTAAATCATAATTTTTACCTGCCAAACTAGTAATAAATACATCCATATAAAGGCTGGCTTCTTGGCTCCCCTCAGAATGCACCTTGATCAGTCCGCATTTATTTTTCCCAGAGCTCAACTCAGAGGTCAGCAATATAATGCCATAATACGAGAATGTATTTCCAAAATATAAAAACCATAGTAGAAGAGTTGTTCTAATAAATTTGTGAGAAAAAAGTAGTACAAATGAGGATGGGGATTGTCTTTTAGGTTTATATATATCCTTCCTTGGAGAGGAAAGTAGATATGTTTCCTCCACTGGAGAAAAATTGTCATCTCCATTATGTACTTGATCAGAAACAAGCATGCCAGAGGGAAGTCTCATCTGGTTAATTTCTGCTGCTTTCTCCAGAACATTATTTGCTTCTCTCAATCTACCTTTTGCTGTCACATAGATACCGAGGAGACTCGGGTGCAAGTTTATAAAACAGAAGCACAACAAAATATGGCACAGAAGACAGTATTAGTAGCCACCTCCATCCCCATCTTGGCATGACAATCTGCAAGAAAAGCAAATAAAAAATTGAATGTTGATGTCGCAAATGCTTTTAATTGATTCTATCTTATTAGTTAGTTCAATGAGAATCAGTAGAACTGCAAAATGAAGAATCCTTCAATAATAGAAATTTTTACTGCCCCCAGTCCATCAATAAAAAGAGGAGGCATGTATCAGCTGTCTATTATACAATAGAAGAGTAGTCACCCTCTTTGTTTAAGCTGTCTATGATGGTTCATTTATGCATATTAAACTATTGGATGCATTACCAAGTAGAGTGCTTTTCTCCAAGTACTAGGAAGAAAAGCATAAAATTGTTGCTTTTTAGTCAATATCAATTGCAGCCTCTTTAATTGTCCATATGAAACTAGAAGATAATGATTAGCGATTCATAAGGCTAGCCAACTAAAGTATTTTTGCAAGTGTTATTTGTGACCGCACTGTAATCCCTTTTCTTCAAAAGGGCGTTGATGAGACTGAAATTTGATTCTACTCAGTTCAAGAAGTTCAGTAGCAAGAGAATCCATCTTTCTTCTCCAAAAAGAGTATAAGATTTACATTTTTCAACCATGCAAGGCTAAGAATACTGTCTATGGTGACCCTAAGAGCATATCAAAACATGAAAACTGCTAAACATAATGAAGAAAGTGACCATCATGCTTTGAGATACTGAGAAAGTTGTCTTTATAATATTATCTTACGTCCATTTTACATTTACAATGAACACTCATTCAAGAGTTATGCAAGCCTCAGCATGAAATAAGTTAATTGTGTCCAGTTCATCACACTAGAAGATCAGAACATTTATTCTCATCTAGAAACTGTATTCTTCCTTCTCTTTCAGACTCCATTTAAAGGTATGGAAACACTTTGCAACCCCACCTTAGTTTCTTATTGTATAATGAAATGTACTTTTCGTGAAATAGATCATAGTCCATGGAAGTAAATTACATTGAAGCAGTATTCGGTGATTACTTTCAAATGAAATCTTTACATTGACAATTAGAAGATGGTTTGATACTAAATGTATAAAAGTAAAGAAGTCATGTTGAGCTGCAGTCATTTTTTTCAGTTTATAGATTTTTAAACAAGGAGACAATATGTTACACTAAAAATCTACTCATGATTTAGAGGTTTTTACGAGATTTAAGTAGATGTCATGGTACCAGACTTTCTGAAAGTCAAATACAGATGGTTGATATTTAACATAAAAGAAATGCAATCCTAGTTATCTCCTTGCTCTTTCACATTCTTTCTGTCTTGCAAAGTGATGAGATGCCTTAGCTTATATATCCACTACAAGCAAATAAGTGAAAGAGGAGATCACAAAAGAATTTAAGGAGGTGCTGTTCTTGATTGTTAAACTTCCTCAGGAGACTTGGAAAGGAAATCAAGATGCTTGCTCAACGTTTGTGATGTCACAGTTGAACTAGCATTATTGCATGTCCCTAGCATGTGAAATTGCAAATAGTGTTGCAATCATTTAAGTAGTATTATTTAGAAAAGGACCGAGTTATTTCAGCCAATAATTTGGTCCAATGCTTTGCAATTACATTTGCAAACAAAATTCCTCTTCCTTGAGCTAACTTATTTAAACTTATACCACTGTTGAGTCATATCTCAACATTCTTCTGTGTAACATTTAAAGAGCCTTCTATATGCTCTGTCCCCGAATTACATGTTGAATAGTTTCATGATTATAGAGTTCAGAGACAAGCCAACTTTTTCTTTGTATAAGAGACAGACAAATAGTTTGTGGGCTTAGACACTGTCACACTGTGACAACCCCCCATATCAATGCTGCTCCCTGAGGCCTTGACTCGAACTACTGAACCCAACGTCATGGTTTCTGGGTTCATTAACATATAATTAATCCAGGGACCTAAATCATATAGAAGGGTTGTGGTATTTTTACATTCTGTCCTCCTAACAAAAAGTTCCATCATCAAAATTTGACTAACCCAACCCTTTATTTTCCCAAGGCTAAATCTATCATGCTTCCTCTTGGTGCTTTGACAACAAATATCCTTGAGACCACTCCAAAACACAAGGAACAATATATAAAGTTTCTTGGCAGTTATGATAATATATACTAACGCCTAGTTAAACACACCAATTCATTCCAAATGATCAGCTCAGGACTCTAAACCCTGGCTTTGATACCACACTGTTATGACCTGTGCCTAGAACATAAGCCAACATCCTGAGCCTCTTTAACTCAAATAATTGAACCCTCATAGGTCCCGGGTCCATTAACATTTAACTAATCCTGGGACATAAAACATATAGAGGGAATTTCGGCTTGTTTATAAAGATATATTTAATGCAGTCCTTACTTTCTAGGCAGATTAAGTCTTTGTATGAGAATATAGCAAATCAACCAGTTAGAAATCTTCATTATGGCCATTTAATGTGATAAGTTCCACTTTTAACTGTGCAATGAAAAAAAAAATGGCAAGAAAATATCTCCAGCCAACTTTTTTCACTTCTGCAAGAACAGAACATTTCATGGTTGTTACAGGTAAGCTTAGAATGTTTGGATGCTGTGATTTTGTTTACTGCAGCTTTTCCTCTCTGTCTATCTCCGAAGCACATAAAACATTTCAACAAATATGTACTTGTCACAGCAAGGAGATCACTGCTAATTTTGATCTCAAACAGTAAGAAATTCAGGAGCAAAAGCTAAAAACAGAACTCCAGTTCCATTAAAAATATTCAGCATAGTAGGCATACCCATGCAAGAGAAGCTTCACATATGGTTCCAACTGTCCAGAAACTTGAGAAGATTATCATCCAAGAACCTCTGTTTGAAGTAGGAATAAATTCTAAGAACCATGATGTGAATAAATATCCACCACCTAAACCAATGCCAGCAATGAATCGAAGAGTGACCAAGGTTACATAATTTGGTGAGAAAGCTACTCAATAGTCCTGCACCAGCATTAACTTACAGCTGAACATTCTTAGATCCCTTCCTAGAAATGGTATAAAAGCAAGCAATGTTTAAGGAAACTAAACAGAAACAGATTTAAAATGGAAGAGTTCGTGGTAAAACTTCATAGCAAGCTGCAAAAATTATTGTATTAACAACAAATACTGTACACATAGATGCTTTGAAGAACAACAGAATGGAAAAGGGATCATATCATTCCAGAAATAAAGCTCAGGAGGAGTATAAGATAATCAGACTCGAAGATAAAGAGGGAAATCAAGAACACCCTACTTTCTTCCCCTGTTATCTGATATATGACCCCATAAGTATGCTCCAATCAACATGCCAGCAAATACCACAGTTGATATCAAACTTTCTTTGCTAGAAGAGAGGTCCCACTCAGACTGAAGTGCAGGTCCTATAAAAGAGAGAATCATCAACTCCATTGCTTCTGCAACCCATCCCAGTGCACCATAAAGAAGCAAAAGGGCACTGGAAGTTTCCAAAGCCAATAGCTGAAAGTGCTTCATCTAGCGTATATAAAGGACTTGGGTCTCCCATCTGAAAATCAATAAGCAAACACTATTATCTGTATACTCAGACTGAGGACAAAATATAGAATAACTTATTTTTCTTGCAAGTCTAGGCTAGATTATCAGACTTCCAAAATGTTTTTTCCAGTTCACAAAAATTCGTAAAAGTTGCTTCTGAAATGCATAATATCATGAATGCCTGATGCCATTAGATTATTTCAGCACATGTTCAAGGGTCCAGCATAATCCTTGAGCTGAGTAAATGAATCCCTTGAAATGTTGCTACACATCTCGAGGAAATAATTTTGGTATGACTAGAATGCTGCACATTGAAATTTGATCACTAATTGCCCCTTTATGATAATAGTATTCCTCTTTCTTGTATTATGAACACCTGATGCATTATTTTCTGTCACTGTTTCAATCAATGATCATGAACAAGCACAGCAAAAAATAAGCTTTCAAGACTTCAAGCTGAGCAAGTTAAGCTTCAGTGACTTGAGTTAGGACATACAATGTAAGCTTGTTTTAAAATCTATGGTACTTGGACAGCTTATAGCAGACGGGACTTGAGTTCATACTTTATACTTACATGTGGAACAGGATTACCAAAAGACTAGAGGCTTTACCCATGTCATCTTAACATTCATAATATTAATTAATTTTTTTTGGTATTTTCATTAAAGCTTTTATAATTGCAATTAAAACCTTAATCAAAGAGGAAACATTCCTTAAAATGTGAATCTCGGGTTAAGTGAAAAATCCATCAAGTCTTTTATCCAAAGTAACATTCCATCAGGTCTTCCATGTAAGAGAAAAAGACTCTAAAAGAATTAACTTTGAAAATCAAAGGAATGAGGTTGACACACAAAACTGATTTAATAAGGAGTACATAATCTTAACAAAAACAAGATAGTGCAACTGTAACAAAATCATTAAAAGGAAAAACTTCTAACGTGCACGCAGTTGAGGCAATTATCAATGTTGATTTATCAGAGAGTTTCAATATCCATTAACAACAGCCATGAACTACAGAAAAACAATAATAATAATAATAATATTGCATCATGAATTATATAATGTAACAATTATCAATCGTGAAAAATAATGATCACAACAGTAATAATGAACAAACTTGATGCATAGAGTGCATTGACAGATTACAAAGGTATCCATTTAAAGCCAGTTAGACCTTTTTCCTGTGTTAAGGACACTTTAGGACCAAGGCAATAAGGTTGGAAGATTTCAAATTGCTGTCCTTTAATTTTGTCACAGCAGTGCAAGTAGTTAGAGCAAATGAACTGCTTTGGACCATCCATTGCACAATGTCAAGAAGGAGACTAAACTTCATAAAAAAAAGAAAGCAATTGTACATCAAATCTCATTCTCTTCCAAAGGTATCATAATCCAAATAAGTACAGATCATTCAACAAACTCTCTCCCTCTCTCTCATACTTTTTCTGTTGTTTAAAATCATCATCTCAAATGTAAAAGCAGGGGTATCTGGAAATTTAGTCATTAGAAGATTGATGAGGAAGAAAAGGGCTCTTATTCAAATTTGGACTAATTTTTTTATTTTTCCTTTCAAATTATCCAATCAGCCTATTGCTGCACTTTCTTGGGATTTCAATACAACATTTTTCATATTCATGAAAATTCCAAATCAAAATCTCTACTAACAGAAGTCGTTACAAAACACATCATTCACACTAAGCACCAAGGCTTGAACTAGAATATCAAACTGCAGAAGATTAGGCAAAGCTAGTTACCAGAAAGAAAGCAGCTTGGATAAGAATCCTATTCAATGCCTTTGACCCCTGATAATTTTCTTCCTTCAAATTTCAAGAAGTCCCTTCCTCCTTCCAAAAAGAATGATCTTGGAAAGAAGGGTCTCAAGTTTCCAATTGATTGACCTTAAAAAAACTACAAAATGAAAAAAAAAATTATCATTCAAAAGGTCTCAACTCAGTTTAACATTGGAGACCCTTAAATCAGTTGCTTGTGGAAGACAAAATTATGAATGCTTTTTTTTTTTTGGGTATAAGAAAAGAAAACAGACCGTGACAATTGATTGATTCTAATTGGTTTTTAAATAAACAAATTCAATGAATGGAAAGACTTCCTTTGTCTGCATTCTTGAAAAATGAGGAGAAAAAGGCCCACAAAATATCACATCACATACGCGACTTTATGGGAGCAAAAAGTACCCAACATCCCAATCAGACCTACCAAAATTTTTAAGGAATAGGATATTCGAGTATCCTAATATTAATATGGAATTATGGATATCGTACTAAGATTTTTTAAGTATATATTTAGGTAAATTCGACCTTTGACTACACTTATAAATCTTATAGTGTGGATTAAATTTTAAAAAATTTATGATATCAATTGATGTAAGCAAGATTCTTTAAAATTTAATTCTGACCACAAAATTTAGGATAAAAAATCGGGTCTATCGAAGTATTTTCCAACTTTTTAATGTTCCTACATGATGGGATAGGATTGTGCATGAATTCGATCTTTTTTATTTTAAATTAAAAATTTAAAATTGGTTAATCAAAATTTATTTAATAAATTGGTTTGATCGAATTTCAAAATCAAAATTAATTATCAAATGGAATTGAGTTTTGGATTCGGAATTAATTAATTTATGAATTCAATTCGGTAGTTTACTTATCTCAATAATACTTAACTTACAAGATTACATCTTATTTTCAAGTAAATGTACTTTTTATATAATATAGTCTTACAAATTAATACTCTATACTTATAAAATATATATAGTCGCACAAACAATATTATATATGTATACACGAATACAAAAACATTTATACATGCAATTTATGTATCTTAAAGTTTTAATCAAACAACGAATATATAGATACATATACTTTATGTATGTAAAGTATTAAAAAAACATAGCACAGTATAATATAGTTTTGATAATATAAAATTATGGACTATTTTATTGTTAGTTGAATTTTGTATTAGATAGATTTTATTAGTTTTTGTACAAATAATTTTAGTCCAATGTCAATGGATCCAATTAGAGAATATAATTAATCGAATTCGAAACTGATTAATGAATTCGAATTTGGTTAAGCGAATTTTATTCCGAATTCAATTGAAAATTAAAATTGGTTAATAATTTTAAAACTCATTTTTAAATTTTGATCGAATTATTTGATCGATTGATTAATTGATGCAACTGTCTCTTATTGAGATCTAGATTTGTATAAGGGCAGATGTACAATATGTAAAGGGAAGGGCAACTGCCCCAAAGCTGACAAATATTTTTTTTATGCCCTTAAATTTTTTTTAAAAGTATTGTTATACGGTTATAAAATTTAAATTTTATTCTCTAAAATTTCAAAAATAGATATAACTATCTCCGAAGTTTATATTGATATACTCTTATCCTTAACCGCTAAGATATTATATACTTGTTTTTCTTTAGATTTTTTTGTTTTTAAATTTCATTAACATCCTTATAAAAATTGAACTTTACTTCCAGTAAAATTTTACATAAATTATAAAACTGTCTCAACAAATATATATTTACACAGTCTTGCCTTCAAAGTTGACTCATCTATATAGTTTTACCTTCAAGGTTTAACTCCTGTGTTTGCTTAGAGGAGACAATTTTTGACACAATAGTAATGTACAAGATCATTGAGGTAGGATTGAAGTTTCTTGGTATGGACATGATTACGACAATTTATTATTGCACGAAAATAAATGGATTAACAGATTTGACGTATCATGGAAGAAAATAACTTTTTGTACTCAAAAACTTTGAAGCAGTTAATGTTATTTATCTAAAATTTCTTTTACAAGGTTAATTTAGTATTAGCAACAATAAACGGTCAAACATGTTAAATATAACACAACACGACACTACACGACATAATACAACAAAATTATTAATAGTATAGCATTAGTGTTGAAGTTTTATTAACCGAACACGATTATGATACGGTACAATTATAAGTGAGATAATATAATTGACATCCCTATATTTCATTGTAAGAGATCTAATTATGTATAACGAGACACAAACGATCAGTAAAAGTTCAATTTTTAGCTATAATTCATAGTCGAGATTAGATTAATTTTGCAAAATTTTAAGATTAGCGCTTATGGTTATATGGTATAAATCCTTTTAACGCCGAGATGAGGCAATCACCAAATTTAGTCCACATTTATAACATTGTCCGCATGTATTGGGTTATTGAGTAATCTACTTAAGGTTTAGTACTTTTGCCTATATCATTAATGTTATTTTTTTTATCAATTACCGTTTTGTCGTACACTTTAGCAATTTAACAACTAAAAAGTTAAGAAATATAGAGATGAATGCTTGTGATTATATGGCATAAATCTTTTTTAATGTCGTATGAGGCTCACAAAATAGTAATTGGCATTTATAATTTTATTCACAAAATATTAGGTTAATTGTAGTAAATCCACTTAAGCTTGGGTGTATTTTTTTTTTTTTTACTTTAGTCTCTAATGTTTTTTAGGGTAATTAATTTCTCTTTACCCCTTTAACATTTAATGGGTCCTGGGATGGTCCAACAACTTTTGAGCGAAATCAACGGGTTCAAAATAATTAAGCCAAGTTGTAAGTAGCCCACAACTCAAGATGTTATAAACAATACAATATCCCCTCCCACTTTCAATGTGAGACAGGACGTCACAATCACCTCTTCTTAAGGTCTTGCGTCCTCGCAAGGCTCATACCGAACCATACTTGGTTATGCAGGATTCTAGAGGTGACTCCCGGCTTTAAGTCGACTTATCACTTAGTCCCGCAAGGCTTATACAGGACCATACTTGGTTATGCAGGATTCTAAAGGTGACTCTCGTCCTTAAGTCGACATATCACTTAGTCCCGCACAAAACTTAATTAAGTCGACGTATCACTTAGTCCCGCACAGCATTTAGTTCCTGGACTCCCTTGCATAGTCGCGGCCCAATACCACTAGCCCAATCTCATCCCGTGTAGAGATCACACGAGATTCGCTCTGATACCAACTGTACACACCCCGGGTCCTGGGTTGGCCCAACAACTTTTGCGCGAAATCAACGGGCTCAAAATGGTTAAGCCAAGTTTTAAGTAGCCCACAACCCAAGGTGTTATAAACAATACAATATCCCCTCCCACTTCCGATATGGGACGGGGTGTCACATTTAAGGTCACTATTACTTTAGTCTGTGACGTTATTTTTTAGGAGCTCGAAATCCAACTCAATAGTCTTTATCATTTTGACTAAAATACTCTTATTCTTTGTTCTTTTTTTTTTTTTTCTTATTTTTACTTTATTCATTTTTTCTCACCCTTATTTTGTTGACATAAATCAATAATTTTATCATTCATCACCATGTCTTAAATTTCATCAAACTCTATTTATGGAAAGAAATAAGATATTTTAGGTGTTATGAGAAAATTTATTCACACATAAATAATTTGAGGGTAAAAATGTCATTTTAAGTACTGTCTCTTGACATTTTTACTAGATGTGTGTATAAAATTTCTTATTTAAGTATCTAAAAAATAACAGTTTTAAATACTAAAATGATAGTAGTCCTGAACATTAAGAAGTAAAGTGAAATTAATCCTTTTTATCACTTGCCCATTCTATCAAACCCCTTAAAGTTTATTGTATTTGTCAAACTAATCCCCAACTTCTGTGTTAATTAATTATATTTAATCATTAGTCATGTTGTCAACGACTAAAAAGATAGATTGCCTAGCTTAATAGCCTTATTGTTAAAACAAATAAATAAAGACAAGGATGCCCTGACATTGTTGTGGGAAGAAAAGAACACTAGAATATATATCGAGTTATTTTCAAATATATGAGACCTTCTAAGTATTATTTATCCATCATTTCCCTTCCTCTTTTTTTTATCTTCTTTTTGTTTATCTTCATTATTGAAAATTTTTTTTTATAACAATTCAACCATCAGCTCAATGCTATGTATAAATAAATTCATAATATAAATTAAAATCAAATTTAAAAATGTAAATAACATATCTTCAATATCAGATGGTAAATTGTATTTCAGAGAAGTTATTTTATTGTGATTCTTGAGTCTAGAATTGAAGAATGAATTTATGGGAAATTAACATATTAATTTTGATACATAATTGTTTATTTTTTTGGTAATGTTGACAACACTACTTCCATTTACTTCCAATCTAAGGTATTAAATGACACAAAATTTAAGTGAGGAATTTACGACAATCCTACGAAAACCTTAAGAGGATTTACTTCAATTAATATTTTATAAATTTAAAAAAAAAAACTAAAGATTGCAGCCTTGACATGTTGCTAAGGGTTGTTGGCATCACTATAATAAAGTATACCAATCTAAACAAGCCAATCAAGCATTGGTAGCATTCAATCTAGAGGAGTTATAATTAAACACATGGTTTCCTGATACTGGGATATTAACACACATGACTAATAATTTTGGTGAACTTCATTAGTTCCATAGAATGGTCTTGATAAAATTTGTGTTGGAAATGGTCAATTATTGGATATTTCTCAAATTGATTCTACAACACTTGATGTCTGAGACAAAAACAATTACCTATGCATGATTGTACAATTATAAGGATCCTAATATGTATGATTCCCTACAATTGATAACCTTACTTTGTGGAGTTATTTATCATTCATTTCGGTTCAAATTCGTATTATGATTTGAGTACTTTTATAGGATTTTTATTTATATTTTCGTATTTTTCATGTTTTCTAGTTTTATGTAACTTTGTAGTGTTTATGTGTTATTTATGTGTTTTTTAGATTGGTGGCTAGTTTGGAGCTAAAGTGCACGGAGAGGTGGCAAAATGGAGTAAAAACTAGGGAATCCATGTAGATTTCTAGACGCTAGCCCAAAGTCACTCAACCTTGGAGCTTCAAGGAGCCAAATTAGGTTGAACTAGAGACAGAGGCAGTCGACTTTGTAGCTTCTGATAGCATCGCAATTTTAGCAATTTAAGGTTCTGATGTCTATTTTGGGCGTAGTTTTGTACATTTTTTAAACTTATTTCGTGCTAAATTAGTGTCTCAAAGATGACTAAATCCAAAATATTCAATATCCAAGGGTACAATGCCCCGATGTTCTAAATTACACTAAATCCTAGTGCATTGGCAGTTATCTCTAAAAAGTATAACATCCGAGAGTAGCTCTTTGCGGTGTTTAACTAAGTGTATAAGTTCGATTCATGTTTGGTTGCGGCCAATTGCTAAAGACATGACTTCATGATTTTTATGATTTATAAGTCTGGTTTTAGACCTATACGGCCCTAACTCAACCTAAAACCCTACATTGACCTCCAAGACATATTATAACTATAAATGGGACCCTTAAAGACCTATTTTAACGAGCAATATGTACTATAGGAGTAGGAGCAGGGTAAAATAGCTTAAATTCTCTCTTAGTTTTACAAGTCTAGAAGACCTTGGAGGATTGTCAAGAGGACCACATGCTCATCCGTAACGAGGCTCCAAGCAATATTTTCTTCTCCAACTTGTCATGACTTCTAGCATTTGCTTTCTTTTTCCTGTTTTCATGTCATAGTTTTGTCGCAATTAGGGGTTGATGTAACCCAACTACATAATTCATGAGTATTTTATTTGAATAAAGATTCAATCTTTTCATATTATTCGTCCATAAAAGTATGTTTTATTATTCTTAATTCTATTTTGCTTACAAATAATTATGGGACTAAGTAGGAATTGATATTTGAATATAATTGAAAATAATAGATGCCATAATTCATTTATGTTCACTATAGAAGTTTTGGTTAGAACTTGATTGTGTGGTTTGTTTGGTGACTCGAAACAGTACTAATAGCAAGGGATTCCGAAGATCTTGGGATCTTTTATTAGCTTGAAAAAGTGTAACACAGTCTTAGGAAAAATGCCATAAGATGTGCATCCTAATTAATTCTTGTGTTGATTTTAAGTTTCATAGTTATGTTAGATGAAATCAATTTCCCGAGCATCGATCCTTAGTTTCTTATTTCTTGTCTTTATTTATGCTTTAATTATTTAATTGTCATAGTCTTTAGTTTAGTTTAATTGGTTAATTAATTCTATTATCTCTTTCGATCACTCAGATAATGTCTATAATTTTGTTGTGGTTACTTGTAATTCATTCACTCTTCCTCGTGCTATTGACACTATATTTTATTACTCTATTACTTGTATGACTAGTGTAGTTGCTAATCTATCCAGCACACATCAACAATCAATGATTGATTTCAAGAAATCATCGTTAATGGAGTGATCTTGATCTTCTACATTCCATATGTAATTATTGAACTTCTTTGGAAGATAACCAAATTACAATCATGCTTATGAGTTTTTGGAAGTAAATATTGTATGCTTGTGGGATTATACAAAGAATAAGTTTGAGCCTTGATCTTTGCCATGCATTTTGGGATGAAGGGATTTCTAAAAGGGCTATTGTTGCCTAGAACTTCCAGTTATCGAGTCTATACATCTTCATCTAATATTTTTAATGAATTAAGAGATTTCGGTCTGGTAATCCGACATCTCTATATTTGTCTGATCTTATTAACAATGAATTAATAACATTTCTCTGAATGGATGACAGGTGTAATAAAGAATCACTCACTAACATCATCATCTTCTATGACTTCTCCAAATGTTAATATAACTTCATCCTGTTTACCTAAAAATTCTAGTCTCACATTCTTAGGGCCTCAGAATAAATATAGTTCTACAATTCTTGATGAGGATATCACGGATCTTCTAGAAGTTGAATTCCTAATGTTTCAGTCTATTTCCCTCTTGAGATGTGTATAGGATCCAGGTCTATTATGAAATGTTGGTATGAACTCCTGTATGCTCGTTCTTATATACATCTAGATGTGTAGATTCTGTAGAACGAGGATCCAGGAGCTCATAGCAAATTTGAATGAGCTCAACGTAACTCTAAATATTTTGGTAATGACGCTGCCTCATGGCTGTTGGTGTTCTATTAGAACCTACATCTAATAAATTTGCTTTCAAGAATCCAGGTTGGGCTAGAACTATGCTAGAAGAAATAAAAGCCCTACATAGTAATCAGACATAGGATTATTAGCACTTCCGAAATGAATGTTCTAGGCTACAAATGCATATTCAAGACTAAGCTTCAAGTTGATGGATCCTTAGAGTGCCTAACAGTGCCTTCGGTTGCAAATGTGTACACTCAAATTCTTGGGATTTATATTTCTAAAACTTTCTTATCTGTCATTAAATATGCGATTCACCTTATTCTCACAGTTGCATTGGCTCATGGTTAGGTGACAAGGCAATTTGATATGAAAAATCCCTCTTACATAGAGTGCTTAATGAACCAGATTTATGGATCAACCACCTAGTTTTATTGATTTGAAATAGCTTACTCATGTTTGTTGTTGAAGACATTAAGCTCTCTACGATCTTCATCAAGCTCCATGGCTTGTTAATTTCTTTAGCTCATTTCTATTAAATTTAGAATTTAATTGTAGCACTACAGTCTCTTATACACATCTAGATGTGTATAAGAGACTTTATGTTAGATCTGATTCTACACAAGTCTCTGTGACAATGTCATTGTGACTATATCAAAGCAGTCCTTCTTTTCGTCACTGTGAAAATCCAAAATTTTGGTCCTTAGAAATAGAAAATAATAAAAAAATTGATTAAGAATTTCAATTGGATTTGCATTACTTGTCTTGGTTGGATAAGAATTGATTGTTGTGGTGTATTTACATGAGAATACTAAATGCTTAACAATATTGGTTATCCTATTGGTTCCATACTACCTAATTTAAACCTATTTTGTGTTTGTAAATGTTTTCCACCTAGAACACAAATATTTATCAATTAATTTGTAATTTTCGTAATTGATTTTTTGGCTAATTTTTCAACAGACAAAAGTGACCAAATATGAATAGAATTTATGGCTAAGTTGCAGGAATACGAGTTGGAGAACCTTTAAAGCTAATAATGTATTTACAAATAAGAGACCATACCAAGGCTTAAAATCATTATTCTTTGGCTGGAAATTTTTGGAACATTGGTAGAGATAGAGATTTCGCCCGATACAGAGCTATTTAGTTCTTGGATTTTGGTGTATTAAGAGTTTTTCTTAAACTCTTGTTTATTTAAATTATTTTGTTTATGTTATTTTAAGTTTCTTATATATTAGATTATCATGCCTAAAGTAATTATTTCATTGTTATGATTATTATTATGGGTTTGGATGATTAATATATATTTAGAAAATTTATAATTATTTTCAAGCAATGAATAGTTTTTGAAAAAATAAACCCAAAATAATGATATTTATCTACTTTTGAAATCTGTGCAAATATATATATATATATATATATATATATATATATATATATATATATATAAAGCTTGCCGACGGTTAACTTTTGCCTTGGTTAGAACACCGCAACACTCAACCTGTCTCAGGTAGCAGATCTAACTCATAATCAAAACTTAGTTATGAATTTACAAGGAAGGACTTGGGAGATCTTCACTACTTTCTTGGTATTTTAGTTCATCAAATTTCAGGGGGGATTCTTCTTAGTCAAAACAAATATGCTTATGACTCGCTTGATCAAGCACAAATAAAAGATTGCAAGCCATTTACTATTCCAATGGTCATTGTAATAGCCCCTTCCTGGCATTGATATTCCTTTCCATGACCTTCAACTACACATCTAGTATGTGTTTGTGGTCTTCAAGAAACTTACTTTCATGCGACTGGCATTTCTTTCGTTGAACAACATATTTTTCAATTTATGCACCAACCTAGTATTTGGCATTTAGATGTGGTGAAACACATACTTTATTGTGTACAATATTACTTTGGGTATGCGTCTCTTGTCAAATGTGTCCTCTAGAATCCCTGGTCCACAATTGGTGCATTTCGTAGAGTTCAAAGAAACAATCGACAATGGCTAGCTCAATTGTTGAACCAGATTATTTTGCTCTTGCCTCCACTATTGCTGAATTGACTTGATTATCCTACATTCTTTGTGATATTGGATCAGAGTTAAGTTTCTTTACATCTTGTTTTGTGATAATTTATCTGCTCTATACATGACTATCAATCCTGTGTTTCATGCTCGAATAGAATAAATTGAAATTGATTATCACTTTGTGAGAGAGAAAATTGCCAATGGTCAACTTGAGACACATTTTTTTAGCTCTGCTATGATTTCCTACAATCAATTATAGATTTCAAGCAATCATCATTACTGGAGTGATCTTGATAATGTACAATCCTCCTCAAACGTGGTTTCGTGACAAATGCAAGGCCAAGTTGCAGAACTTTGCAAAAACATGATGAGGTAATGCTTTAGTAAAAACATAAACTACTTGATTATGATATCAAAAGATTTCTATAATTGTGCAATTGTATATAGGCAATTGTGCAATACATAACTCAATTTTTCATTTATACTAGACAGTACCTCAACATAAGCATATGAAGTCTCATCTTCTTTGAAAAACTGAGATAGGTTACACATATTCCAATTTGTTTTGAATTCTTTAAATACAACTCGAACTTCTCTTATAGAAAACCTGAACATGAAATCTTGTACTTCGAATTATTAATTGTCATGCATATGGTGCTCCTCATAATAGTGCAATTTTATTGTGATGCATCATGTTATACCTATGATATTATCGTGCATATAGTTCTCCTTGTATATTTTAAAAGGCTAACCATATAAACCAAGTGGATCACATAAATTGTGTTAATATATGCATATATGTAAAGTATATATTCTATATCACTTAATTATAGTTTCTCTAATCATGAATAATATCACTCAATCATATGTTCCCCAATAATAATTAGTTTCTGTACTTGTGTAATTATCAGACGATCTATACATAGGTTAGTTTGTACCATTTTAATGTATAGAATATACATACAAGTTTCTCCATTATTTCTATCATAGTATCAGAACCCAACTTGGGGCCTAATTTGTTTACTTCTCGATGTTACAGTTAATTCTTTTTATGGAGTTTTTCTCAAATAATTGCTCCAATTCCACCCATTTCCATCGTCCACCACCGCCACTCGATTGTTCCCAAGAGTTCTTAAGTCAACCCAATCATTTTCTCTTCGCCAAAAACCATCTCACGTGCCCTCACACTTGGCTAGAATTCTCTAGAATCTTCGCAAATCATGCATATCTTCAAGGTTGAACGAAAATTACAAATTATTTAGAATCACATCTTTAGTTACTTCTTGAGAAAGGCATGCTCAATAATTCACACCTTCTTCCAGCTCCAAACTCCTCAAGCCTTGTCAACAATCATACACAGCACATGGCTTCTGCATCAGCAAACTATCCCAGTTTTCTGCCACGTCAATATCCAATTAGTAGCTAAGTCATCATCTAGTTAGCAGTCATATTAGCATCTAGTCAATAGACACATCAGCAGATATCATTATTGTCTGCTGAACCAAAGAAAATAAACCCAATCACAGTAAATCTGAAGAGACACGTGATCTAATATGATTGCATAGATTTCTTTGGTTGAGCCTTAGTATCATTCACTATTAGTTTTGTTTTATTGAACTTTCATCTATTTCAAGCTTATTTTGTTCTAGTTTTGACCGGTTCTTACCTTTTTTTGGCATCCTTAATTACCCGTGATCTTGGTTTTCTCAAAATCAATTTTCTAATATTCTATTTCTTCATATTTTTGACTTCTATATATTGTTTTATCCCGTATTCTTTTCTAATGGCTTCTTATAGTTTTATAGTAGTTCATAAATCTCCTCAAACTACAATAATTCTTGATAATCTTGAATTGATTATCACAGATACTCTTTAAAATTTCTCCATCTTGTTCTAATACACACTCTGCTATTCCAAGTTTTGGCCATGAGTATCCTAATTCTATATATTCTAATCACGTGACATCTGACTTTTGAATTTTTTCTTCACAACACCACTCATATACATTGTCCATTCAAACCACTCATGGATTACTCATGCATGTTAAACACAAAGATACTATCTCTATGTATTCTCTTTCTCTGTTAGATACTTTCTATGTTCCTATATTACCTTTAAATCTTATTTTCATTGGCTAATTAGTTGAACTTGGAATTGATGTTTTCTTTTCTATTACTAGTTGTTATTTACACAGGACTGTCAGACTGGACAACTTCTCGAAATGGGTTGCAATGTTGGTTGTTTCCTTGAATTAAAAAACCTCAAAACTCCTTTATCTTTTCAGGTTCACTCTGCTACTTTTACATCTAACATTCATCACGTCTAAGTCTCTGACATTTCGTATAGGTCATGCCTATTTAGGTTGTGTTAGAGTGTTAGTCTCTAGTGGCCAATTAGGATCTGTACAAAGTAACTATGCTAATTGTGCCTCTTGTCAACTAAGACTTAAAACGTTTGTGTCTAGGTATAAACACAACAAAATGGTCGTGCTGAGTGTAAACACTCACACAATCTTGACACAACTTGTGCTCTCTTACTTTCCTCTTCTTGTCTAGAGCATTTTTGGAGTGAAGTTGCCCTTACCGCTGTTTACACAATCAATCAGATTCCTTACCTGGTTACTAATAACTAATCCCTTTATGAACATTTATATGGTTCCCTTTCAAACTATAAGATAGGTTCACACCATATTTACCCATTCTATGCCCGATCTTTTTCCATATATTGTTCTTGTAATAGGTTTTCCTAGTTTAGTTCATGAGGTATCCATATCCAATGACCACCACCTCACTTCCTCCGAGAATCAATATTAAGTTGATGGCCCTAGCACATCCACTCCTTTTGAGTCCTTTACCGCATCAACACCTCTGCCTACTCGTCGGTCTACTAGGCCAAGGGAATATTCTACTCGTTTTCGTGATTGTTATTACTTCTCCAATGTTCTTTCCTTATATGAATGGAAATCCTACGACCTATAGAGAAACTTGTCTTAATTCTATATTGCAACAAGCTATGTCTGATGAGTTGCAGGCTCTTGAGAAAACTTAGGCATACAGACTTAGTTGATATTCCTCCAAATAAATCTCTTGTCGGCTGCAAGTGTGTCTACAAAATTAAAACCTGCTCAAATCATAGTATGGACCTCTACAAAGCTCATTTTGTTGCCAAGGTTTTACACATGAATATGGAATTAACTATGAGGAAACTTTTGCACCTATTGCTTGGCTCACCTTTGTTAAAAGTTTACTTGTCGTTATTGCTATGCAATGTTGGGAGTTGTTTCAAATGGAGATCTTTCAGAAGAAGTCTATACGCAACTACCACCAGGATATTCTAAGGACTATGGAAAGGTTTGTAAACTTTGTAAGGTTTTTTATGGTCTCAAACGAGCTCCATGATCATGGTTCTCTAAATTCAGTAGCACAGTTGAACAATTTGATTCTAGTCTAGTTCTTATGAATCTACTTTAGATTTGCTCACTGTCATCATTTTGAGATGCCTGATCTCTTGGTACACATCTACTACTATCTAGACTTGGAAGATGTATCCTCCACATTTGATGGTTACTGTCTTACATAGGCCAAATATGTTTCAAACCTTCTTACTCGTGCTGGATTGACTGACAATAAAATTGCATCTACTCCTATTGATGCCAACTCTTATCTTACTTTTGAAGACGGCTCACTTCTTCATGATCCAACCCTTTATTGACAGTTAGTTGAAAATTTAGTATAACTTACTATTACTTGTCTTGATATTGCTTACATTGTTCATATTGTTGGTTTATGATTAGTTCTAGAAGTTCTCACTATGCAGCTGTTATTCGCATTTTTCGATATATCAGAGGTACTTTGTATTACAGTCTTCACTTTTCTTCTCAGGTCTCTTGTATTGCATGCCTATTCTGATGCTAATTAGATAAGGGATTCTACTGATAGATCCTCTATTACTAGATTCAATTTCTTTTTAGGTGACTCTCTAATATCGTTGGTGGAGTAAGAAACAAATTGTTGTCTCTCAATCTAGCACTAAAGCCGAGTATGGCATTCAAGATTTGTTTGATTTCGGTGGTTATTATGTTATATAGATATTTCTCATGACTCCTCTATTATCCTTCACATTGATAATCGAAGTGCTATCTAAATTGCTTACAATAATATTTTCTATGAACGTACCAAACACATTGCAACTAATTGTCCTTTTATTTATCATCACATTGTGAAAGAAACTTCAACCTCAAGCTCCTCTCTTTCTTGTCTTCCAACCGGATTATTGATATTTTCACCAAGAATTATCCTCTTGGACACTTCTCTGATTTATTTGAACTTGGAATTGATTCTTGCAGTAATAATGAATTTTAAGCCCAATCCAAGACACACCATGCAGAAAAATGTACCTTCGATGAAGAATTCATAGACAATTCAAAATTTTGAGGTATAACACAATAGAATATGGGAAACTGGACACCTTGCTAGAGGATATTTTACAGTTATCTAAGTCCTTTGATTTTTGCTTAACAAAAGAAAATTAGCAAGAAGGAAATGAAACAAGTTATGTTCTCGCAAAATAATTTTTTTTTAATTTTTTTATTTACATGTAAAGTGGGAGAAAAGCTTCCCCTTGTGACTCCTTGAGCAAGCTCAGGTTGATGAGTCTGATACCTATGTGATTTTTTATTTTTTATTTTTTTGCAACTAGGATAGTTGTATGAATGAATTGAACAAAAAAAAAAAAAAAAAGGTAATCTTCAAGCTGCAGGTCAGTATGACATTTCTAGATCAATAAGATAGGCTTATCTCTTGCATATTCCTCACACAAGAAAGCTGATAAGCTGCGTACTAGGTACGCAAGAGCATTTTTCTTTTATTCGGAGATGTTATAAACAACCAAGTACTCTTATACACATCAAGATGTGTAAGCTTGCATAGACAATCTCCGGTAAAGAGCAACTCCTGGCGACAAGCTACAGCTCTTAGGGTATTTCTAGTACAATATTGTCGTTTGTTAGATCCGTTAGGCACTAACTGAAAAATAACTCCCCCTCATACTTGTAGAATCGTTTGTCACGAATTGGTTCAAGGTTTTCAAGCTCAGATGATGCACTAACCAAATTAAGATGCCTACTTACCAAAACTGCACATTAATAATTGAATTTATTGCTAATTTGCTCAGTCCATTTGTCTTCAAGTCTTCCTTCTAAAAATTATGCCCTTAACATGACCACACCAAGTCATTAACTTTCATGCATTTTCCCCAGTAAGTCAAAGGTGACAGTGAAGAAATTAGACTTAAGAATGAGCTTCTTAGAGCAATGAAGATGAGAAAAATAGGAAGCAACAGATACCAAGTCAAAGTTAAAATATACTTATGTGCAATGGGTTTTTCCATAAATGACTGGAAAAGAGACCTGATTTCTTACAGGTACAAATACACACAATTGATGAAAAAAAAAAACCCCTTCTTCACTAACAATGCTTAGCTGCATAAGATCTAGCTGACTGTAATTACTTAAATTCTTGAACTACATACATCAACAGTATCAGTTAGTTTGCGTCCCTTCGTCTCAAATGGGAAAAGCATAACACTGATTCCTGAGAGAATTATTACCACCTCGAAGAAAACAATTGCAGGCACTGAATGGCAACCAGTAACTAATTGAACAGCAACAAGGGGACATATCATCCCTCCAATTCTTCCAACAGCACTAGCAACTCCGTAGCCAGTTGTCCTCACAGCAGTAGGATATATCTGCAATAAAGAGCTAAGATCACAAACTGATGTTGCTGACTCAAACTCTTTATCAGCCAAATGTATGGAAAATTAAGGAATTCCGGAAACCATTAAGAGAGAGAGAGAGAGAGAGAGAGAGAAGGAATAAACTATCAATTAGTTTGATGGAATATCATCACTGAGTATCACATGTAAATCTCACGTCTCTTTAAAGACTCAAATATATGTCTTTTTACTTGTCAGAAGCTCTAAAACTTTAAGCAAGATCCATTTCTCTTCCAGATGTGTCATGCTAATGAAATATTAGCATGAAGCATAGAAATATGCAAAAAAGGGATAAACTTCGCTTTCCTTGAATACACAAAAGGTTATTATTTGATTCCACAAACAACATAATATAACATGAATTTGATGTCACATCTTGGTGTCTTTTAGTGCAAAAGCAGAAATGGATAATCATTCAAAGATTTGAAGAGAGTGAAAATATGATTTCAGAGTTTTTGCACAAGGATAACCAAACTACAGGGTAAGTAGCCAAAGGGACACAAACGGCACAAGGATATATACTATACAGACTCAATCTTTTGTGTAGTAGTGCAATATTGGAATGACATGACTGGGATGGTCTTGCAACAATTAGAACTTTTTGAACCACAGTGCAGAATAATACACTACCAAGTGGAACTTATTGAATAGGCCCCTACTCCGTGGATTAGTGAAACTCTGTGCCTTGACGAGAGAGAGAGAGAGAGAACCCGTAGTTAGAGATTCTGAGTTTAGAGTTTTACCAAATTTTCGGGACAGTATATACCAGCTATAGTGAAAGTTCCAATTACACACATGCGAGCTCCAAATAATAAACCCATTGTTAGAAACTCATTCTGATGTTTCAATAGTGGTAAGAGGAAAATGAAACTGAAGAAATACAAAAGCGCCATGGATCTTTTGCGACCAATATAGTCCACAATAATTGCTGACAAAACAAGCCCAGGAAGCTCTGGAAAAAGGAAAAGCCAGAAAAAAAAATAATAAATAAATAAACAACTGAAGGAAATCTTTCAATACAAGAAAGTATAATCGAACTCAAAAGAGTATAGCATAGCCATTTAAACTGAACCTGCAAAACTAGTTATAAATACATCTCTGTAAAGACTAGCATCATCAGAATTTTTTGAGTTCAGACTAGTTGAGCCACATTCACTTTGTCCACTGCTCATCTCTGAGGTCAGCAGAATTATGCCATAATAGGCAAAAGCATTCCCAAAGTAGACGACCCATAAAAGAAGAGTAGTTTTTATTATAATCTTGATGAGAACAACACAATAACTGATGAGATCCCAGCTTTGAAAAATGAGACTTTGTTGCTTCCAGAAGAAAGCAACCCTATTCGTTCTACTGGAGCAAATTCTTCATAACGTTCTGGTACTTCATCAGAAACAAGCCCAGAGGGAAAATCTGTTTGATTGACTGTTGCCATTTTCCTCAGGATATTATTCACGTCACTTATTTTTCCTATCATATATAAATATCTTGGGGACTCAGTTGCAAATCTATAGAAAATGAGGGCTGCAAAAGATGGTATTGACAGCTACAGTGCAAGTAACCACCTCCAACCCAATTTTGGCATAATGATCTACAAAAGATCAGAGAGAAAAAACTGAATAGATATGAGTTCTTTCCTGAATAATAGAAATTGTAAAAGCCTGAGATAATGGGTTACAGTTGACACGACTTTCTAATTCTTTACTTACATTCTGAATTTATGTGGAATCTGTAACTTCGAAACTTCCTTGGAGAAGATTTATAACATTGCATTAAGTTCCAGCAAAATATGGCAAATATACAAGGCAGGGTCCTTGTTATGTACTAACAAGTGAAGAAAGATTTCATATAGCAACAACAGTAAAGGAAGAAGGAAAATCTTATAGATTTTAAGTTCCTCGATCAAACCAAAGAATGTTTGTTGTGTGCTGCTATAAAATCAGGTACAACATTTCTTCTGTAAAGAAACTGAACTCAGATAATTTTTTCTCTTTCCTAAAGAAGCATCAAATGTAGCACGCAAAGCATGAGTTAGTATAGTGAACAAGCAGCAAAATATATGGAATCCGAATGTCCGTTTTGCATGCTACCAAATTCACCTGCGTAATGTTTCTATTGTAGTTGAATCTTAGACTCCCACCTTTTATAGTATAGATTACAATCAATCTTTAAATAAGAAAGAGAAAGGAGGTTGATAATTATATTGCTAATCATAATCAATTAAAACATGAAGGGAAATTTCTGAAAGTCCATAAAGGTAATACAAAACTTCTTCAATTGAGACATTTCTTGTGTTACTGAAAAAGACATTCGAATACCATAAAATCTTTGTCAGCTAATGAGTTAGTAGGGTAAAGCATCAACAGATAAACCAACCCACTGCAAGCACACAAGATGTACCAAGGCATTATGCATAGAAAGCACACAAGTTGATGCAAAATAAGCAAAACTGTATTTTCAAGAAAGTCAAACTCCCTTATATGACTAAATCATACACTAATATGACCAACTTCAAATTTTTGAATACTATATAGACTGATAAACTAAAAGGAATATACCCCCCTATGATTAATAAACAATTAGAGAGATCTGATAGGGGAACATACCCATGCTAATGAAGCCTCAAGTATTGTTCCAACTGACCAGAATGTAGAGAAGATAACCATCCAGGTTCCCCTTTTCTGTGCAGGTACAAACTCTAGAAACCAAGATGAGTACACAGGCCCACCACCCAGGCCAACACCAACAAACAATCTTAAAATAATCAGGGTTACATAATTTGGGGAGAAAGTACTCAGGAAAGCAGATATGGTCGTCACTACAGCAACACTCACGAGACCCTTCCTGGCAACAGATAATAAAAGCAAACAATTCTTGTGAATGTTGAGCAAAACAGTCACATGTAAGATTGAAGATAACTGTTACTAGAATCCAAAATATACTCATGAGAATAACATATCACTAAAAAGTAAGTTGATAGGGAGTAATTTAAAAGGGAAAAGGACAAGCAATTAAACCAATCCATCACACATAAGTTCTTGAAGTAAGTTGAGACAAAGAACAAAGTTGATACTAAAAGAAGCAGTTTATCTGATGACTCTGATCATTATATTGATTTTGTGATAAAGGTGAAATTCCACTGTAATAAGGGGCAATTGTATGTCAAAGGAAAATTTTACTGCCCAAACCAATTGAGGCAAGTTTCTGGAATATATTTTATCAGGTTTGACCAGAGCATACACAATAGCTAACAAGAGTTCAAACCTGCAGTTTAATATCTAGTCCTTCCTGCAGTCATTCACAATATGCTGTCACTACCACTTAAAGTTTAGATCGTTCAGCTTGTCTGTACATTTTCCCTCATCATTTGAACAGTATAGTGCAAGAACCAAGCACATGAACAAAATCACTTAAATTTATATAGAGTAGCAGATTTTCCTAGACAATTATTACTCTTCGGTTCAATGATTGCTGATGCTGCTTGATGTACACTGTCAAAAACTAAGACAAGACATTCATGCACTAATTTTCGACAATAGCTTTAAAAGCTTCCCTAGAAAAAGGTCCTACTTGAATCTGCAAGAAACAATGCTTCAAATTAACCTGAAACCCAAAATAAACAATACCTTATACTGATCATGAAGAAAATAACATTACATAAGTTGTGCCTATGAGATCCATAAGTAGCATCAGTTATCAAAATTGTGTCCTATAATCTTATCCTACTTCATTGTACTAGGTAATGTAAGAGTTGCCTTCAAAGGAACTTTCCTGAGTCAAAAGAATGGCGTTAAGCAAATGGAAGCAGTATCTGAAATTTAATGGATACAAAAATATTATGTCCAAAGTATTGAAAACTGCAAAGTAATTACAGTTTGATGGATACCGACATCCATAACAAAACTATTAGGAGCAGTAACTTTTTGACAACTTGTACAGCATATGATTCACAAACTAATGCCATTAAAACCAAATTCCTTGTTTTATGCACTACAAAATTATACAATATTAGATTGGATTGGAAAGTACAAATCCATAAATCGCTCTATGAAATGTGTTATAATATAAGGACTTCACTCATACGGATAGACAAAATTTAGAAGCAGACTGGCTTGGCATTATTTCCAGCTTACACTTCTGCTGGAGTGTGAATATGATTCTCCATGAAGCATCATATCAATATACAAACTCCAAAGCACATCAAAATGAAAATCTGAAATAAATTGTAAACTACAAAAAGCAACATAACGTTTAAAAGAGTTGGTTTTGAATACATGGTCACAGTGCCATGAAAAAATTGCACACTTTTTCTCAAATTATGTTTTTAGTTTCTCTCTTTGCTGGGTCACTGGAAAGCCACCAATTAAAATTCAGAGCTCAATCTACGACACAAGTTGAAATTCCAAATTACATACATAAGGTGAAGTAACTAAACCTCTTAAACAGCTTTTAGAACTTTGTCTCTAATGGTTATGAATATGATCAGCTACAAAAATTAAAGTAGCGTATAATTCCTGAAGAAATTAAGGATGAATTAGCCAACATAAAACCAAAAGGCGTACAAGTATTTAAGCCCTGTTAAGATGGAATTATATGACTCTTCTTTAGTTCCACAGTCATTATTGGTTTCATAGTATCCAAAAGCTTGTTATACACATCTAAAAAGTTCTTAAGAGTTCTTCTACTTAAATCAGCTAAACTAATTCAAATCAAATGGGCTTTCAAACTAGCAAATACACAATTTTCAGCTGAAAAGAATGAAACTTTATCAGAAATTCAAAAAAAAAAAAGGGAAAAAAAATGAACTTGCCTTCTTCCATAATAATCTGAAATGATGCCCCAAGAATAAGCACCAACAAGCATGCCAGCAAAGACCACAGTGGTTATCAAGCTCTCTTGAGTTGAAGAAAGTCCCCACTCAGACTTAACTGCTGGCCCTACAAAAGACAGAATCATAACCTCCATGGCCTCTGCAATAGACCCAAGTCCAGCATAACAAAGCACCATAACTTGAAACCTCCCAAAACCCACAACTGAAAGGGCTTCGTCCAAAGTATATATTTGATCAAGATGCCCATCATCATTATTTTCTACCTGCCAAAAATCAAACACCATAAACAATAAAAAAGATCTAATCTTTAGTCAATAATGGCTATTACAAGAGATAGGTTCAGGATATAATTTAAGTTTACCTCATCATTGTTATCCATGGTGGGATTTGCCCGCTGATTAGCTTAAGCCGTTGGGATTCTAGTTTTAGGCCAGGAGCTTCAACAGGAGAGAGCAATGGTCCTGTTTGGATAGTAAATAATAGGCATTATTTGTCAAATAATATTTGGTCAACAATAATATCTGTTTGGTCAATAAAATATTTTTTCCAAATAATATTTTACTATTTATATGTTGTCTTATTCATTATTTACACAATTTATTATTTATACTATTCATATAATATTCATTATTTATATTTTAAAAAAAATATTCAATTAATAATTACGTAAATAATTTTAAACAAAGTGTCTTCATCAAACACAGTGTCATGAGGCTAAATAAAAAGTATTTACAATTGTTACTTCCGTATTTACATTTTAGGCGGTCGGGTCTGGATAGGATGGTTCTGGATCGGATCTAGCATATCCAGACCTGAATTTGATTAATATAATCGAATTTGGATTGGATTCGGATCCGGATCTCCCACGAGTCCACAAAAATAGATCCATACCCTGATCTATCGGATCTTGTCAGATTTGGATTAGCATCTTAATATTATTTTTATAACATTGGTAAAATTATATATATAGAACTATTACAATTTATCAAAATTTCTCTTTTTTTTAATTATAAAAAAAAGTAATTAGTTCATAATTAAAATTTATGCATGTATTCTACATTAAATAGAAATTATATGGGCAATTTACACAATATATATATATATACATGTATGTATGTATATATACATATAAAATAATACTAATATACAATAATTTTATTATATATTAAATATTTTAATCGGATCTGGATTTTAATCGGGTAGTAACACCAAAATCTAGATCCCACCCATTTATTATAATAGTTAAACGGGTCTAGATCAGATCTAGGTAATCAGAATTTGTTATAAATTCACACCAAGATAAACGATCCGAATCGAGTCGGGTCCGGGTTTGGACCCGACCCATTGACAGGCCTACACTGTTGTTTTTAAACTTTTTGATAATAACTGAAGTGGAGCTCCAATTAGGTATGCAAACGGGTCGAATCGATGCTAAATCTTGCAGATCCATATCTAAATTCGTTTAATGTCTATTATTGGATTCGGATCTGAATTTAGATTTTTTCTAAATCTATAAAAAGAGATTCATATCCGAATTCGTTCGATTTTATCGGATCCAAGTCTTGACATTATTTTATAAATTTGAAAATTTATATATAAAAATTTCAAATTTTTATAGAATTTTTTTTAATTGTAAAAAAAAGAAGATTTAATTCATATTTATATTCATACATGTATTTTACATTAGAGCAAAAACTATATTGGAAATAAATAAATATATATCTAATCGGATCAAAACAACCAGATCCATATCCGATTGGCTTATTAGACAATAACTAAATAAATACAAATTGAATCCGGGTAATCGGATTTACACATTATCTAGACCCAAATAAATGATTAATAAAACAGGTCTACGCGCGATTTATTTGCAAACCTATCTCTAATTGCTCACAATTTATAATGCTATATTTTGTAGGTTTAAATTTAATTTAGAAATGTCAAACAATGTCAGTTTTTTGGAATATGTTTTAAAGATCTGACACTCCGTTCTCAAGTACAATCTAATATTAAAATAACAGATAAATTGAATAGATGAGTGGAAGCCTTTGACACTCATGATTTGAAATATGTAACCTGTTTGGCAAGTCGAATTACTCAAAATCTAATAAAAAATAAAAACTCAACCACCGTAAATAGGAAAATTAATAAAGGAATTCAGAAAAAAAACATCCATAGTTATTTAATTAGTTGTGCAATTATTTTATTTTTAAATGGGTCCAACAAATAATATGTATTCTTTATTTCTAATTCAAATGTTTATTTCAAAATATTATTTTGTATCCAAACAATTTTTCTATTTTTACGAAAGTCAACATTATTTTCAAAAATCACTAAAGTCAAAAGACAAATATTATTCATCAAATAATACTCCACCGTGGGACTACGTGTGGTGCTATCCAAACAAATATAAATTACCTACTTACTATTACAAATTTAAATGAATCACCTAACTGAGGCCTTTAATGCGACTATGAATTGTATAGATAGTAGAGTAAATTCACATAATTTAACAAGTAAGATAAGGCATAAATATTATATTGAGACCAACAAACATTAAAATAAAGCACCAATCATCACAAAAGCAATCAAAAATATGTGCAAAGATAAGATGTGTATAAGAGACAGATTACAAGCGATAGAAGAGGAACTGGAGTAAACTCACGAATTTAGATTTTTACCCTTCAAATAGACGATTTTGCTTAAGATTTACAAAGAGAAGTTGTAACCCGAGGAACTCTCTACAATTTTTCTTCTTTGAGTTTAGTCTAATTCCTCTCCGATCGTATGGAATTTTGGCTCAAAGTTGGTTGTTTGGCTGGTTTTTTAGACTTGTATAAAAATTCTCTTGTGAATTATTAGTTTCATCGTGCACGCAATAATAAAAATAAGGTATTGTAAAAGGATTTTGGTAAGTTTCTAAGCTTAATTCCTTATCATGTGGGAGTATGGGAATCAAATTTTGGTGAAAAATAGGTGAAAAACGCAAGAACTCATTCTTAGTATTTCAAAAGCATAGCATAAGAATATTTAATTCATTCTTAATTTATTGTTATGATGAATTAATTGGTAAATCTTATTTAAAAAATCAAAGAATCAGCGCGTGAACAGACCGCTTTAGAAGCATTAATAATTATTCAATTGAGTGTTAATTTTTTTATAATTCTTATGCGTTTTATGCCTGTCTCTTATACACATCTACGAAATGCTCTCTTCTCAACGTTTGTCTTTTTTCTCCAACTATTCCACATACAATTCGTCCAATTGTAGAAACAAAACAACGTCGGGCACATGAAAGCAAGACGTAGGTGGAGCATTTTTTGATGTTATTTTTGTCCAAGGATGTTCGAGTCGGGAATTTAGCCCGACTTTTTCGGGCTATTAGATTCATTAATTGTCAATTTGGATCTCATTGTAGACGGGTGTGTAGATTCCATTCAGGATTTTTTTTAGAGAAGTATAGTGGTGAGACGGGGACCGGCGACTTGTTCGGAGATTATATTGTAATCTTTTAACTATTAGAAGTTTGGTTTCTTGCCGTTGAAGATGGATAATGTATAAAGCATAAAGATGAGAGATTTCAAGAATGAGGGGAAAAAAAAAAAATTCTAATAGTAAAGACTTCAAGAAAAAAGCGAGAATGACCATCCATAAGGTTCGACACTTGCACTCTTTTGATGAAAAAGAGTAAGAAAATGCGGCTCGAACGTAGGTGTTTTGGCATAGCCAAATAGGGAGCAAAAGGTATGAGGGGAGGAAATGGGGCTGGAGCGTTGGTGTTTTGGCAGAGCCAAATAGGGAGTGGAAGGTATGACAGGAGGTGGGTGGCGGTGGGGTTCAAAGAACAAGTGAAAGGAGGGTAGTTTGGTCAGTTAATTAAACTATGTTGTGGCAATATCATTGCTCCAAAAGGGATAGGGAAAACAACCTTAATAGTCCCTCACATTTCACTTTTGTACTTTTTTAGTCACTCACATTCAAAACAATGCATTTTAGTCCCTCACAAATTCAAAACGCATCATTTTGGTCCCTCGACACAATTAATCTAAGAATATTTTGGCTTGAAATACTCACATGCGAATCGAATGTTACATTTTTTGTGGGCAAAATTGGTAACACACAAATTTTAAATATTAAACGATACTACTTTAAACCTCTTATTCCACCATCCCAAAATACTCACCTACCATCAGCACCTCTATTCCCTTCCCTCGCTACTTTTTCTCTGCCACCTCTACTCCAACAACTACAATCCTCTTCTTTTTTGGGACAATTCAGCATTTAAAATTATTTATTGTCAATTTTGTACTCAAATATATTACATTCGATACGCATGTGAAAATTTCATTAATGTTAGTATTTTATTAAAATGCCCATCCTTTTGATATTTTAGTATTGTTTGAAGGACAAATATGACAATTCATGATTAATTGTAAAGTAGTTAAACTTTTCCTTCCATTTCCTTCCATAAGTGGAAGGAAGTTTTTTTTTAATTTTATCCCTGCATTTCCCTCTCTTTTCCTTCTTTTCCCCCTAATTAAAACTCCCAAACAACCTAAAAACTTCAACTTTCCCTCCCTTTGTCTTCTCTTTCTTCCATTTCCTTCCATCTAAACTCACCCTTAGATAAACACACAGAACTTGGGAGGTACTGTTGAGATTAATGACAAAGATAGTTGGCAAGAGAATGAGCCACGTATTATGTGTGTTTGTGCGAGTGTGTTGCACTTTTTTGGGGTTTCGGCTTCTCCCAATGCACCGTCTCTTCATATTCCTTGAATACTGGAAAAATTTTTATTTTATTATAGTAAGATCCTACTAAGTATCATATCAAGTGGTATGTGACGCTTCAATCGGAACCTACTCCAAATATCTGGTCAACGCCTGCCTAACTCCCACTAGGGTTTAAGTACACTTGTAATAAGATTCAAATTTATATTTCAAATAAACCAACAAAAACACCACAAATTAATATACGTAAATTACAACTCAAATAAAATTAAATGATCCTTTAAGAAATTTACATCCCCAATGACAATTTCTACAATACAATTCCGTTGCGCTACTCTCATCAACGTATCTTGAACTCGACGTCGATAGCTGAAATTAAGTTTTTATGGAGGAAAACCTATAAGCTAATAAGTTTAGTGGTTTATAATATTGGTATAAAATATTCTATTTTTAAAGGAAAACATCCTTTTCCAATATTTGAGGATAAAAATCAATACATTTAATGAAAAAAAAAATCCTTTTACAATACACTATTTTTATTAAACAATGAAACAAATAATTTCACAAGACTTATAAAAAACAATTAACACTTAGCACAATCACAATTAATGCAATCAGTTGACATTAAGCCACACTTTAAGCTTAGAAACTTACCAATTCACTTTACCAACCTTATGTCCCCTTGTTGCGTGCACGACTTGAAACTACCTCATCACTCTATAATAATATTTGGCTAAAATCAATTGGATGTCTAGAATATCTAGAACACTTTACTTGTTTCACACCAAATAAGGTTAAATCTCTTAACTTCAATGGATGCAAAACGCTTTGTCGTAGTGTATATCAGGTTAATCGTCGGCCCAATGCTTTTCCGATAATCTTGACCATAACCGATTGGGCCCCACTAAAATTCACTCAATTGAAAAATTATACAAGTTCTAAAGATGACTCACGACTTTCAATTTTCGTAGCATTTAATTCGTATAATTTCCAATGAGTTCACATGCACAACTAATCAAACACATGCACACATATAAATAGCGTTTCTCACCACAATAGCACAATTAAACAATTATGTGCTACAAATACAAAAAAAAATTCTAAACAAAATTCCACATAGATGAACAATAACAGTTCCAATCGATATCTCAATAAAATACTACATTTAAAATTTTAAGACACTCTTAAAAAGAGTACAATTAGAATTCAATTTTTCAAATCCTTGAGTTCTTCCAAAGGAATTTCACATAATTTTTAAGGTAAAATAACACAATGAACAATTTTAAAACACTCTTAAATGAGAACAATTAACAATCAATTTTTTCCAAGCCTTTACTCAGACATAATGGTAGACATTTAATGCTATACCATGTTATTTATCAAAATATGTAATAGACAAACTAATTACAATATACTTTCAAAAATATGTTTTTGAATGAAGAACAGCTATCTACAAGAATCTACTCCATTTAGTAGACAAAATATGTAATAGACAAACTAATTACAATATACTTTCAAAAATATGTTTTTGAATGAAGAACAACTATCTACAAGAATCTACTCCATTTAATCATTGAGTAACAATTTAAAAACGCACTACCATCGTTGATCAATTCAGTAAGATTCAATTTTGACAGTATCTCATAATAATATATATATATATATATATATCTTGGAATAGACAAGCCAAAATAATTTCATACTTATATAATTGGAAACTAGATTCAGAATAATATTACTTTCATATAGAATACTTTCTTTAGTTCTTGCTCAAAATGTTCCAAAAAGTGGCCTCATTTTACATTAACAACGCGAGTCTCAGAATCTAATTTCCAGAGCCACCCACCTCCCGTCATACCTTTATTTGACTAAAATTATCATATCTTGAATTATAGAACTCCAAAAATCATGTTCTTAGTACCCCTAGAAACTTAACTTGATATACTACAATTCTTATGAAGGAAGATTTCTCAGACTAACAATATAATGTCCTTAAAATCAATCACAAAATTAGAGTATCATTACGATTATCTCTGTGAATTTCTAGGTTCGACACTGTTGACGAAAATAGTCATAACTTGGGATATATAATTTGTATCACTATGATTTTCATAGAAATAGAAACTAAAGTCAATGAACTAAAACTCTTATGAAGACCATATTTTCATATAGCACCTCTAAATGTCCAAAAATTAGTCTCAAACATAGAACATTATACACATGTCAATGTAGAATTTCAGATTTGATAATGTTTACCAAAATTATCATAACTTGAGATATACAATTCACATCACTATGATCTTTATAGATATAAAAACTAGAATCCATGAAATAAAAATATTGTGAAGACTATATTTTCATATAATATTAATATGCCTCTAAATGTCCGAAAATTAGTCTCAAAGACAGAACAATCGCAACTGTCAATGCAGAATTCTAGATTTGACAGAGTTTACCAAAATTATCATAACTTGAGATATAGAATTCACACCACTATGATCTTTATAGATTTGGAAACTAGAATCGAAGTACTAAAATCTTGAGAAGGATTCATTCCAAAATTTATATCGTCACCTATTCAAAAATTGCTCCGAAATATGTATACCAAAAAGCCAAATCTGTTTGTTATCACTAGAGCTGATTTTCATCCAATTTTGGAGGTTAATTATCCATGATATGCAACCATTTAGAACCAGAAATTTATACTGATAATTAGCTCTATGAATCAGCTTTAATATGAAACGGCACTTAATTTTGAGTTTTTTAGTTCAAGTTATAGCCCATGAAACATTACTACTCAAATTTGTCGAAAAATCTGCACTTACGAAATTTAAATTCCCAACTTTAAAAAACGAATTTCAAACATTCCAATCACTTCCAGAAATCATGTTATTTCCATCAAAAACTCATACATAAACAATACATAAGCATGGATATACTAATTAATTATAATAAGTAGTGAGAAAAATTCTTACTTGGTTGTACCATTATTTAGTATTACTATTATTACTTCTGCATAATCCCAATTGTATTGTCTCTACTTTCATTTAGTCTTGCCATGCAAATCAAATTCGTACACTAGACTCTAGACCAAATTAGACCGTGGAAAAGAATCCAAATCCTAACATCATGAATTCATATGGCTATCTATTTATTACAAAATCAATTCGTAGAATCCAAAAGGCAATGATATTTTGCATTTTAGTTTGTATACTAAATAGATGCTTTAATGATTTAGGAAAAATAATTCTCACAGCTATTAAACAAAATAAAAATTTGATTTTAAAATGAAAACTCGCCTCAATTTTGTAGAATTTGCACCCCTATCTTTTGATCTCTCCTTTGCTAACATTAAGAAGATTGAAAGAAAAGGGAAAGACTCTAAATTATTTTTGGGCTATTTATAGAAAATCTAGGGTTGCAAGATTTGAACAAATGGTAAGGTAACCCTACACTTGTCTTAAACCTCTCCCCTATTTCATGTAGCCCACGCTTTTAGTTTCAGGTGTATTTTTTTTTTTTTTTTGCTAGAATGGAAAATTCCATCATAAGCCCACGAATTAGATATTCAAAATGGGAAACAATTAAAATTTGAAATTACATTTGATCCCACAAACTTTACATAATTTTAATTAAATCCAATTTGTAATTTTGAAAAATCAATCAAATCCTTCAAAATTTATTTGGAATATTAATTTACTAAAGAAAATTCCAACTTTAAAAATCCCATATCTCATATGGTATCCCCAAATCAATGAAATTCTTACATTTTAAATAATGACCCACCAATTCATTTTATTTTTAGTCCCACCACTTTAAATAGTAGAATCTCCTTGGTTTGGGGATACCACTCCGTTTGCCACTTGATGGATCTTCCTATAATAAACTAGAGATTAGTTTCTTAAATACTGGGTATAATATTTGATAACTCCATTTAGTGTTTAAAATTAATTGGGTAAGTACGTTTGTACTAAGTATGTTTGCTACTAGCTCTATTTAATGATCAGTTTTAGAATGGTACACAAGGAGTAACGAAGAGCAAAAAGTCAACTAAGTCTCTTATTTTTAAGTATCATCAATTTAGTCTCTTATCTATTAAAAAGACTAATTCAATCCTTCATCCTTAAAAAATCTTTTATAACGTATGGCTTGTAATCGAAATTGTGAGCAAACTAACAAAATTATTGACAGCACATCTACCAAAATTAATGAACATGTAATTATTATTTTGATTGATCCATTAATTGGTTCATGATTTCCATCTTACGCTTGAGTTTGGTTAATTTTTTAAAGATAAGAGACCAAATTGGTCTATTGTGATAAATAAGGGACTAGATTGATTGATAACCCAAAGATAAGGATCTAAATGGTTCTTTTTCCCATTAAATTTATAAAAGGGACATAAGAAAATTCTATGGTCCTATAATAAAATCATCCAGTTGTACTTTAGAAAGTTGTACAGTACAACTTTAGAAAGTTTACAGTACAACACTCTATACTTTAAAAACTTGTATCGTACAAGTTTTCAAAGCCAATGGAATGGCTCTTTTAATGAGACTATAGAATTCTCCTACAAAAAGACAGTTCAAACTGACTAAATTACTCTTTTGTTTAACATTCTCATTGCATCAATGTGGCACTAAAAAAGTTGAAAATATTATTAGTACTTCCATGAATTTCTAAGGCGACATAGAATTTGGCATAATCAAATGGTATAAAGTGACAAATAAAACGAAATAGAGAGAGTAACATAATTCTCCTACTTCTTGATACATTCAAGAGCTGTTGGGTTAGAATTCTACAATCACAATCGGTATAGTTATGATAAACTAGCGAATGGGGAATGGGTTTTTGGAAAACCCATAGGGCATTTGGTCTCTACATTTTAAGAATAGGATTTAGACTTTCTAAATTTTCTCGTTCTTGTTTTTCCTCTTCTTGTTCCTCTATCATTTTCTGTAACTCATCCGACATGACTGCAATGACAATGACTTCAAGTCGTATCAATGCCAATGTATATTGCCGCATTAGCTACTAATCATTTCAGTAAATTCTGATTTGAAATGACAAGTGGAACTAATGGTAGGTGGTTTAGTAAGAAAAAAGTCTAACAAGAGGTTAAAAATCGAAATGGAACCCTTAGTAGCCTCCTACAACAACAATACTCTTTGATTGGACTCTTTTACCGCATTTTCATCCAAAATACAAGAGAAATATCATTCTATTGATTTTATTGGCTATAGCACGAATCTGCGAGAAAATTCACCACTTTAAATAGAAAAGGAGACGATGATCGGAAGAATTGAGAGAGGGATAGAAAGAGGGAGAGAGAGTGACCGGAGAAGGGGGCTGGAAAAGAGTAAGGTGACTAGAAAAGAGAAGGGCTTGAGGAGTTAGATATGTTTCTTGCCTCTCTATTATTTTTGTCTTTTTTCCAATTTTTTTTTGTGATGACGTTAACTAATAGAAGAAATCAATATGAAAGTGCCCAATTTGGTGGCTAATCACAAAACCCATAGGTAAGGTGAATGAAACCAATAAATTCATTGTTGTTGAGGTCTTCTTAGACAATGAAGTGCACCTTAGATAATAAGATGCTTTGATCTATTTATCATATATTTGAGTCATTAAGAAGGTAAGGGAAGATGTGGATTTTTTTCTTTTCTTTTTTTTTTAAAAAAAAAAAAGAGATCTTCCAATCATTAACAATGGGTGTCATTAAAATTGATACCCATTACTAGGTCTCATACTTGTTTACCAAACAGGTCCCAAGTACTATTGAATTTGTATAGTACAAATTTTAAGAGAAACGTGTATCACTTAGTTTGCTGAATTATTTACTGATATAACAAAACTCAATTAATTTTTCTTTATACATACACACACATATATAATCTCCTCTCACACACAAAAATATATTTATTAAATTTACTCTCACACATACTTTTAGGCATAATTCTCTCTCATATATATACACATAATAAATATAAACTTTTTCTTCTCTTTTACATAATTTCACATACTATATTCTTCCTTTCTCACACATAAATACACACATGTACAAACCACCTCTCTCTTTCTCTCTCATACATGCACACACACACATATTCTATAACAAGGTTTATAATGGTTATTGAACTATTAATGGTATCCTAATAGTTGTTTAATAACCAATAGGAGGAATCCATCTAAATTGAGTGGCCCACTTTACTAAAAATAGAGAGCCATGTATCTCCAAACAGGAGCCTCATATTAGTTCTTGATCAACTATTAAGATGTCTAGTAGTTTTTCAATGACGAAAATAAATTTTACTCATATTCTATACTAGTAAACCTTTTATTCATATTACTAGTAGAACCTGATCGTGCAATGCACGGTTGGGCCAACTATTTTTTATAGATATCTTTTATATAACTCTATTAATCATTGTCTATTAATATAAATGTTGTAATTAGAATTTATTTAACCTAATCATAAATTACAATAAAATGGTAATGAGCATGTGATGAATGCCAATAAATGGTTAAAAATTCAAACATTTCTTGGTTTTCATTTCTAATGATATATAATGACAAAACTAATTGGAAGTTCAATTCTATTCATAGGTGCCAAGGATTTAATCATACCCAGTGATATAATTTTGTAAAGGTAAATAAAATTTTATTAATTCTTAACAGAATGAGTGGTTTTACAAATGGAGATACTTGGTCAAAACCCACAAAGAGAAACAAAAACTAGCATGGAAAATTACTGGTAGATCTCTTGGTAGACCCTAAATTCCTTCAGTGATCTTGGCCTTTATTCAGTTGCTAAATTTTGCAAGTAATGCATAAGCAATGTAAGGTTGCTATTGAGATGGCCACTCATTTGGTATCACCAAAAATTGATATATATCAGCAAGAAGAAGAAATTCTCCAAAAATTTGTCCATTCTTAGGACTAATAATCCCAGGTAAACAAAGGATGTAATTCCACATGCCAATATATACATCTCTAAGGAAATAATGTAGCAAGTTTTTATCAAAAATTGTTCTTGTTTGCCAAAAATAGGATCAAAGAGTATCTAGATGCACATTTTGTGCTAGTCCAATATATTCCAAATCACAACAGGGGATGAAATGCTGAGAAAGCAGAGAGTAGAAAGCACAAAAATTAAAACCAAATACAACATGTATTTACCAAAACCATATTAGTAACTTGAGAAATATGGGAATCTAATGCTTGTTTCCAATGCAAACCTTCAATTACAAAAGAACAATGCTGGTAGTCGATCAATAGAAAGTATGAAAAAGCAAGCTCCATTCTAGTGCAAGCACCCAGATTTCTCTAAATGATTAAATTTGTTCATCACTTGCCCATATTCCAAGATAACATTGTGATTACAAATGGCATTGATAACCCACACTTTACATGATTACCTTTATCACACTACATGTAGATGCGCCCGTCAATGGAACAATGTTCTAAGAGTAATGCATGCTCATAGTAAAATCCTTGAATCGTTGCATATGATAAGTTTGCCATATCAAACTGGTGGTCTTTCAAGATTGCTCAACCCATCTAATATGACAATAAGCAAATTGGAGCAAGTCCACTATTAATAAATTGTTTAGTATCCTCTCTTCACTAATAATAGGGAATTTTGGTGGTTTAATGCCATTAATATAAAAGATGGATAAGAAGAGGAATACACACATGAAAATGAAGAGTTTTTTTTTTTTTTTTTTTGAGTTTTATATTCCTTAAAATCATTGCTCATATCGTGATTAAAAACAAAGTCTATTTCAGTGCTCTTAAGACAATGCATGCTCATACTGCAGGGGATTGATCAATCATAGTAGGGTTCTTGAATTAAGGTTATCGTTTTTTTTGTTTTTTTTTTTTTTTTTGTATTTTTATAAGTGCATGAACTATGTGTAATACAATAAACTGAAAATCTTAAACTGCTAAGATCAAAGTGGTTCCATGATCGATACATATTTCAAAGCCATACCAATAAAATTCTTTATAAGTCTAAAAAGTAGAATTTGTAAAACACAGTCGTATTCTAATAAAGATCACATTTTGAGAAGTTTAATACAAAGGAGACAAATTAATAGACTAGTGATAGTAAATTAACCTAATAAATCTTACATTACGATGAGAAAAAGCATGTTAAGTAAGAAAGGTACTATAAATTTGCAACATACCTGAAAAGTAGCAAATTGACACAGATAACTCCCAATTAATTTTCTCAAAGCTAAAGTAGACAACCTAAAAACCCAAGAACAAAAATAAGTTCTCAAAGCAATCAATCTCTAAAATTTGCAAAGTAAAAAAAAAACAAAAATATAAAAATTACCATCTAGTATGCACAACTTTTTAGATGTGTATACGGGTTCTTATAAAATGGATGAAATTTCAGATATCAAAAAATCCATATACCCACTTTATTGTAAGCAACCTTTATGAGTAAAACATAATTAAATACTTATAAGACTCCATTTGGAGGACTTGAAACGAGTGTGGAAGAGGAAAGTCCATCTTCATGAAAAATTTTCATCTTTTTTCTGATATCCTGTAAAAGATTTATACCCAAAAACTAATAACTTTGAAAAGTTTTTTAAAAAAAAATTAGAAACAAAAGAGAATGGAGAGAGATTTTAGTGATGATGGAAACATGAGAATAAAATACTGAATGATTTTATTGGTTTTTGTTTCCTCTAGGGATGAAGAAAGAACACAAAACACAAGGTCATAATAGAATCACAAAGATGAAAACTGCGAAATCATAAAAGATAAACCCCATATACAACCAAATGAAAAAAGAACACAGCACCCATAGGCATAAATAAAATCACAAAGATAAAACTGCAAAATCATAAAAGATAAACCCCATATACAACCAAACATCTAAAGAAACAAAATAATGTCATAGAATATCAATAATAAATGTAAAGTTTGAAACTTTAGTGCATAGAGACATTGGATTTACCTTCTTTATACAAACAGGAACAAAAGATTCCCATAAATAACTTGAAAACTTTAGTGTAAAGAACCCTTATTTCAAGAGGTTGAATGGATGTTTTGGATGTTCAAATTGAAACTTTGAAATAGTTGGGCATATAAAATTGCAAATTAGAAGGAAAAAGAGGCAGATGCATAGCAAAAGTGAGAGACTTTGTTTTTGAATGGGAGGCTTGCAAAATTTTAGGTAAAAGGTTAAGAAAAAACCTTGCCAAAAATCTGGAAAAGTTGGAGTGATCGAAAGGCCAAAATGTGGCGAATGTTCCTCAACACATATCTGAAGGCTAGGAGAAAATCGGCAAAAAAGCTACTGCAAGAAGCATGGCTCTGTCACTATATCCTGTTCTTTTCAGTAGAAAATCGGAGAATAGAAGATGAATTAGATTTTTGATTACCTAGAGTACTTTTCTATTTTCACAGGATAAAGTTTTATATTCCACACCATTCATTCTTACATTTATACCAAATGACCCATCAACAGTAGGCAATTGTCATAGATTGAGAGGTAGTAGTGGAATTTAATGACAAAAAAAAACAATGAAAGGAACTTTTGCACCAATCATGTCGTGAATTTATGGTTTTGCCCATTAATAACAAGAACACGTTCACGCATAAAGGAGGGGCAATAGATGAAATTTCACGTTTCACCCATTAACAAAGCCAAGTTATTAAAAAACTCTCCCCTTACACATCAGCTCCAAAGTGATACATGGCTCCACTTGCTTCTTAGATAGATGTAAGAAAAAACACCAGTTAAAAAAATATAATATATAAAACAAAATATAATGTTAATATTGAACCTTATTCATGGGGTAGAATAAACTAATTCAGTGCTCAAGTTCATATTATTATCAAACAAATATAATTTTGTTGACTTCACCAAATTAATATGTCAACAATTAAATTTTCGTGTTCAACTTTCAAACTTTCATATTTCAATTTTATCTTACATCTATTTGTCATTATTTTACTTACAATGACTATGTTGTTTTCTACTATGCTTGTGAACCTAAGTTGAATATATTTTATTTTAAACTACCAAAGAAAACTACCTTAGTCTTCTGTATGAACTTTTAATTCGAATAAATATTCATAATCCCTAAAATATTTTTGACCATTTTAATATTATTTTTCTCTCGATATGGCTCTAGGAGTTTTTATCTTATAATAATTGTTACAAAAAATAGAATTTCTTTTGCCATTTTGTTTTTCTTCTTTTCTTATGACTTTCGTGGAATTTTTATGAAGCTTTTGCATAGTCTTAAAATAATTAGAATTTAAATTTCTTAACGTACGACAAATAATGTGGAAGTAAGTACATTATGATGATATACGAAGTCATAGTTGAAATGGAAAAATGAAAAATAAAAGATTCAAATTATCTAGTGAAATATATATATCTTATATATATATATATATATATTAATTTGAAAGAACAAGAGATTACGATTTACAAGACAGATAAATAACTTAACTTAGTCTTCTTGAATATGGATTCTTACATTTAGGAAACTAGGTTGCATTTGGATTGAAAAATATAGGGAAGAATCTAAAACACATCAATTGTAGCAGTAATTTTTAGGTTTAAAATCAATAAGTTTTAAATTCATCTAAATTAAAAAGTGTGAAAAGAATAATTTTAAGTAATTTTTAATTTGGGTGAATTTGAAACTCCTTCATTTTACCTTTACAAATTCTTCTAATAATTGAGTGGATTTTAAATCTTTCATCAAATCCATCAATCCAAAGGCAAGGGAATTTCCTTTTTCATTTTGTGGAGTCACTGATAATTAATTAAAATCAAGAGGTAGAGTTAACAACAAACACTCCCTACCATTGATAATTACTCCAATACAAGTGTCGTAGATGTAGAAGAACTTTAAGGAAAAATATGGAGAAAGATAATGTGGGGGAGTATTATCCTTTTGTTAGGTACTACTATGAGTTTTTGTTGGGGAAGGAAATTCAAATGCGATGATACAAAAATAAAGGTGAATTACAATGATTTTTATTTTTTTATTTTTTATTTTTTGTGATTTGACTAATGATCTAATTGTTCTTATAGTTTGCAAATTGTGTATAATCCATCTCTTTGAGATTTGACTTTTTTTTTTTCTAACAAAAAAAAGGATAGAAAGTGAAAAATGTAATAAATTTGTACAAAAAGTCAAAAGTATCCCTAAACCTGGTATCCTTCTACCGTCTAACAAACCTTATACAGGAAGGAAGGGATTGTGTTTTATATTTAATTACATAATAACTTTGATTAGACTTATTCTGTTTTGATTAAAGTAACCCTTTACATCAAAATTTTTAACCTCCTAACGTTACCTAACTAAATATTTATAGTAATCAAAATAGGGCAAGGTATAAGTTTGTAAATTAGAGGGATTAACTTGAACGTTAACCAAACCACAAGAGAGTTTCTTATAGTTTGTCCAATTAATTTAGTGTAACTTAAGAGCTTACTACTATCTGTAGAGTTATCTATTTTAATAAGTAAATTTAAAGCAACCTAACTTGGTACTTATTAGGAAAAGAGTACTAGTAACACAAATATCAGAGTCAATTACACAACCAGGATCAATTTCACTTTCTCCAAGTACTGAATAAAATAAAAATAGTCAAACCAACCAAGAAAAGTTATCAACAGAGTTGAAAAATAAACAAGCATAGATACCAAGATTTGATGTGAAAAACCCAACCAACAAAAATCACGGGACCTAATCTAGTCAAATAATCTCCATTATATAAATAATAGGAATACAAAGTTCTATTCAGAGCATCTGAATGACACCAACATCAATATCATCACATACAAGTATGGATCAATATTATTCTCTCGTAAATACTATACTTTCAAAGGAAGTGGTTCGGAAGAATTTTATCAAATGAGGAGCAAACTGAAAATCAGGACCAGTAGATGTGAAGAGGTTGTTGAGAGAAACTTGTGATTAAAATTTCGTCAATATTGGACTTTGTTTCACTGTCGATGTAAGCTCAAGACCTCAAAATTGCAGCTTTGATTTCTATCTCTATCACTCTATTTCCTCTTCTCTCCAATTTGTCTCTCCTAGAATTTTACTTCTGTGTAGTTGAAACACACTAAGTGTGAAGTAACAAGAGTTTTAGGTGTTTTAATTCTCAAATCAAATTGACTAGGTAATGGGCTTTTTATGGGCCACCCTTATAATGTAGATCAAGCCCAAATATACTTCAGTTGATGATCTCCTCAGCCAGTGTTTGGTTGACCTCCAAAATGTAAGTTGGCTACATTTGTTTGAAGCTCTCTTGATAATAATTGTCCACTTTGGTAGTTTGCCTTAACTTTGTGTTTCTTTCTCTTTTTTTTTTTTTTTTTTCTTTCCTCTTTCAGCAATGACAAATAATCTTGCAAGTGTATTTTTGTGTCAGTTTCCTTGAGAATCTATGTCTTGCACGAAAGAATGAGATTAAGTTTGACTCTAAGATTAATATTTCAATGCTGTTTTTAGCTTATTTGCGCTATCACCATAAAGAGATTAGAGAGGTAATGGTATAGTTATGAATGCTTGAAAAAAGCCAAGTTTAACTGGACCTGTTAAAGGTGATTCAGAAAAGTATCTATTTATATCCCAACTTCTGGTCCTTATATTATATGACATCAGCCATGAGTAGTCTTTAGTTCCCCTCTACTTGATTTTAGCAATTTCAAAAATGTTTATATTTCTTTGAATATTATTATCAATGCAAGAATGTTACCTTAGTTAGAAATTTCCAAAATCAAGGTCTAAAATGGAAATAAATATCAAGGTTGAGTACATTAAAATTTAGTATTAGACACAATGAGTTCACTGCAAGCACAAATAACTCACCGAGTCAAAATTTGATTGAATTCCATATCAGAACAAAGAACTCAAACAAATAACAAATCACCAAGACCAAATGTTTCAAGATTTCGAGCAAAAACACTGCCATTTTAGCAAATACAAGAGAGCTGAGAGCAACAAGGTTGAACAAAATATATGTATAATTTCACAAACTAAACGCAGTGAGAGAATCTCAGAAAATAAGCTAAAGTCTTTAAACCTCATTTTGCACAATGGTTCGGGTACAAAAACAATTCAACCCCAAATTGGCTAACATATTCAAAGCTCTTACCCTTTTGATATTTTTATTATAAGTTCAATGTTACACTTGAAAGAATCAAAATCCAATCGACACATGAAACATGCAAGCCACAGTTTGCCAAATCCACACACAAAATACACATCTACAATGTCCATTAAATTCCAGTCAAAGCATAGAACGAACATCTTTCAGAATACCAACAAATAGAAATTCCAATAAAACTATTTAATATCTCTCAACTTTGACAGTGGAATATCTATAATCTTAGCAGAGATAGGGATATTAGAGTATCAAGATTCAAGTGAAGGTGAAAAAAAGTGGGACTGGAGAACAATGAAAACCTTACTTAGACTTCTACACATGAATTCCTCAATAGAAATGCAACATCTATAACCCACAAAAAGAAAACCCAAATAATCTTGAATTTTGTATAATTCTAGACCAAAAATGAAGGGTACAAACAAACTGAGCAAAATCCAAATAGTGCTTTGCTCGAATTCAAATTTGAAAATAATTAGGAGCTCGAGTCTGTGTTCAAACTCAGTCAAATATAGTTTACAGAACTCGAATTTGACTCATTAGATTCTAATAAAGTTCGAGTTCGATTTGAGTTCACTCGAATTGAAGATATAAAATCGTAATTTTATCAAATATTATCGATATGTTAGTAATTTTACATATTAAAAAGGGAAAATCGTACAAATAGTCCCTTTAATATTAAAAAAAATATTTTTTAGTCTCTAGAATATAGAATCTTATGACATTTTGATCCCTCAAAAAGCTGAAACGTGTGTTTACACATCAATGTGCATAATTTTGATGGCATTTTAGTCAGTTTTTTATCTGGAAATGAACACATGATCGCCACATAGCTATATTTTCAAGTGTAAAATTGAAAACGAACTTTCTTATTCTCTAAATGAAACCACATGAACCAACATACCTTAACTTCTCTCAATTGTCACATTCTTCCAATAACCTTGTCTCCTATGTAATACCACAAGATCTTCAATTAAGCATATCCATGTAAGCCAACTCAAATACTAATCAACAATTTTAAAAACTAATACAAGTTTGTCATATCAAAACAAGTTTCGAGTAAAATTTTCAAATATTATCTAATTATTTGATTATAATATTTTAAAAAAGATTGAAATGCTTGAAATTGCTAGCAAAAGTAAACAGTACCAAGTTTTTGGTCACAAAAAAAAAAAAAAAAGTATACCAGAAACCTACCATCGACCAAAATTTGCATAAGGGAAAATGACCTTAATAGTCTCTCACATTTCATATTTGTATTTTTTTAGTTCCTCACATTCAAAATGATGCATTTTAGTCCCTCACAAATTCAAAATGCACCATTTTGGTTTCTCGACACAATTACGAGTACATTTTGGCCTGAAATACTCATATACGTATAAAATGTAACATATATACACTTCAACTATAAAATTGACAGTACATAACCTTAAACAATAAATTATCCCAAAAAGAAGAGCATTGGAGCTGTTGGAGTAGAGTTAGCAGAGGAAAAGCCGCGAGGGAGGGGAATAGGGATAGTGATGGTAGGTGAAAATTTTGGAGTGGTGGTGATGGATGTTTTAGGTAGTGTCGTTTAATATTTAAAATTTGTGTAGTGTAAAATTTTTCCATGAGAAATGTAACATTCGATACACATGTGAGTATTTCAGGCCAAAATATGTTGATAATTGTGTCGAGGGACCAAAATGGTACATTTTGAATTTGTGAGGGACTAAAATGCATCATTTTAAATGTGAAGGACTAAAAAAGTACAAATATGAAATGTGAGGGACTAATAGGGTTGTTTTCCCTTTGCGTAACGAAGATTTAGATATGCAGTCCAACACAACAATTTTATTTTATGCAAAAGTAAACAATTTTTTTTATAATATGTTCTTATTTTTATTTTTTTATTTTATACAAATAAATTTTGCTAATATTTTTCTCAAAATATTTTCCTTCTCAATTTTAAATTTTTTTGACAACTTTCTTTTGCTAAATAGTTTTAGCTTTTTATTTTTAATTTTGCGACAAATTTTTTTTTTGTTGAAAAAAATTGCAAAAAAATTAAAAAATTAAATTAGCTATCAAAAAAATTCATGAAAAATAATTTTTGGTATTTAAAAATATTAACAACAGATTTTTTCATTACTAAGCCAAAATAAGTCAAAATAAAAGCTAACTTTTTCTATGACAAGAGATTGGTTTGCAGAATATGTTATGCAATATAAGGAAAGAGATGTTATAATATAAGGACCAGAAGTTTGCATATAAATAGATAGAAAACTTGAAAAAAGCTTTTATGGTAATGTTTGACAGAAAAAACAAGCATTACATAAATTTGATTAATTGACAGGTTGGAAGAGGAATTAACGCAAATAATATATTTTTCAATAATCAAAAAACTAAATTCTATTAAGTACTTGAGGCATGATATACTACAAATTAAGTTGCAATATCATTCTTTTCATTTAATTTCAAAGTTGACTTAACTAATCAAGTTAGCTATTTTAGTGCTGCTTGGTTGCAATGGTGCTCGACCCAGTTAAGTTCAACAGGCTCAAACCTAAACTTTGTATCTTTGATAATGTGGCCTATCATCGAGCACTTTTCCTTGTGAGCATGAAAGGATATTTGTCACATGATTATCGTACTATAGAATACCGTGTGAAACTTTATATCATGCTTCCAACAAATAAAACGAAGAATACTTACAACAAGTGTTATTCGTATATTATTAATAACATATATTAATGCTCTTATAGCACTAAGATATGGCATTTCATAACGAAAAAGTTCTTCCTTATTATTTCAAAGATAAAAATTATCTTTTTTTTTCACATCAAGTGATCTTACAACTATTAGATACTTAATGGGGGTACTTTATCTATATAGAATCGCTTGACACCTTTTTTTGTATAAGTTGAGTGATGGACAAAAATTGTGTTTGTTATTGGTGCTCAAACCATAAACTTATACAAAACTTAGTTTTGCCTAAATGTTTTACCTCAAACTCTTTCTTTAAACAATTTATTACCTTTTGAAACTCTTTAACATTTTTGATAATATTTATATCAACAACATATATAGTAATTATCAAAAACTTTGATCTAGTTCTTTTATAAAAACGTAAGGGCAAACTGGATCATTTTTATAACCTTCAGTCAAAAGAATACTCATTGAAACGGTTATACTATATAGACCCACGTTGCTTTAATCAATAAAGGATTTATGCAATTTTATTTAGCAATTTTCTAGAAAACTTTACATGCTTCAGACCTGTGAAATCCTCGAGAATTTTTATATGTATTTTGACATTAACAAAACCATATAAATAAGATGTAACAACAGAAATATTTTATATTTTTTATGAACTTCCAAACTAATACGATATGTAAAGGTGATTACATCCGCCATAGGAGAATATATCTCTTCATAATCAATGCTCTCTTCTACGATCTAAAATCCTTTTGCAACAAGACATACATTATATCGTACAATTTCAATTTTCTCATTTTATTTCCTACTAGTTTTACACCTTTATGAAACTATAGGTCCAAAAATTTTATATTTTGAAATTGAATTTAACTATGCTTAAATCACATTCATTTTGATCAATCATCTGTACATCGACATTTATCGATAGATTTGGGTTCAAAATCCTCATTTTCATTGAAAACGTTAGTTTCTATATAATGAACAAAAATATTGTCGATAATAATATCTATTCGATTCTATCTTTTTGTCTCTTATAGTGACATAACTTATTGAGATTTCTTAATGTGTTATTATTAAATTTAGATACTTGATCCGCTTCTAAAATTTCATGATTAGTTATGTCTAAGTACTCTTCAAGAGTACCCATCTCTATTGTATGATCATATTGAATATGTTTCGTACGAGGTTTCTTATTTTTTGAACTGATTGTTCTACCATGGTTTGTACATGATTTACTATCATTAGCAGTGATAATCATTTGTCGTACTAGGAAGTAAATTCAAATTGGAGCAGTTTTAGTTGGTATTTTATATTTGGTGATTCATTTTGGATAAGTAAATGCATTTGGTAGTTGATTCGCAATATTTTGTAAATGAATTAACTTTTGAACATTTACTTCATATTGTTTTATACGAGAATTAGAATGTGACAATGATAATTCATTCCATTTAATTTTTCTGTCCAACTGCTTAACTACTTATTTATCATTTATTATTTGGTTAATATATTCATCAAATCATGACAATCGATAAATCGTGCCATAAATAAGCTCTATCAATGTTCAAGATATTTAATTATAAGGAAGGACTCATATGTATTATGTATTCACAGCAATTTCTTAGAGAACTTATCTTTATATTTTGTGGCCGAGTAATTGAAACATATACTTTTCTTTCAAAAATCCTTAAATAGGAAATACCAAAAGTCAATTGCCATGGAGATAATTTAAGATATATAACTTGTTAGCCTATTACATACATTAGCAAATAATATTGCATGTAGAATAGTATGCCATACAAAAGTATGCAATTTTATACTCGTATTAGTGGTCAGCGATAAATTAGAGGCGTTTAATGAACAATTCAACTAGACTATTTCTGAGTATGAATAGTGTTACAAGATGTTAAATAGTTATATCAGTGACATACATAAATCATTATAGGTTTGATATATAAATTCACAAGAATTATCAAGACGAATTTTCTTGATTGGGTAATTTAAAAATTGTGCTTTTAACCAAATTATTTGAGCAAGCATTCTCTAAAAACTAGGTTATAAGATGATAACAAAGACACATAGTAATCTAGTAGACACATTTATTAAAACAATAACATATCTAAACTAATGGCCCACATGGCAAGTGAATGGGCCCATAGATATCTCCTTGAAGATGTTCCATAAATGCAAGGGAATTCAATCCCTATTTTAACTAGTAATGGTACAATAATTAATACCCCTTGAGAACAAGCACTACAAGAGAATTCTTAATTGAATGTAGGAAATTTCTAATGTTTCAATGAATATTCATGTGAATTTTCAATAATTTTACGCATTAAAATTGCCATGAGATAGACTAACCGACTAAATAATAAAAGTATTTGAATCAATAAACTTTCGGCTTACTGTAGTATGAGTTTTGATTGAACTAATATATGTATATTACAAAGTAGAAGAAAAGGTAGTAACTTTTTTTTTTTAAAACACATTTCTTTACTGATACTATTTCTGTGATATATAGATACTTAATATTTTTTTTTTTTCATTTAGAGTCTCATTATGATATCCATTTCGGTTGGTATCTTTAAAGGTTAATATATTTCTTTGAGAATTAACAAAAAGTAATGCATCATTGGTAATTAGTTTTGTTTCTAGAAGTAAAAATGTAGTAGTTCTTCTATAACCATTAATTAATTTAATACTACACGATATTGTATTAACATAATTGGCATTATCTTTTTATGAAATAAGAAAAATATTTCTTGTTTTTAAGTATTCATATGTGCTATTGTACTATCAGTGAGACATCAATTTTTTATTGTTGATTTTGAATCCAATTTTCTTTTCCTGAATCCAATCATAGAATGGGAATATTCATATTCTTCATATAAAGGAAAAAAAAATAATCAAAAGAAATGCTGCAAAGAGAAACAAATTATATTAAAATTGACGTTTCAATTTAAAATTTAAAAAACTATTGAACAGACTTTAAACAATATAAAGTAATGATTTCATATAGTTATATATTCTTTATTAATAAATTTCAATGATATCTGTTGCATTTAAATATGTTTTGTCGGTAAGGCTATTAAAGTCAACAGAATCACCATTTGAATCATCATCATTACGAGCAAAATTTTTCATAACTCCATCACTTTGATAAGTCAAGATTTGTTTTTACAGTTTTTTTCATTTTCTTTATTGGAAGCATGATATAAAGTTTCACACGGTGTTCTATAGTATGATAGATACATGACTAATGTTCTTTTATGTTACATCGATCCAATATAATTTTTTTTGGTATTTTGGAGAGGTTTATTTTGGCTACTCTTTTCTTTTTCTTTTTTATTAGATCAATCCACTTTTGGTGAGCGTAATTATTTCGCATCATTCACATCCATGACTACGACTATGGCCGTGACCACAACCATAACCATTATTAGAATCCTTTATGCAGTAGATGTATTTATTTTACGGAATGCAGCACATTTGGCATTACTACATTTAGTTCAAGGAATGAAGTAGATCCAGTAGGGCGAGGTTTAGGATTTTTCATCAATAATTCATTATTTAACTCATCCACAGGAAGACATTAAATTAGTTCAAAATATCTAGTAAGCTTTTTTTCCATGGTATTGGTGCTGTAAGAGCACATTCGATGCGTGAAAAATGGAGAATATTTTTTCTAATATATGTTCATCAATAATATTTTCTTCACATAATTTTAATTGAGAAGTTATTCTAAATATTATTGAGTTATAATTACATAGATTTAAAATATTACAGCCTAGTTTTAAATGTATTCACCCGTAATGAATTTTAAGAAGAATTACTACTTTCTACTGGTTAAATCTATCTTTCATACTTCCCAATAGATTAGTTGTACATTTTATAATGAGATACTCATTTTTGAATCTTTCATGGATGTGATGAAGAAGGAAAATTATTGATTTTGCCTTATCCTAATTGGATGTAATATTTTCCTTCTTATAAGAGACCAATAACTATGAAATTAAAATGGATTTTAACATTCTAAATCTAAGAGATAGTTCATACCCATTATACCAAGGGCCATAAATTAGATTTTGGTAATATTTGATATAATTTAAACTAATACAAAATAATAATTAGAATAAGCAATAAATAATGGTATTTAGATGAGAGAATACCAAAATATCTATAAGTTATACATCAGTTGTAATGATTTAAAGTTATAATGGATTGGTGGTGATGATAACGGGTTAAACAAAATATATAAAGTTACAGGGAAGATTGAGAGAAGAGATATACAAAGACTAGATATTCATTTCATATGCTGTACATCTATTTCTAAAGTACAAATGATCCAAAAGTTACGTTATGTTACTAATGTAAGATATATCTGCACATACATATACTTATTAGATTCTTGGATAGAAATATACTTCCATTATGACTTGTGAAATTAATCAATAAGCATCTACTATAATATAGTATTTGACAATATCAACAATTGCAGGCAATGTTGTGCCATATGCATTATTAATCACGTGTTAATTGAATGATTATTTGCATCGAATTTTTTTTTTTTTTTTTTGATTAGAAACAAGTATTTGACATTTCTAATATTTCCTTTCAAATTAATGACGCATCTCCATTTGGGGGTGATGACCCACTATTTTAAAAACGATACCCATAGAAGTAGGCCTATTTTGAGAAATGCAAGTGCATGTCCCTCATTTAAGATAGGACTAACTATTAAACATGTCAAGTAGTTGTTCGAGACTAAAAATAAAATTACTCGCATCTCAACTATGTTAGAATGTTATTTTAGAAAATTGAGGAAGTCTTGTGATTTGGTTAAATTACAAAAGAGGTGGATGTAATTAACCCTAAAAAATAGAGAAGGTACAAATCCTAGACCAATGATATTGCCACAATAAAAATTTTAATGCCACATACACTTTTACATTAAATACACAAACTTACCCTCTCAAAATGTCAGCTATCTTGTGAACCCACAACCGCAACAGGCATCTCTGTCCCTAGAAACATTCGGTCCATCCCTGACCCCGCCTCCATTCTCTCCCTCTTTTCTCTTTCTTTCCCCAACACCACAATTTGCTTCACAATTCTCAGTTGTTTTCGTTTAATTTTTTATTGTAAATCTTAGGCTTTGATCATCTCTCAAGGTATTGATGTATTTCATCTCTAACGATTCTTCAACATACTATTCTTCCAACAAAATGGTGTCGAACACGTCGAAGTCGAGCATGATAGGATTGACGAAGTCGGACAAATTTTTGGAGATTGTTGATGTTCAGATCTGTGTTGATTCGGGTCTTGAGCTCGACATTTTGGACTTGTTAGAATCATTCGTAATAGATAGGTAGATCGGCATGTATATTTTAATCTAGGCTTTTTTAGGGGAATTTTTAGGAGAAGATTTCGTCTTTTAATTGCTGGAATGTTCGAATTTTTCCACCTCCATTTTTTCAAATTGGATTGCGTCAAATAGGGCTTTATTGGTGAGAAGAGAATACGGAAAGCATGCAGGGCGATGGTCTAGTGGTGCTAGAATAGGAGGGAGAATGAAAAGATTAGTAATGGTGTAGGGGTGTTCAAAATCAGTCCAGTTGAATTGTCGAGTGGAGTTAACGAGTGGAGTTAAGTTGAAAAAATAAATTTTGACTTGACGACTTTCGCCTAGACTTTGATTCGAAGTCAAATTCATTAAGTAATTTCTCGACTTGACTTTGACTTCAGATTAATTGGTTTGACTGGTTTATTAGTCGAACAAATCGTTCGACTTTACCAATCAAATACCGACCAAATAAGTCTTATGAACAAATATATACACACACATACATACATAATATTTGTATATATAATATTTTAATCATAATATTCTTAATTCTTAATAATTAAATATGTTAATAACTGATAATATTATTTTTTTATTAATATTTAAATATATTTTCTTTGTATAATTGTTGGTGTTATGTACAATTTATGTTTATTAATATAAGTGTACAACTTATTAATGCAACACTTTTATTTCAATATCTAATTAAATGAACTACTAATTTCCTTTTAATACATATAGATAGTAGAATTAAATAATTATATATATTTAAGTATTTATTGAAATAGCTATATATGATATATTTATACATACATGTTCTTATATTCCTATACTAAGATTTGTATAATTTATAATTGTAATAAAAATATATTTTACATAACGTCTAGTTTATATACTTATACAGTTATACTGCATAATTTATTATTATAATATTTTTACTATCAACAAGTATATTAAATGCATTACTAACTTAATATTAGCCTGTAATAGATACAGTTAGGATATATATATTCTTATAGATATATATTCTTATATACTTATAGGATATAAATTAATAGGGATTGATGATTCAATATGATTTTTCTGTATGAATTGATTTTGGTAAGTGATTCCGAATATGTGACTTTGTAAATCAATTTTAATATCTATGTGTATATAAATTTGTACATGTAATCTATTTGAAACACTTATATATAATTTATTGTGAATTATATTTTTGTACACACATTATATAAAAATGATAATGTAAAAATTGGAATTATTAAAACAAAAGTGTTACATAATAAGTTGTACACTTATAATTTTAGTACACTTTAATGATATAGATTTTGTGAAATAATGTACTAAATGGGATTAGAATATAAAATGGAAGAGGATTAAATGTTCGACTTATTCAACTTGTTCAACTTATCGGTCGAATAAGTTGAATTTAAATGATTTAATTTTAGGAGGTGTTTGGTTCATATTCGGGAATGAGAATCGGAATGGGAATGGGAATCATAAATCCCACTATTGGTATGGATTTCTATCATTCCCCATTACTTGTTTGGTTTAACATAGGAATGTATTTCATTATATTAATGAGTTACTTATTTGGAAACCTATGTTATAGCTGAGGAATGAAAATAGGCATTTTCTAACTCTTTCATTCCCATAGAATAATTCTCATACTACTCAACCAAACAACATATATGTGTATCATTAACTTTGATTCTCATTCTCCCCCTCTCATACTCATAAACCAAATACCTCTTTAATCGATTTTGAATTTATATAATTCGATTTTAATTTTAAAATTTTCTATTCAAAAATCAAATAAATCAAATTAAATAAATAAAAAAGTTGAACATATATCGAATAAATATCGCAATTGCTTGGTACGGTCCAACAAACAGGTGCATCCATTATTAAGATTTTTGCTGTGGCCCAAACCCAAACTTTCACAGCAGTGATTTTGAGCTGCACGAGTAACATGACCGAGACCCGGTCAGAAAAAAGCGTTTCACCAATCTGACTACAACTAATTAATTAGTTAATACAAAATCAAATCAAATTTGTTGGTCAGCAATGCGGGAACCTTCTCGAATCCACTCCCCAACCCCACGTTTCCCTTATTTATTTTATTTTAAAAATTTCCCATTACAGAAAATCCAAAAAAATTAGCATTCCTTTAATTTTCTTGGCAAGATCAGTAAGCTCTTCCCTCCATTTTGTTGGTGTAAAAAATTTTAGTGTTAAAGATCGCATTTTTGTGGTCTAATTTTTTACCAAAATTTTGAACGTTTTGGAAAAATGGAGGGTGGTGGCGCAGCTGTGGTGTCGACGGAGAAGCAGGCGGAGGCGGCGTCGTATACATATTGGGTTAGAGAAGTGGCCCCAGACGCATCACCTCTGCCTGTGCCGCGTAAGCTCACCTCTGAAGATCTCTCCAATCAAGCCCCTAAACATCTGGGCTCCGTTTGGAATCGGGTATCCATCTTGTTCCCTTTGTGTTTTTTTTCGTTTTTAATGTTTCTGAGCTGGTTCTAATTGCCTGGGGTATTTTTCTCTGTTGTTTGGTTAAGGTGATAATGGTGATGTAGAAAATGTAAAACTTATCAGGATTTCAAAGTCTTTTTAAGATGTTTTTCTCATGAGGTTTTTAGTTGATTGCTTTGCGAGATTGGATGTCGTATTTTAAGCATCAGATACATATGTAGGAAAGAAACAGAGAACGATGTTATGTGTAATTAAATAAAAAAAACGAAAATATTGTGGTGTAAACGGTTGAAATCATATTGAGTTTGTTTGGTATGATTATATGCATCATTGGTGCCTAAAATCTGGATTTTTCTCCGAATAATGTATCAAAATCTTATGTGCATGTGTTCCTGTTATAGAAGATATGGTAGTGGTTATAGTGTATGGCTTCTATATCTTGCTAAATTTATAGTGTATTACATTATTTTCTATTGCAAAAAATTGGTCGTATGCACTTAACCTGACTTCTATACCTAGTTATTCAGTGTGTACGATTAAGAAATTGTTTAGACTCCAAGCACCAATAAAATAACTTAAGTGTTATTATGTTATACAGGTTTAGGTATCATGAATTCTAGATAATTCTGATCCTCTGAATCACAAAACCAATTTGATATCGGTATAAGACTCATTTCTATCCTTGACTCATCTAAGATGAGAAGTAACTTCGATCCAAACCTAGCAATATTCAGGTGTACAACACGCACAAGCCTATTTTTGTAAAATGACTTCAGCAAGGGAAGTTGAATTTCAAAATTTCTCCCCTTAAAATCATTTCTTGAAATTACTTATTCGAAGCTGGGTGACTGATAGTGTAAAATGCTGGTAAAACTTATTATGGATAAACTTATACAACCAGGAATTCACTGATTTTGTTAGGACATTTTAGGCAAGCTAGTCAGTGTTTGTCTACCTGAATGTCGGTGATGCTTAATCAGTAGAAATGGCTCTTAAGGATCTTCTTCTATTTCTTTTAATGCATGAAGTTCGTGAAATGTTTCTTCTAATTGATCATTCATGTAAACATATTGTGTACGTACAGCATGCAAAAGCTGCCCTTGTCAGAAAAAAAGAAGAAAAGGGCTTGAATTTTCTTTTTCTAGCTTGGCTCTATTAGCCTAATTCTGTGAAGGATACTTGTTGGCTTCCAATTTGCTAGCACATGCTTGACTGAACTGCAATTTGCATTTAGCGCCTTTTTTTCTCAATAGCAAATCTCCCATTCTTCTTTGATTTGTAATGGTAGTGTACTTCCTCTTCACAGGCTGGAACGTGGGAAGAGAAGAGCTTAAACAAATGGTCAAGTGATAGAATAAAGGTTAGAAAGTTTGTAGTAACTTGAATTTTTATTTGTCCTCCTTACTTTTGTTGGATGATTTTACTATATGTTGATGAGTTGATCATCTTAAAATACAGCTATTTATCTGAGCGATCAACTGGAAAAGGTTCCAGTTTTCTGTTCCACCTCTAGATGTTCCCAAGTATACTTTGTCATTGCGATATTATTCTGTTTCTTCTGTGCTATGGCCTAACCTTTTACCCCCCCGCAGCCAGACACTAGCACAAAGAAAATAAAGATAAAACTATATGATAGCACACGTGCTTAGTGGAATGCTAGTTGGTGTCGCTAATACATTGTAAGCAATATTCGATGGGGTTTCCTGGAAATGAACGTATTGGATTTAGGATGGCAGTTGACTTGAGAAGTGAATCATCAGCCGGTACAGTACTAATTGTTTTAAAATCCAAAGAAATTGCATGACTACAAATACACCACACTTGACAGGATCTTAAATGGGGGATGGGTGGTAGGTGGTTTAATTACTAATGAAATGACAGTCTTGGAGTAATGGATATCATCTGGCAATCTTTTAAGTGCTATCCTCACTTGATGAAACATAAAAGAAAGGATATCTGGTCTTTATGCTTATTTTGAAATGTGCTTGTAGATATATATTCCCTAAAGTTGGTCTTCCATGGCAGGAGTTGCTTGGATCAGTTCGGTATCTCTGGACTTTTCTGGCGGCAACGCAGAAATATCAGAAGTAACAAGATGCACTGGTGACGTGAGTTCTTCTAAAATACCATTTTAATTTATGATAGAAGTCTGACCTAAGAAGAGTTATTTGAACAACTCTTGTATACTGTGCGTATAGACATTCATAGTGTATTTTAACATGTGTTTTCTGGAGGATTATTCGCCTCCAGAATTCTTAATTTGGAGGATTATTTGCTTCCAGCATCGTAAAGTATTAAGGACAAGGATCAATTTTTCTTGAGTAATTTAAGTTGTGGAATTTTCTGGTGGCAATGCAGCAATATCAAAAGTAAAATGATGCACTGGTGACTTGAGTTCTCATTAAACACCATTATTTTTTATTTTATTTATACTAGGGTCCAAACATGGATAGCTTTGTAGAGTTATTTAAACATCTAATAGTTGTATACCGTGCAAATAGACATTCATTGTAGATATTCACCTTTTGTTTTTGGAGCATTATTTGTCTAGGAGAGAAACAAAAGCCAGAATTCATAAAGCATTTGGGACAAAGATCAATTGTTCTCGAGTAATTCAAGGCACAAGGATCAAGTTTTCATTTAGTGCTGAGAAGTTTCTAAGGATTTTAGCTATTAGAAAAGCATAAAGATAAATTTTTCATCAGTAAATAAAGGCAGTTAATTTGGAGTTTGTTACTACAATTTTATGCCACCCAATATTCTAACTGATAAAATTGAACAAATTATGCAGGCATTCTTAGTAACTGTACGAAATAAAAAACGTGTCGGCTACACATATGAGATAACTTTAAGAGTGAAAGGTAAATGCCGCTTCTCCTCCTAATAATATCACATTGGTGAGATTAATTTTTAATTCCATACCCCTTTTTGTATTGACCTTGAATTTCATTTGTGTCCTGTAGGAGAATGGTTCATTGGGTCAGAGAAGAAGAAGGTCAAAGGTCATATCGATATTGAGGAATTCTCGTTTGGTGAACTAGATGACTTGCAGGTATTCTTTATTCCTATAGTTTTGATCTTTGTTGGACTGAACAAGGAAAATTATTGTTAGATGCAACAAGAGCAGTTATTTCTGCTTATTATAACGTGCACAAGGATTCATATTTCGTGAACAGTTATTCCATGCACTTGCTAACACTTAAATTATGTTGTAATGTGGTTATGACTGTTCATATGCTTTTTACCTGCAGATACAAGTGAGACTTAGTGACGAAAAAGATCTTCTGCAGGAAGATAAGCAGCGAATTACCAAAGATTTGAAACAGTTTTTGCAGCCACTTCAAGAAATATTATCTCAATTTGAGCAGGAACTCAAAGATAGGTAGGAGAGGTCCAAATGGTCCTCTATTCTGTGAGGATTCGAAACAATTGTTGCACTGTACCTGTTATGTTGTTCTTTTTGTTGAAGACCTCATTATTTTACTCTTATGTAACGAAAGATAAAGCCTTTATACTGATGTTTCCTGTGTAGTAATGGGGCATAGGGGCTCTAAACTATAGTAATGGGGGCATAGGGGCTCTAAACTATGTACTTCATCTGTATCCTGCAGTTTATACAACTATTTTTCCAAGTCACCTGGAATTATACAAATTAAGATGTGTACTGGAGAGGAAGAAATAACTCTACCAAGGAAATATGTGACCAGAGCTTACATATTTTAACCTAGACATGAATTTGCTCAAGATCAGAAGAATTGTGACTTTCTGCTAATTTCTTAATGGTTCAGATGTTGGACAATGGATTAACGTAATTAATAATTATCCACTAAGGAGGGGCATTGCAAAGGAGGTTAGAGTTGTAAGGAAAGGTGCAAACATAGAGTTGGCAAAGTGTCGGGGGGAGGGACGTTGAGCAAACTTGGGTGTCTTGGGCAAATGACTTGTTGAGGTAGACAATGTTTTTCCTAGAAGGGATGCCTTACCGGAACGCCAAGTCATGATCGCTCTGTTTCTTGGGTTTGTTTCGATTACTACATTCACCTTTGCAAAGTTCACTCTCATCAAAGCTTTGTGAGTGTCCCAAACTCGTGTACCAAATGTGATGGTGCATGGCTTGTGATAAGTTGTGTCGTTTCTGTGCCAAACAAGCTTGGATCCTCCCGGACTCCTTACATGGCTGTGCCAAAATTTTGAACTTTGTGATAAGTTGCGAAACACCTTAAATGGTTCTCGTAGGAGATTGTGATGAGTTGCGGTCCGCCTAGTTAGTCGGCCTAGCCTAGGCAGCTCGATCCACCTACTAGCTAGTCCTCCGGAAGGCCAGCTGCCTAGGCCAGTTGGTCACGGGCATTGTGGTGGAGTGAGGGCAACCTTCGCCTTTTTCTCAAAAATACTAGCTCTAAATTTCACTAATTTTCCAGTCACCTTTTCAAATAATGTGCTAAAGTAACATTTTCCCAAATATTGATTCAGAAAATGCCATCTATATGATTTCATTATTATCGTTCCAAAAACCAAAAGGATGATTTCATAGATCTTCTCTAAGGTGGTGTATGATAATTGTGCGACGTTCCTAGCTTAGAAAAGTTAGAAAAATTGCATTCAACTCCCCATTTTCAAAATAGCCAGCTAGTTGTAAAGGTTATTTATTTATTTATATATTTTATTTAAGATCAAGATTAGTATTGTAAACTACTGTTGCAATATTACAAAGAAACTTCTATTACAATAGCCGATGATTAAGGGGGATTCTTCGGTGGAGCATATCTATGGTACTATATTGATGAAATTAGTACTAGTTGTTTATATGGCATTAGCCAATATATAAACTGTCCATGTGGCATAGCTTATTAAGGGCAAATATGTAAATCACCTAAGCGGTGTTAAATACATTAGCTTGTCCGAACAGTCCACCAAAATCTATAAATATGGGGTCCTAAACTCATAATTGTATCCTTTACTGTCATTAATACGAGAGCTTTCTCTCTCTAGTTTTCATAATTATAATTTGGCACCGTTTGTAAAAAACATGACAAAAAGTTCGTGTTCCTCTTGCTTTTCTTGCTTGTTCTCCTTGTTTTTTTTTTTTAACACATTATGAGCTTTCTAGCAATTTCTATCGATTCAAATTCTGAAAAAATGCAAAATTGCACTACAACTCATCATGATAATAGCAAGGAAGCTGAATGAGATAATTAGCACCTCCTGACTGAAATTGAGATTGAAGATGAGGCTAGAACCTCCATGATTATCCAATAAAACCAAGAAAATGTACTATAGTACATTTCTGATAATTTTGATTCATTTCAAGCCTTTATGGATCAAAGAGAGAGTGAAATACCTTCTGCTCGAAATGAATAGCCACAATGCCCCAGTCGTCACTCTGACAAGCAACCTGTGCTTGCCATGCTCACAGACTTGAGGCACAAAATCATCAGATCCTGATCTATGGATAGGCTTGAACAGTCTCAGACAGTTAATAGTAGGCCAAAGCAGCATTCAATTCATGAACGCTTGAGTCCAAAGCCAGGTCCAAGTCATTGGAATGACCAGCTCCCTCCCCAGCTATTTCCAATCAGCTTGACAAGAAGAATTTGGAGCTAGAAAATTCAAGAAATTCTAAAATGAAACAATCTGGTCACACATGCTTTATTACTAACTGGGGTGGACAAGGAGCCATTCATCATGACCATAAAATGGAGCCTTTACCTCCTCAGTTGAAACAACTTGATCTTAATAAGTAAAGCTGATTTGGATCTGTCCGATCACATATCTCATGTGGTTGCTATGACCAATGTCTATGGCTATAGTGATGCATAAGATGTAAGCTTTTTGCCACTATACTCTGATATCTAGCCCAAAAGTGGTTCCATGAGCTGCTAATCAATTTGGTGGTCACGTTTCATAACTTGACTAAATCATTTTGAGCCACTTTCGAAGTAAATCTGTGGTGCAGAAGGATACCTTGCATCTCATGAACATCAGGTAGAGGGTGAAGGAATCCCTCACCCAATATGTGGACAGATTCAATGAGGAGGCTGTCCAAATTAAAAATGTTGATGAAAAGATCATGATTTCTACATACTACAACGAAGTAAGGTTGGGGTTTTTATGTTCATAAATGATGAATTGGCCAAGAAGATGTCATCCATTTTCTTGGAGCTGTGAGAAAGAGTCTCAGATCATATCCAAGTTGAAAAGTCCAATAGGACAAAAAGAGAGCTCTATGAATCCAAGAAAGGCAATGAAAAAATGGAGGCTGACTCCTCCTCAAAAAGCAAAAAGTTTTAGACCGATTGGCGTACCTGAACCGAAGGCTCTTACTTGACCGAGTGATATTTCCAAATATTGCTAGAGATGGGCTGGTTAGAATGAATGTGCTGTTTGACACAGATTTTACTCCTCTGAACATTACTAGGAAGGAAATTTTGTATCAGGTTCAACACACTGAAATTCTTGAACCTCTCTTCCAATGCACAGTGCTCCAGATCAGAGGGATAAATCTAGTTACTGTACTTTTCATGGCTAGCAGTCATGACACTGAGGCATGCAATCATTTGAAGATTGGAATTGAAAGGGCCATAAAGGACGGCTGCTGAATTCCACAGAAATGATCCACAACAACGAGGGAACAATAGGGCTCCACCACGACAATATATGTTGAGGCAACCACCTCAACTCATATACAATTGCCCCCAACAAGATCCAGAAAACAACATTGCTGGGTATTAAACACAATTGCTAGAGGGCCAATCATAGGGGATTTGAGCAATGATAAAAAAAAAGATATGCTCGCTACATCCTCGAAGGTGAATGCTGAGATAAGAGACTAAAGCAATTAATAAACCTCGACTTTACCTCAGAAGATCTTGTTCCCAACTGTATGCCATATGTAGACCATGTGGTTATCCATGTTCACGTCAGCCAAGCACGAAATGCAAAGAGTATTCGTGGATATGGGTAACTTAGCCAACATTATTTACTAGGAGTGGTACGCATGGGAGAAAATGCTCATGAGCCACACCCTGATTAAGCCATTCAAGACCCCTTGGTCAGATTTATTGGCAATTCTTTCATGCTAGAAGGGCAAGTAACTACCCCTTTAACTTTGGACCCTCTGAAGCACTGGGTTGAGGTGGATGATTAACTTTGTCATTGTCAAGAGGGATAGCTCATTCAACATGATCTTGGGTCGCCCACCCAATATGCTTTCAGGATTTCAATATTTCATATTGGCATCAAATTCATGTTGAGGGACGGATTTGAGGGCTCAGTCATTGGCAGCCAACAAGAAACTCAGGCTTGCTATATGATGTTCATCCTAACTCAATCCCAGCCTGTGACAATTGCTGACAAAGTTTATCTAGAATAGTTTGACTGCAAATTTCCCAACTCTGAGCCCCTGAGCTACCTATAATCCTTGATCCAAAGGGAAAGGGAAAGGCAAAATTTGAGCCTACTAATGACGTTCCCATTGAAGAAATTAGCTTTTGGTCTATCCTTCCCAGATTAAAAAATCAAAATCTGTGCCATATTGCCAGTCGAGCTCAGGGATTACCTGATCCAAATCTTGTTCGAGTATAGGGGTATCTTTGCTTGGTCTGTGGAGGACATGCTTTGCATTCCACAAGAAATCATTGAGCAAGACGTGTTGGGCATTGACCCGGACCACAAGCCGGTCAAGTAGAAGATGCGTCTCTTCAGCCTAAAAAGAAGTCTAGTTATTGAAACCGAGATAGATAAGCTTCTTTTAGCAAAAATTATCAGAGCAGTTTTATTTTTAACCTGGCTTTGTAATCGTATACTTGTAAAAAGGCCTAATGCTTCCTGGCATATGTGGCAGGATTTTGCTAATCTCAATAAAGCTTGTCCAAAAAATAGTTAACCTTTACCTCAGATTGATGCTGTAGTTGATTTCTTTGTAAACTTTGTAATTTTATACTTCTTAGATGCCTTCAAAGGGTATCATTAAAATCTACATGGCAAAGGAAGATGAAGAAAAAATATCCTTCATCACAGATCAAGACATCTACTACTATCTAACCATACTTTTCGACTTAAAATATCCTAGAGCAATCTATCAAAGGCTAGTCAGCATAAAATTTAAATAGGAGATAGGTTAGAACATGGAAGTTTATGTGGGTTACATGAAAAGTAAAATGTATGAAAAGACCATAGATGACCTGAGGGAGACTTTTGCACTCTAAGGTCAATCCGAATGAGGCTAACTCCTAACAAATGCACCTTCAGAGTCCCTTAGGGAAATTGTTGGTCTTTATTGTGTCTCATTGGAGGATTGAAGAAAATTTAGAAAAAAATAAAAGACATCATAAATATGAAGCTTCCCACATCCGCCAAAGAAGTTTAGAGGTTAACTAGTAGAATGACAGCTCTGAACTGATATTTGTCTAAATCAACTGAGAAAGGATTGTCATACTATCAAATAGTAAAGAAGATTGATATTTTCCAGTGGATTGAAGAGGCTCAAAAAGCTTTTGATGAGCTAAAAGAATATTTGGGAAATATTCCGAAGTTAGCCTCACTTCAATTAGGTGAAACTTGTTTCTTTATTTACCAACGTCTGGTCACGCAATCAACTCAGCTCTAATAAGAAAAGGAGAATAGGGAAGGTAGTTTCCCATATACTTTACAAGAAAAGTACTCCAAGGCATTTAAGAAAAATTATCCATTGATTGAAAAGGTAGTTTTTGCTCTGGTTATCTCAACACAGAAATTTAGGCCATATTTTCAAGGCATGAAATCGTTATGCTAACTTATTTTCCTTGAAAAATAACTTTTAACCAAGATAGATGTGCCCAGGCGAATGCTTAAATGATATGTAGAACTCTTTGAATTTGATATCGAGCTCAGATCTCGGGAGATCATCAAGGTGCAGGCCTTCTCGGATTTCTTGGTAGAAAATACAGGTTTACCTCAACAAGAAACTGTGATGTCCTTAATGTCTTCAAAGAAAACTGAGTTGTCAAAAGGAAAACTTGGTATCGGAGCTACATATGGATGGAGCTTCTTGAGAGTTTGGCTCGGGTGCTAGCCCAGAGGGTGATTGCTTCATATATGTACTGAGGTTCGAATTTCAAGCTACAAACAGTGAGGCCGAGTATGAAGTACTTATATCAGGAATGAAGGTGGCTCAGAAAATGAGAGCTTAATCACGAGTCAAAATCCATAACGACTCAGATTAGTGACTAGAGTTTGGGAAATTTTAAGGCCTAAGATGTTATCTTAAAAAAATACCTTAATAAGAGCAAACAATTGGAATCTTAGTTTGGCAAGGTTGAACTTTTCAGGGTACCTAGAGCCAAAAAAGACCCATGCTAATAGACTTTTAAAGCTGGTTTCGGCTATTTATTCACATCTTACTAAAGAGGTCCTTGTTTAGGTTCAACCGATCAGGTCAATTGAGCCTTCTGAAGCAATAATAGACATTGATCTGGACCTCAGATGGATGGACCCAATCATGGAATATCTTTCTAACAAACACTTCCTAAGGACATGACTAAGGCACCAAGGATTGAAATCTGAGCCTTAAAATATGAGCTGCTGGGTGGCGTTTTGTACAAGAAATCTTATTTGAGCCCTCTACTCTCGTGGCTTTGTCCATCAGAAGCTAAATATGTGCCAAAGAAGCTTTATGAGGACGTCTACGATGTCACGTAGGGCCTAGGATTGTTTGGCTCAGAAAGTTTTATTAGCAGGATACTATTGGACAACACTTCATTCAGATACTGACAATCTTATCTGAACTTATCACAAATGCTAAGTCCACATGCCCATACGTCGGCATCTTGGGTCAGATATGGTGCCTATTCAAAGCCGGCCTTTTGCATAATGGGGAATTGATCTACTTGGTCTTTTGCCCAAAAGTCTCGGAAAGATGGAATTTTTGGTAGTGGTGATAGACTATTTTACTAAGTGATTAAAATTGAACCCCTAGCATCCATAATTGAAAAATCAATTGATTTCTTTTTGAAAGAATATCGTACGCTGGTTTGGAATTCCTTCAATTCTTATCTTAGATAATGGCAAACAATTTGAAGGGGAACCTTTTGCTAGCTTCTGCTTTGGGCTTGGGATAAAATAATATTTTAACTTGGGATTCCATCTACAGGCCAATGGGAAAATTGAGGTATCTAATAGAACTCTCTTGATGGGTATTATAATTCGTCTAGAGATCAAGCTAAGGACGCTTGGGTCGATGAACTACCAAGTGTTTGAAGTTGCATCTTGAGGATGACACACACAAATCAATAGATGATGGAAAAAATTAAAATCATCAGAATAACAAATGGAAAAAAAGAGTTATTTCATTTGTGTATATATAAGAAAGTTATGAAGATCAGCCTATCATCTATTACAAATATTCCTATTTGAAGCTTTAACAGATGACTCGACTTCACACATAACTTGAATAGCAAGTTTAGCTCCCAAAATCAAAGAAAGTATTTGAGTCAAATTCAGAATAAAGAATTTTGTAAATATAATGAAATTATTATGAGTCAAAGGGAGGAATACACAATCACTTTGCAGCATTTTGAGAGTTAGCCTCTAGGTCAGGCTTGCTTGAAGTGGCCTCAGCTGGCTCTGGTATTGGAATGGGGTTTTGAACTTGGCCTATAGCTTATCCAAGACCTCAATAGTGATCTTGGTGTCATAAATGTTGATGTTTTCCAGGTCCATAGTATCAAGAAGGTTGTCCTTCACTAGGTTATCACAAGGTAAAGTGAAACCCATGATAAAAAAAGACTTGGTGAACTCTGGAAGTCCCTGCTTTGCATTGTCTAAGGCCAGAATTTGTTTTTCCCCACTACTTTTAGCTGATGCTTATGCTTTTGAAAAGTCTTCTTTAGTTCAGCACTGTCTTGCTTTAAGGCAAAAACCTGAGACTCATACTCGACTTGTTGATCTAATTCCATTGAGCCTGGGCCCCGGTTTTGGTTGATCCAGCACCTTCTGGAAGGTTTCATTTTTTCCCTTCTCCATCTCAACATCTTTTGTAAAGGTGCCTTGGAGCTGTTCGAACTCATGGAAGCAAGCTTGAAGTTTCTTTATTTTTTCCTCCATCTCATGATACTTGTTGGAGAAAGCTTCTTGGCAAGCTAGATACTTTTCTTCAAGGGCTTTATCCAAGATATACCAGTTCCACGGTTGCCATTTTTTGCTAGCCGATCTCTTTCTTTAGCTAGAAGATTTCCCTAAATTTATAATGGACTAGGCATGTTCTTTCTCTTCCCTAAAGAGAGCCATGTTTAGAGCCTACTATCAAAAATGGATCTTCAAAAAATGTTAGGCAAAAGAATAATGAAGGTAAGCTCTAACATTTATTAGAGAGATTTAAATCTTGTTATACCTCTCGGAAGCTTTCAATGTTTAGCATAGTCGTTGTCCTAGGGAAGCACTATGCTCTTTGCTAGTAGCTGAGGCACCTTCCTAAATTGGACTTGGTCGTTAATGTCTGGCTCAATGTTTTGCTAAAATGCTGAGTTGGATCTTTTTGGACCCTCAACAGGTCTTGTAATATGACTTGCTCGGCTACCTGCTAATATCCTCTCATCAGCCGGGGTGAACTTTTTTTCACCAATGGGAAGTGTTGTGCAACATTTTGTTATATGAATTAATAAAGAAATTAAATAAATGAAATGAAAGAGAAGGGGGGTCTAAAATGGGTTGAGAAAAAAATGTTATAGAAGGCCTAGATAATAAAATCTAGGGAAAAAGGGTTTTTTTTTTTTTTTTGAAAATATGAGTCACTACTCAGTATTGGATTTTCGGTGTATTGAGTCACCAAGATTGGATCATTCTCATACGCTTAAACCTTACCTAGATGACTCATGGTCTTTTGAAAAATTAGAGATTTGGGTTTGGAGTTTGGTGGAAAGGAGGAATTGGTAAGATGTTGAATTTACGTATCCCCTACATCCCAGTGAAATTGATTACTTGTTTAATTTATTCGTTAAATTTTAAGGCTAAAAAGTGAGTTGATTGATGCTTGACAATTAAACCCTTACCTAGATGACTCTTCATTACACCTGGTCCACTGCCACTGCCACTGCCGCTACCTTTTAATTTTCCTATCTATTAAATAAAGAAAAAGTAAAATTACAAGAACAATCTATGCTAATGCCTTCTATTACAAAATTCTATTGACGTCAAGTTTGCTTTAAAGATCATGAATTCGTTTGCTTGTCCTTTGACTAACACCAAAACAATCCTTGTTGTGTCCCAATCTTCTAAGATATTGGGATTTATGCTTTGACTGTGGAAGAGTCAATCTCTGTTGGACCTTCGCTTGATTCATCGGCACTTTCATCATAGATCCAAAGTCGATGACAAAGTCTTTGGCTCCGATATTTGGTTTACTTAAAAGATGAAATTATTTGATCGATAGCTCGACTAAACAAAGGAACCCCTCTATTGGTAATAAATGAACCCTTTAATCATGGTTTGATTCAAACATGATTCCCATAATCGTAGTTTGACTCAACAATGAACCCTTTAATCAGCAGTTTGACTCAACAATGAGCTCTTTAATTTGAAATTCCAAATAACAAAATGATTTGAGATATTGTTCTCTTAATGGATCAAGGATACATGTCTTCCCTATGGACAAATGACTCCCTATTGAGCACTATAATCGGTAGCTAGACTAAACAAATGAACCCCTTAATCGTGGTTCGACTCAAATATGAACCCTTTAGTCGCAGTTTGACTCAATAATGAATCCTTAGACAGATATCTTAATTGATAGTTCGACTTAACAATGAGCTCCTTAATCGAAAACTCCAAATAAAAAAATGTTTTAAGATACTGTCCTCTCAATGGATCAGGGATACTATCCTCCTAATGGATAAATGACTCCGTATTGAGCTCCTTAATCAGTAGCTCGACTAAACAAATGAAAATGAATCCCTTAATCATGGTTCAACTCAAACATAAACCCCTTAATCACGGTTCGACTAAACAATGAACTCCTTAATCAGCAATTCAACTCAACAAGAAGCTCCTTAATCGGTAGTTCAACTTAACAATGAGCTCCTTAATCAAAAACTCCCAAAAAAAAAAATTATTTGGGACACCATTCTCCTAATAGATCAGGGATACTATTTTCCCAATGGACAAATGATTCATATCGAGCACTTTAATTGGCAACTCGACTCGATAAACATTTGGAAAGTATGATACTGATCAATCTTATGTTGATTGGAAATGAACAATACGCCAAAGATCTTCTTCATGAATTGTATAGTATCTTGGCAAGAATTCATACCACATACTTTTCATGCAAAATGTGATACACATGCACATTTTTTTTGATCGAATCCCTCTTGATCAAGAGATGCTTTGAATTGCTAAAAAAATGATGGCCTTGGACTTTTGAATACAGTTGACATGAGTGTTTAGAAAATTATTCGTCCAACTTGATAGACTCGAGCTTGCCCCTGTTTGCATCAAATTTTAGCTTTGCAACATTTACTCCAAATGTCATCGCCCTTCTAAGTTCTCTTCTATGAATATCCCAATCAACCATTGCAATAATGTGTCTTTATTAAGAAAAAATAATGTTTTTATTTCAAGGAAATGTAAACTCGTTGTTGAGGACAAATTTGATCTAAAAAACACATCGTGAAAATGGGATTTGCCCTAATTTAGAGCTTGAATTCTCACAAGCTAACTATTTCCTTTGTCAAGTCAGAGTGAACCATCTATTGTAATGTGGTTAGGGGTTTCAAGAAAATGAAAGAAAGGCTATAAGGATCAAAATTTATTGAGTGGTGTGAAAAATATTTTGATCACTTTTCTGATAAGACACACACCTAAAAAAAATACATAGAAACTTGAAATTCTTCCCCTTTTTCTCCTTTTTCCCTATTTTTTATGTTTTTTTCTCTTTTTTCCTTTCTTTCTTTTTTCTTTTCTATTTTGCAATTTTTCTTTTTTCTTTTTAATTAAAGGGGAAGAAATACCTAATTTTGATGTTGGGTTTACTTACTACTTGACTAAAAAATTATTGTTTTTACAAAATATTTTTTTTCACAATAAATTTCAAACTTTACTTAAACTAATTCAACTGACATCAGGGAATATTTGCTCTAGTATGAATTACAAAAGAAACCAATTTAAACTTCTTAGTTTGGGTTACTACTCTAAAAGTAATGTGATTCTAAATTTTACCCCAGCGTGGAGTGCTAAACTTTGTCCTCTTGTAGAGTACTTTGATTAAAATGACATTTAAACAAAATTGCCCTGGTGTGGGGTTTAAATCCTAAAAGGCAATCTTGTCCCATTATTGTATTTGATGCAGATATGAGATAAAAGCTTATGATTTTACACTTCCTTGAAACGAAACAAGATTTCTTGAAATAAAAATAACAATTTATTAAAAATAGCAACCAAAAACTGTTATTGACAACCTTTACAAAGAAATCAAGTTCATCCAGAAGGCTAACACTTCAAAGAATACTGTCATGACCATCTTTCAACTAATTTCTATACGTTTTATTCTGGACATGATTGCGGAGTGGATTGTTGTTAAGGTTACTCGGCTTCCTTAAATACCAGCTAGTTGGTATCTATCACATTTTGTATTTTGTGTTTCGGTTGATATCATTTATCTGTAAAATGCCCAATATCTCCATAATAGTAAGCACAGGGTTCATTGGCATTATAGTTTCTTCGAACATTTTCTTCAAGTACAGGAATAGGAGATATCTTGCTTTGATCCAACATAGCTTGATAAATCTGTGACCGTGGCATAGGTAGAGGAGTAAGTTTCTTGGGGTTTTCGTAGGAGCTTGTTGTTGAGTAGGGAAAAGCTGTAATTGAAGGAAATTTTGAGAATGACAGTTGGGAGAGGATTGTGTAATACCCAACTTTTCTTATCAGTTCACATATTTTTGTACTTGATCTTATCTTTTTAAATACTCATTAATATCTCTTTCAAATATTAAATAATCGTTTTACTCTTTTTAAACATTTTCTAAAATTTTTGGGTCAAAGTACAATTTTATAAAACTTGAGGGATTAAAGTGTAAATTTTTAAAATTTTACAAGACTTCTTCTCGAAGTCTTTTCCTTTTAAAGTGCCAAACCCATTTCATTCTCAGCAGAAGCATATCCTTGAAGAAGTTTACAAACCCCTTGCAACTCAAATCCAAATCTTTACGTCTAGCCTAGAAATTTTACTCCTAAATCAAATTGGTGATACAGGAATTCTCGTAGACCTTTAATCCAACTTCAAAAGTAAGTTTTACTTCCAGATCTGTATGATTTTTATGTTAAATTAATTCAAGTTCCTCAAGAAATTAATTCATTTAATTTTGTTGTTTTATGAATTGATTTTATTACCAACTATGTTTATGACCTGCTGGGATTCGATTTATGGGTTGGAATTACTTTTTAACTGTTGTTTTTGTGAGATTTGAATTAGAGTTTTGACAATTCTTAACCTAGTGATATATTTGAAATTATGAACCCTAATTCTTAGATTTTTATCTTATTTTCATAAATTTAAATCAACCCTTATTTGTTTGTATTCGATTATTGTCTAATTTGAGAATTTGGGTGATGCCCAAAAGTGAATCCCTATCTCGATTTTTATCCTAATGGTATAACGCTCTCCTGGTTTAGGTGATTCGAGATTAGAGTTTTAGACCGTCGAAATTAGAATATGTCGACGAAATCGATTTTCGAGATAAGTAACGTTTACACCTTTTTATCGATACCCTATATATGATTGGTATTGTAATCATAGAATAATTATATTAAGGTAAGTATATTTATTTCGATTCAATATTTATAAGGTAAGTATGTTTATAAATTATATGGTTGTTATATAATGTATCAATTGTTCATTATTGTACTATGTGTGAATGAATGATTATTGTGAAGAGTTCAGTGTGTCACTTTAGTGGACTTGCCTATGAGTGAGTGAATGAAATAATACATTGAATACTCTACTTCGTAAATGTTATACCCAGTCTATTGGGAAGACAAGTGATAGACACTCCATTATGCCTTGTTTACTCGGGGGGTAATAGGTAGACCTGGATCTATATACATGTTATCTCGCATTTTGTTCTTGGCACTGATCGTATACATGTTATCTTTAATAGGGTTTAAATGTTATTTACTAAGCACGACGTGCTTACTATATTATTATTGTTCTCTTTGTTTGCAGTCGAGGACCAATAGGAGACATTAGCAGGTCCTGATTTGAGTGCTGACCAGGAAGGAGATTACAGTACAGATCCCAGTTATTGGAGATGGAGTTTTTCTGTTTACCAATCTAGTGTGAGGTTGGTTTTTATGGTTAGGCCTGTGTGCCTATGGACTTGTTATATTTGTCTTGTGATCAAATTTCTGACTGTGTTTGGATTGTAGTTTTGATGCTTGTATATGAATGTAATTTGGTTATCGTGGAATATTATGAATATGGTCGTTGAATATAATTTTGTGGTCTTGTATTGATTGATCTTGAGATCTAATAATAGGTTCATGGATGTTTATTGCTCTTGTATTGTGCCTTGCATGTTTGGAGTGATCCCGAGGTGCGGCGTGTCATTGTCCCATTTTGGGGGTGTGACATTGAGTGGTATCAGAGCATAGGTTATTCAATCCTGTGTCTAGTATTAAATTTAACTGTTATTGTTATGAATGCAGTATTGGGGACTTAGACTTGTAAGTAACTCAGGGTTTGGGACTGGCCAACCTAAACTTGGAGTTACTGCGATTCTTTGTTCGTAATACTTATGTGGGGAGTGGTTGAAGTGTGTAAGTGTATTATTTCAGGGTTAATGTCTAAATAAGAATTGACTGTGATACTTACCCTATATGAAATATGCAGGAAATGGAATCTGAATTGAATAGATAGAGACAGATTGTTATATCTTAGGAGGGGACACCTGGGCAAGAAACGGGGATCAGTCAAACACAAGTTGAGGAATCTGTTGGAATCGATCGAGGGGCAAGTGGACATATTGAGACTGAGTCGCAGACCCAACAGCTACAGCAATTACAATAGTCTCAACCGTCACAAACACCTGTACCGGTGATAGATTGCGCCACAATTATGGCGATTGTAGGGCAAGTTGTGCATGCAGCCCTTCATACTAGTCCTGTGACTTATGTATCTAATCCACCACCACAACCAGAGGCTAAGGTTGTTGACTACTATTACCAGGCAATCACGAAGATCAATATTCCTACTTTTGAGGGTAGACACGATACGGACGAAGCAGAAAAATGGCTTGGACAAATTGAAAAAAATTTAGATTTACTAAAGGTGCCAGATGAGAATAGATTTTTGATCTTAACTCAATCCTATTTGGTTGGAGATGCATCAAGATGGTGGAAGGGGGTAAGACCTGTACTTGCCCCTACAAGACAGATTGCATGGATGGCTTTCAAGAAGGCATTTTTAGAGCATTTATCCTTCACACCTCAGAATTGAACGGAGAGATGAATTTAATTCATTTAGACAGACTCCAGGGATGTCTGTAGTGGAATATTCACGCAAATTTCATGCATTGGGGGTGTTTGCTCCAGGGATCATGAGTGACAGGGTTGAAAAATACGATCGTTTCAGAAGGGGATTGTTGAAAGATATTCGGGACAGAATAGCAGCTGTAGACACAGATACATTCGAAAAGTTGTATGATACTAGTGCACGTGTAGATACATACCTGAGATGATAGGCAGCGAAAGAGAGGAATGACCGAGGTCTATATGTTCCTCCGCAGAGACCAATTTATAGACCTGCAGTACCTCCAATCCGCAGTGTACGACCACCGTAACCACCATTTTCACAGTTTTGTGGTTTCAGGCCCCACTGCTGCCACCACAGGTGAGACCAGGACCACCTTTAGCTATCGTTGGACCCTCTCGGGTTATTGACAAGAAGGGAGGGACAGTATCAGCACTAACCCCACTTCAGGCACGCCCACGTATTCCAGAGTGTAGTTATTATCATCGTTATCACGTGGGAGAGTGTAGGTGGAGGTCCGAAGCATGCTTAGCCTGTGGCAGTTTTGAGCACATGATCAAAGACTGCCCTACTGCCAGGCCAAGACCATCACAACGGTAGATGCCACAAGGGAGGAGCGGTACAGGCGCATGACTAGCTACAACCCGAGTTTATGCTTTGACCCAACAAAAAGTAGATGGATCAGGCCAAGTTGTGATAGGTTGTCTACAAATGCTCTATTTGATAGTGGTGCTACGCATTTCTTCATTTCTAGAAGACTCGGTAGAAAGTTGAATGTTAAACCTAATTGCCTTGATACCCCTTATAGAGTGGGTGCACCGATGGATAGGATTCTTGAATCTAGATGGGTATATCCTAGTCATCGCCTGTAAGGTATCATTGGGTGATTATGAGTCCGATGCTAATTTAGTGCAACTTAATATGTCTGATTTTGATGTAATAGTGGGTATGGATTGGTTGTCTCGCAATTATACTCACTTAGACTGTAAGGGGAAGAAAGTTAGGTTTTGTTTTCCAGAAAAGAGAAAATTATGTATCAGGGTGGTATCAAGAAACTAGACAGACAACCTATACCACTACTGTCAGCATTACAGGCACAGAGGGCATTGAGGAAAGGTTGTGAAGCATTCTTGGTTTACGTAATCAATACAGAAAAAGAAGGTGCTAAACTAGAAGACATTCTAGTGGTCCGAGAGTTTTTAGATATCTTTCCAGAGGATTTGCCAGGCTTACCACTAGAGCGAGAAATAGAGTTTGAAATTAATCTACCCCCAGAGACTGTCCCAATCTTTAAGGCTCCTTACAAAATGGCCCCAACAGAGCTTAAGAAATTGAAGACGCAATTGCAGGAGCTATTAGATAAGAAATTCATTAGATTACCTAGTGTATCTCCTTGGGTAGCTCCAGTATTGTTCGTGAAGAAGAAAGATGGCAGTCTCAGATTGTGTATTGACTACCGAGAATTGAACAAAGTCACCATCAAGAATAAATATCCTTTGCCAAGAATTGATGATTTGTTTGACCAATTGAAAGGTGCCAGGGTGTTTTCCAAGATAGATCTGAGATCCGGGTACCATCAGCTGAGGATCAAGTCAGCAAATGCTCCAAAGAATGCCTTTCGAACTAGATACGGCCACTATGAATTCTTGGTGATGCCTTTGGGTTAACTAATGCACCTGCAGCTTTCATGGACCTGATGAATAGGGTATTCCAACCTTATTTAGACAGGTTTGTGATAGTATTCATTGATGATATTTTGGTTTACTCACCTTCAGCGGAGGAGAACAAAACCCATCTCAGACTGGCCTTACAGAAGTTAAGGGAGCAGAAGTTGTATGCAAAGTTCAGTAAATGTGAATTTTGGCTGAAGAGTGTAACATTTCTTGACCATATCACGAGAGTCAATGATCTCGGAGAGCAGAGTATCAGTAGATCCCAAGAAGATTGAGGCATCTATTGATTGGCCTAGACCGACGAATGTGACAGAGGTTCGTAGTTTCTTGGGTTTGGCAGGTTACTACGGAAAATTTGTAGAAGGATTTTCCTTGATAGCTGTGCCATTGACCAAACTTACCCAGAAGAAGACCAAGTTTGTGTGGGATGCAGATTGTGAGGCTAGTTTCTAGGAGTTGAAGAAGAGATTGATATTAGCACCAGTATTAACCTTGCCATCCGGGATTGAAGAGTATGTGATCTACAGTGATGCTTCTAAGAATGGTTTGGGTTGTGTACTGATGCAGAATAATAGGGTTATTGCCTATGCCTCGCGACAGTTGAAGCCTTATGAACAAAACTACCCTACTCATGATCTGGAATTAGTAGCCATTATATTTGCCTGAAGATTTGGAGACAGTGTGAAGTATTTACAGATCATCAAAGTCTCAAATACTTATTCACACAGAAGGAACTTAAGTAATATGAGGCAGCTTAGATGGTTAGAACTACTCAAAGACTATGATTTAAAGATCAGTTATCATCTAAGAAAAGGTAATAGGGTAGCAGATGCACTGAGCAGAAAATCTTCAGTGGTCACAGTTAACATGTTGATAAGGCAAATGGAAGAGTTAAATTTAGAGATTATAGAGTCCATAACCAATATTTTTGCAGCACTTGTGGTACAACTGACTTTGATAGACAGGATTAAACAAGCTCAGGTTACAGATCCAGAGTTAATGAATATCAGGAACAAGATGGAAAGTGGAGATCCAAGGAAATTTTGCGTTGATAATGGCATTGTTTGGATGCAAAGTCGGCTTTGTGTACCTATAAATGAAGACTTGAAGAGAGAGGTCATGGCTGAAGCTCACAGTTCCAGATTTTTTATTCATCTTGGCAGCACTAAAATGTACAAAGATTTGAAACAACATTTCTGGTAGAACAACATGAAAAGGGAAATTGCTGAATTTGTATCTAAGTGTTTAGATTTGTCAACAGGTAAAGGCCGAGCACCAAAAGCCCAGTGATTTATTGAGTCCATTGCCTATTCCAGAGTGGAAATGGGAGCATATTATGATGGGTTTTGTTAGTGGGTTGCCTAGGACCAGATTGGGACATGATTGCATTTGGGTTATTGTAGACAGGTTAACCAAATCTGCTCATTTCTTGCCCTTGAAGATTTCTACTCCTATGGACAGGTTAGTACGGATCTATATGGATAATATTGTGAAGCTACATGGTGTACCTGTTAGTATTATTTCAGATCGGGATCCACGGTTCACTTCTAAGTTTTGGACAGCCTACCAACAAGCCATGGGTACAGAAGTAGTTTTGAATTCTGCATTTCATCCCCAGACAAATGGACAATCAGAAAGGCCAATTTAGACTCTAGAAGATATGTTAAGGGCTTGTGCCATTGATTTTAAGGGTAATTGGGATGAACATTTGATGTTGATGGAATTTTCCTACAATAAATAGATACCACAGCAGCATCGGCTATATTGCTCCCTATGAAGCTCTATATGGAAGGAAATGTCGTTCACCTTTATATTGGGATGAAGTCGGGGAAAGAAGATTAACAGAGCCAGAGTTAATTCAAATTACAGTGGACAAGATAACCATCATCCGAGACAGACTTAAGGCAGCTCAAGATAGACAGAAAAGTTGGGCATATATGAAAAGAAGACCGTTAGAATTTTAGATTGGGGACAAGGTATATTTAAGGGTTTCGCCGATTAGAGGGGTTATGAGATTTAGCAAAAGTGAAAAATTGAGTCCAAGATTTGTGGGACCCTTCGAGATACTGAAAAGAGTTGGAAACCTGGCATATCAGTTGGCTTTACCTCCAGAGTTGGCTCGAGTGCACAATGTATTTCATGTTTCATAGCTCCAAAAATACATATCCGATCCAAGCCACGTGATCGAGTATCAACCTCTCAGTGGTAAGGAAGAATTGGTTTATGAAGAAGTACCAGTTCGCATTATTGATACCAAGGAACAAGTCCTGGTCGACATCGATCTATCCCATTTGTTAAAGTTCAGTGGTCTAATCATTTAGAAAGAGAGGCAACATGGGAATCCGAAACCGACATGCGAAACAAGTACCCTTACTTGTTTGTCTCGTAGGTACGTTAAGTTTCGAGGTCGAAACTTTTCTTAAGGAGGGGAGAGTGTAATACCCGACTTTTCTGATCATTTCACATATTTTTGTACTTGATCTTATCTTTTTAAATACTCATTAATATCCCTTTCAAATATTAAATAATCACTTTACTCTTTTTAAACATTATCTAAATTTTTCGGGTCAAAGTAGAATTTTATAAAACTTGAGGGACTAAAGTATAAATTTTTAGAATTTTACAAGACTTCTTCTCGAAGTCTTTTCTTTTTAAAGTGCCAAACCCATTTCATTCTCAGCAGAAGCATATCCTTGAAGAAGTTTACATCTAACCCCTTGCAACTCAAATCCAAATCTTTACGTCTAGCCTAGAAATTTTACCCCCAAATCAAATTGGTGATGCACACAGGAATTCTCGTAGACCTTTAATCCAACTTCAAAAGTAAGTTTTACTTCCAGATCTGTATGTTTTTTATGTTAAATTTCAAGTTCCTCATCTAATGTGTATTTAATTTTGTTGTTTTATGAATTGATTTTATTACCAACTATGTTTATAACCTGCTGGGATTCGATTTATGGGTTGGAATTACTTTTTAACTATTGTTTTTGTGAGATTTGAATTAGGATTTTGAAAATTCTTAAGATAGTGATATATTTGAAATTATGAACCCTAATTCTTAAATTTTTATCGTATTTTCATAAATTTAAATCAACCCTTATTTGTTTGTATTCGATTATTGTCTAATTTGAGAAATTGGCTGATGCCCAAAAGTGAATCCCTATCTCGATTTTTATCCTAATGGTATAACGCTCTCCTGGTTTAGGTGATTCGAGATTACAGTTTTAGACCGTCAAAATTAGAATATGTCAACGAAATCGATTTTCGAGGTAAGTAACGTTTACATCTTGGCATATTTATCGATACCCTGTATATGATTGGTATTGTAATCATAGAATAATTATATTAAGGTAAGTATGTTTATTTCGATTAATATTTGGAAGGTAAGTACGTTTATAAATTATATGGTTTTTATGTAATGTATCAATTGTTCATTATTGTACTATGTGTTAATGAATGATTACTGTGAAGATTTTAATGGGTCACTTTAGTGGACTTGGCTATGAGTAAGTGAATGAAATGATACACTGAGTACTCTGCTTCGTAAATGTTATACCTAGTCTATCGGGAAGACAAGTGATAGACACTCCGTTATGCGTTGTCTACTCGGGCCGATAATAGGTAGACATGGATCCAGTGCTGGGAAGACTTTTGTGAAGCATGAACTCATGGATTGACATTTGCATTTTAAATATTGATAATGTCTCGTATTTTATTCTCGGCACTGATCATATACATGTTATCTTTAATAGGGTTTAAATGTTATTTACTAAGCACGATGTGCTTACTCCGTTATCATATTTTTCTCTTTGTTTGCAGTCGAGGACCAACAGGAGACATTAGCAGGCCCTGATTTGAGTGCTGATCAGGGAGGGGATTACAGTACAGATCCTAATTATTGGAGATCAGTTTTCCTGTTTACCATCCTAGTGTGAGGTTGGTTTTTATGGTTAGGCCTGTGTGCCTATGGACTTGTTACATTTGTCTTATGATCGAATTTCTGACTATGTTTGGGTTGTAGTTTTGATGCTTGACTATGAATGTGATCTGGTTATCGTGAAATTTTATGAATATGGTCGTTGAATATACTTTTGTTGTCTTGTATTGGTTGATCTTGACGTCTAATAACAGGTTTATGGATGTTTATTGGTCTTGTATTGTGCCTTGCATGCTTGGGGTGATCCCGAGGTGCGACGCGTCATTGTCCCGTTTTGGGGGCGTGACAGATTGTATCTAGTTGAAATGATAAGGTGGCAATGCTGCATTATAGGATTGTGGGAAGGATAGATTGTGTGAAAAAGCAGACAGTCATCACACTGTTTGGAATAAAAGTAGGAGGATAAGGAGTTTGGTTTGAAAAAGTGAATTAAGCATTCTAAGGAGTGAATTGAGCATTTACCATATTAGTTTCCCCTTCTTTAATCAAACTCAATGGTGTAGTCAGAACAAAAGTTATTGTGCTTGAAGTCTTGAACAAGGAGAATAAAACCCTAGTTATGATTTTCCTAATATAATGTCTAACCTAACTAATGACGACTACGTATGTTTAACTCCCCTCATAATGGGGTATTTATAGGGGATATATCAAGGTTTCAGACTCCTAAGATGATAAAAATATTTAAAACATGAAAATGAGTCCAATCGGGTGGAGAAAACTTCGAAAACATGTAATTTACGTCACTAGTTGCTCGTTGTGCGCATATGCACAGCAACTTCTTGCACATGTGCGCAATTTCCAGAAGCAAAAGTTTCTTTTTCTCGGCTTGCACACATGCACAAACTTTCATTCACGCATGCGCATGAATTCCAGTGCACTCGTCTCTCAACTTCCACCTTGATTTTGACCCTGATACTGATGGAATTTGGAAAAACTCAAAACACAAAAGTTGTATCTCTCTTTTTCTTAGCTTTCCAAAACATCTTGAATAACCTCAACTGGAGCTTAGACAAGAAAGTTATGATTAAAATGCAGAACAGTATCTAAATTCGCTCTTTGCCGACATACATTTTTCATCCTTTTGATTTTTCTCCAACTTTTTAGTCTTTTTGGCTCCTTTTTCATTCAAGACCTACAAAATCTAAAAATAAAACAATTAAACTCATAATTAACTCAATTATTACTTGCACCACATGAAACACGATAAAATGATACATCAAATATACAATATTTATGAGCTCATCATGCTGGTATTGACTTGATTGCTTCCCAAATAGAGCTATTTTATAGTCCCTTTTGTGGTTAGGTTGTGTCTTTTTAGTCCAAATTATCATGTCAAATGTGTTTGTTTGCAAGTCTTATGTGTTTATGGTTTACTTTAGGTGCTTGCTAATTTGGAAAAATAGATATTTATTTTGGTTTGATATTAATTGCAAGCCATAGGAGGGTAGAATAGTCATTTCATGATCTAGGATTGGTGAGAAGTGAAGAATTGCAAGGCTGGAGAAGAAGTTTGCTGTTGGCCAATGTTTTGAGGAGAAAATGTTTGCTTTGGGCAAACATGAACAGCACAGCCTTTGCTGTTGGCAAAGTTGGGTAGCTTAGCTGATTTGCTTTAGCAAAGGTTAGTAGAATGTCATTTGCCTTTGGTAAATGAATCAATAAAAAAGTTTGCCATTAGCAAACAATATTTTTCAGCTAAGTAAGGAGAGCCGTGTGTTTAGAGTTCTATTTATGTTAGGAGTGGTAAATTAAGTTACAGGGAATTGAAGATTTCTATTTTTGGGAGAATAAAAAGGAAAATAAAAGAGGACTACGACTACTTACATTTTTCTAAGGTTATCCCGTGATGGGAACACATTAGTATTGCTCTTTTTCTTTTCCTAACGATTAGCGGCTAATCGATTGTTCTTAATTGAGGGTAACTTTGAGACTAGCCGCTAGAGTTTATCTTGGGGAAAACTGCACTTTATCCCATTAAATTCAACAATTGCAATTCTCAATTTCTAGAGTTTGCTAGCGGATTTTTATTTTGTTGTGCTTTTGAATTTACGAATTTACCAGATACCTTAAGGCAACCTTCGGGGGATCTTTGCATTTTGTTAGTAATCGGTTATTTCTGTAGCAGATTTTTATTCTGTTGTGCTTTTGAATTTACGAATTTACCGGATACCTTGTGGCAACCTTCGGGGGATCTTTGCATTTTGTTATTAATCGGTTATTTCTGTAGCAGATTTTTACTCTGTTGTGCTTTTGAATTTACGAATTTACCGGATACATTGTGGCAACCTTCGGGGATCTTTGCATTTTGTTATTAATCGGTTATTTCTGTCTTTACTTTAATTCTTTGCAATTGTTATTTATTTATTGCTTTTAATTGATTCGAACTTGGTTTTAATTTGTAGTTACTACAAGTAGGTAATTTACATCTCTTTAATCATTTCAAATCTATAATCGTTTCAATTAGAATTTCAATTCTTAGATTAATTCATTTATTGTTAATTAAATTAATTATTTTATTTTTTTTCATACTTTTATTCATCTGTTAATCTAGTAGAATTAAACTATGTTAAATTGCTTTTAAAAAGAAAATCCAAAAAGAAATCATCTTAATGATCATCTAAATTGTGATGATCCTAGATATTTGGTAATTGATCTAAATTTTATCCTCGTTGGAACGACCTCGTTGGAACGACCCTAGTGTTAAATACTACTATGTGACCTATTCACTTGCGGACACGTGTGATGGTACATAGATAATAGTGGAATTATATTTGACATGTATTAAGTTTTTTACGCCATTGCCGGGGAGGCTGGAATTGTTGCTAATTTAGGTTTTAATTCTTGTTTTTGTTTAATTCTTTCTTGTTGTGTTTTTGTCGCTTTGTTGAGTTCTTTGTTCATCTAATTTCCCACCTTTAAAAGTGCATTTAACGTGTGTGCTAGTGTTGTTTTCTAGTTTATGGGTTTTGGAGATAAACAATTAATTCTACTTTATTTGGAGATAGAAAGGACTTTGCGAGGGTTAGGGAAACAAAGAAGACAACAACAAGAGCATGAAGAATTGGCCATGGGAGATTTAAATGCAGCAAGGAATGACGGGCCTCCAAGGAATAATGATGAGGAAGAAATAGTGAATGGGAATGGGGACGACAATGGACACAGATTATAGAGGGACTATACTAGACCCACCTTTGACAGAACTAGCTCTAGTATCGCCAGACTTACTGTACGAGCAAATAACTTTGAGATTGAGCCAGCCTTAATAAAAATGCTTCAAAGACATGATATGTTTGGTACGGGACCAAGAGAAGATCCACATGCCTATTTGGGAAATTTTGAAGAGGTGAATGCTTTCAGGTTCAATGGTGTTCACAACCCGCGTGATAACAATCCAAGGGAACATGCATATGCTATTTCATCTTTGGCTTATGTGATGGAAAGAAGCTAAATATGAATGATACTGTGAGCCATGAAGGTGGGTAAAAGTTCTAGCTAGGGGAGAGAAAAGACAAGCTATACAAATGGGATCATCTTCTACCGGGGATGACAATGAGCAAGAGGAATTAGCAAGTATAAAATTCCTGCTAGAAGAGCTTCAAAAAGGAAAAATGTGCCTTTCGAACCTTCAAAGCAAGTGCAAATTCCATTTCCATGTAGGCTCAAGAATGATGATAAGGAGAAAAATTTAAGAGGTTTCTGGAAATCTTTAAAAAGGTGGAAATAAACAGTCCTTTCATTGAAGCTTTGGAGAGCATGTGAGCTATGCCAAATTACGAAACAAATACTTATCGAGAAAAGGAAGTTGCTTGGGGATAAGATCTTGTACTTAATCGAGGGGTACTGCACGTTAATTCGAAAGAGATTGCCTCCTAAATTAAAAGATTTGGGGTCTTTCTCAATTCGTGCAAATTGGTGCAATGTTCTTTAAGATTAGATTTTGTATGATTTGGGGGCTTCAATCCACTTTCCATCTACAAGAAGTTGAAGGGAGGAGAATTAAACTCGACCAATGTAACCTTCCAACTTGTGGATAGGAGCATTAAGTATCCATCAGGCATAGTTGAGGATGCCATAGGCAAAGTAAATAGGTTTTCTTATCAGCAGATTTCATTATCTTGGGTATGGAAGAAGACAAGAATATTCCTATCATCCTCGGAAAGCCATTTCTCACAACCGAAAGTGTTTTGATTGACGTCCAAGAAGTCAAAATTCAATTTAGAGTCAATAAGCACATTGTTTCCTTTAATATTTTTATGCATTTAAATTTCCTTCTTATGATGATGATGTATTAAAAATTGATATCGTTGATGAAATTTGTGATGAATTTTGTAGGGAAAACATGGGGGGATTGCCATTGGAGACAACAATTATAGAAGGAGATGAAAAGGAGGAGCAAACTAAGGATATCCAAAGCAGTTTTGAAATGTTAGAAGATCTTTGAATTCTTCTATCGAGAGAGAGTCAAAAAGAGGAAGACATAAGTAAGAGAAGTCTTCGACCAATGAACCCCCCAAAATTGAACTCAAACCTCTTCCATCTAGCTTTTGTTATGCATTCTTAGATGAGGATAATTGTTACCCTGTTATTATTAGTGCTTTTCTTACTTTTGGTCACTTATCTAAATTGCTTGATGTATTGTGATTGTATCATATGGTAATTGCTTGGACCATAGATGACATTAAAGGTATAAGTCCTACAATTTGCATGCATAAGATTCTTTTCAAAGACAATCACAAATCATGCAAGCAGTCTCAGCGTAGGTTAAATCCTACTTTGAAGGAAGTGATTAGGATAGAAGTTTTAAGGTTGTTAGATGCCGGGATTATCTATCCCATTAGTGATAGTAAGTGGATTAGTCTTACTCAAGAGGTGCTGAAAAAGGATGAGGTCACAGTAGTAGCAAATCATAATAATGAACTTATTTCGTACTAGTTACCGGGTGATACCGCATGTGCATTGACTATAGAAAACTAAATGAGGCCACTAGAAAGGACTATTTTCTCCTCCCATTTATTGACCAAATGTTGGAAAAACTTTTAGGGCAGGCATTTTGTTGTTTTCTTGAAGGGTACTCTAGTTATTTTCAAATAGTCATTGCTCTGGAGGACCAAGAAAAAATAACATTTACTTGGCCTTATGGAACTTTTGCATACAGGCATATGCCTTCTGGTCTCACTGTATGTTTGCCATACGTGATGATTAAATTGAAAATTGCATGGAAATTTTTATGGATGTCTTTAATTTCTTTGGCGATTCTTTTGATTTGTGTTTACATAATCTGTCTCTTGTATTAAAACATTGTGAAAAACTAAAACTTTCTTTGAATTAGGAAAAGTGTCATTGCATGGTCAAAGAAGTATTTTTGGGCCATAAATTTCTGAGAAGGGATTAAAGGTTGATTGGGCCAAGGTTGAGCTGATCGAAAAGTTGCCTTCTCCGACTAATGTCTTTGAAATAAAAGGTGTTAGAAATTTTTTTGGACATACAAGTTTTTACTGGCATTTTATTAATTTTTTTTTGCATATCTCTAGGACTTTATGTGCATTGTTGCAAAAATATGGAGTGTTTGATTTCAATAAAGAGTGATTGTTCTAAAAAGATTGAGAGTTTGCACGCATATGAACTATTGAAAAAGACATTGTGATACAAGAAGAGATGTTCTTGTTCAAGTCTTTCAAGAAGAGCTCAACAATTCAATGAAGTCAAGTTTGAAGTCCAAGTAAGTCGAAGGTTTGAATTAGTAAAGTCCAAAGACCCAAGACTTGAAGACGAATTTAATCTACCATGAGAGGGTCTAGGAAACCCTAATTTCGGCCAACACCTAGAATCGGCCATCTTGGGATTTAGTTCAAGACTTGTTTTAGGAGTTATTATTTTGTGTATTTCTTAACTTGGACAAGTATTAGTCCACATTAGTCTTTTGGGCTGAGTTTTGAGTCCTTTTGTGCCAATCAAAGTCTTAGCGTTTGGATTTGGCTAGTTAATGTCAAATTTTTTAGGAATTACAGTTGATTTTTCACATTAGGTTTGGGGCTATTTTTGAGTTAAATACCCCATCCCTATAGCCGGAACATTTTGTCAACTTATTCATAAAATTTGAGAGGAAATTCTCCCAACTTTTCTTTCAAAGACTTGTGGTCTTCGCGAGAGTGATTCTTGTGATTACCAACCTAGAATACTATTGGTTCTTATTTTGTTATAGACAACGGATCGATGTCTCATACAGTTGAGAACTCATATCTTTAAATGCTTGATTTCTTAATCAAAGGATTTAAATTCTTCAAGTCGGAACTTGTGTTATTCGCTTCATTGTTGCTAATTTTAGTGTTCTTTGTTGTTCCATATTGCCAAAATCCCCTTAGGGTTCCCCAATATATTATCCATGTGACTTTTTTTTGTATCAGGGTGATCTTGTTCCTTGTTTCTATACACGTGCACAATTTGAATCCTTTTCTTAGCTGGAGTTAATACAATTGCTCTTTTGAATCCGTTTCCAACTTGGAATAAGTGCTACCAAACCATCTAATCCAAGAATTGTTCAAATCCCTTTGGCTACTAGGATTTATTTCCAATTATTGGTAGTTAATATATATATATATGTATATAGAATTCATTTTCCAGTTCTCCATAATTTGTTCTCAGGTTGTGTAAAAAAAAAATTTGTGAAAACTTGAAAATACCCGTAGTTTCCTCGGGATAATCTTTCTAGCCCAAAATCCTAGTTTTTCTTTGACCATCTTGTTTTTGGATTTCTAAAAGTGAGTTGTGTGCATTCTTTGATGAATTGATCCACCATTACTTTGTTATTTCTTTCTTCCTTAGTCTATAACCACTAATTGTGTTCTTACGTGTTAGTAATTATTTGCGTCATTCTTGTTGTGTACTTGTCAAGTCTGTGAATGACGTTGATGGAGAATTTATAAGAGAGGAAAAAGGCAAGTGTTGTGAGCTCATTAAAGGGTAAAAGCCTTGAATATTATGTGAGTGAAACACGAGTGAATTGTGTGACATCTTCAAATTTAAGCTCAAACACTAAAGGAGTGCCGTAAGGTCCTTCTTTAGTTTTACTAACCCTAATTCTTGAAATTCTTTTTTTTTTTGGGTTTTTTTGCAGGTTTAAAATGTCGCAAGAAGGAAAGAGTTCAAGGTTTAATGCCTTATAATCTCGTTTTGCCAAAATGACAAGGTATCTTGATAGTATTCAATGCTTTCTCGAGACATTAACTGAGGCACGAAATGAGTGTAGTCAGCAATCTGGCCGAGCTAAGCCTTATGCTCGTACATTAAGACACGCTCATTGAGGTATGTGTCTTAATTATGATTCCAGTGACTATAATCTAATGATAAATTGTATGATGTAGGTGAATGGTCAAGGAAATGCGGATGTGCTCAGAATGACGAGCAGGAGGCAGATTTTCTGGGAAACCCGCATTGCTAATTTTGCAAGGACTTCATGCTCAACCTAAGGATGACCAAAATGGGACAAAAATAACATTCTAATATTTTCTTCACTAAGTGCGGTTCAAAATCATGCATGTGGCTTGATCATTGATCATGGTACTTGCATGAATGTAACTACCCAACTTGTCGTAGATAAATTGAATTTACCAACCACTAAACATCCATTTCCATATAGGTTACAATGGTTATATGGAGGTGGTGAACTAAAAGTCACTAAGCAAGCTTTAATTTCTTTAACCCTTGGAAAATATAACGATAAGGTTTTATGTGACGTAGTGCCTATGCATGCTAGCCATATTTTGCTAGGTAGGCCATGGCAATTGATTTAAAAGCTGTACATGATGGATTTGTGAGTAAGTATAGTTTTGAGAAAGATGGTAAAAAAATTACTCTTAAGCCATTACTTTTGGATCAAGTCTATAAAAAGAAACTGATGAAAATCCCGTGGTTGAACTAACAAGACTCGAATTTGAATTGTGGAAGCAAGATCGCTTGATACACAAAAAGTCACACTAATAATATTTTGGGGATTGTTAAACCGTCGGTGGATGGCTAAGACGGAACAACAAAGAACACAAAAATTAGCAACAAAGAAGCGAAATAACGCAAGTATTGACATGATGGATTTAAACTCTTTGACTAAGCAATCAAGAATTTAAATATATCTATTCTCGACTGTATGAGATATGGATCCATTGTCTATAACGAGATAAGAACCAATAGCATTCCAAGTTGGTAATTACATGAATTAGTCTTGCAAAAATCACAAGTCTTCGGAAGACAAGTTGGGAGAATTCCGTCCAAATTTTATTGAATAAGTTGGCTGAATGTTTCGGCTATAGGCTTGGTGTATTTGACATTAAAACAGCCCAAAAACTAACGTAAAAAATCAGCTACGTTTCCAAAAAATTAGGACATTAACTAGACAAATCCAAACAAGACTTGGATTGGGACAAAGGACTCACTACTCGGCCCAAAAGACCAATGTGGACTAACACTTATCCAAGTTAAGAAAGCACACAAAATAATAACTCCTAACAAAACAAGTCTTGAACTAAATCCTAGGCCAAATAGGATTAATATGGTCGATTCTAGGTGTTGGCCGAAATTAGGGTTTTCTAGACCTTTTCATGGTAGATCAAATTCATCTTCAAGTCTTGGGCCTTTAGACTTTACTAATTCAAACCCTTGACTTTCTTGGACTTAAACTTGATTTTATTGACTTGTTGAGCTCCACCATTCACAAGCTTGATGTCTTCAAGGACTTGAATAAGAACATCTCTTCTTGTATTAGCAACTTTACATTAAAAGATCATATGAAGAACATGCTAAACTGTTGGCTAAAAATTGAAAGAAAGGTAAGGAGAAAGCCATATCTAATCCTAGGTAAAAATCAACTTTAATGGTAATTCCAAAGTGATTCATCAATAGCAATAGAGTTTGAAATAAGGTAGACCTTTTTTTGATCATATGTGTGTTACTGAATGGTAGAGTATTTTGTTCTATCAAAGTTATTTAAGTCTTAATATTATGAGCAACTCATCAGATGCTTTCCGTTGCTAATTCCTTGTGTGAATAAAAAATAATGGCTTGCTTTATGTGATAATACGTAAGCATGGAAAGAAACAAGAAAGACATAAGGCCGCTTGTGTGAAAATGCATTTTACGTTAGCAGTGAGAAGAAAAAGAACCAAATAAAATGTGGTCATAAAAGATTGGTGAATAGTTGTACTTGCTGGTTTTGAGTTAAATGATTTTAATAGTTCTTAATGCTTTGCCGGTGTATGTATCATTTGCATCAATTGTCATTTTAAGGTCTTATCGATCTTTCTCTATTATATTGATAGTTATAGGGTCTTGATTTCATGAAAATCCTGGTTGTTTGTGGGAAGTCAAATTGTTTTACTAAATTGATGTAGCACAATATTGGAGATCTTGTCTACAAGGGGGATCAGAAAGAAAGAGAGGATTTGGGCTATTTTGGGGTTGTGAAGAGTACCCATAAACAGTAAATTCTGGAGAATTAGAGGGAAAACAAAGGAGAAATAAGAGTAATCTGTAGATTCTTGAGGAAGAAGAACAGAATAAATAAATAAACAAATAACTAGAATATTCAATTCATGATTCTTTTCTAACCAAAATAACCCTATAACAAGCTATTTATAAAGGTATAAATCTACCTTAAAAATAGAATCATATTGTGATTAGGATTACTAATTCCTATCCGAAACATAATTAATTCTATTAGAACTCTACCCATACAATTAGTTTCCTTGGATAAATGGAAAAACTACTCAAGACTCAATAAATACAAGTGATGGAAATTAACTATGATTATATAAAACTCTAAAATACCCTTAAAACTTAAATTACCAAAAAATAACTCCCAAGACATCTAAACTAATAACTAACAATATCTAACTTCTAAAAGGTTTTTGGTTTCAATGTATCCCTAATGGAGGTTGAGAAAAGTCATTAAAATTCTTAATCTTAAACTTTCTTGGTTTCTTCGTTGGCTGCATCATTCTCCCCTGGTTCGAAAAAACTCAACCTGGAGTGTTTTAAAGAAGTGTAGAATAAAAAACCCAAGATAATGATATTTTGTCCACGAGTTAGCAAAATAGCTGCAATTCCAAAACCTGCTCATGTCTGAGAATGATCATACCAAAAGTTTGTATCCATATCATCTCCTGCTATCCTTTTAATAAAGGGTTGAGCTAAAAAGATATGAGTTTCAGGTTTTTCTCCATGCCCGTGAGTAAATGTTGCAAAATGGATAAAGAGATGATCTATGGTTTTAGTTAAATGGATTTGGATAAAATTCATTCAATCCATTTGAAACCATTTATTAAATGGATCTGAATGGATGGATTAAATGGATAATTGTTAACTATTTATCCATACAAAACCATTTAAATTTTTTTTATCCAATTTTCTCCACCTCCCATTTCCTCTTACACACATTTGTACACGTACATTTACACATATTTTTACACTCATGCACATTTATACACACTTTCGCACACACATTTACACACACTTATATACTCACACATACTTTTACGACATACATACTTACACACTTTTATACACATATATTTACACATTTTCACACACACATACATTTATACATTTTCACACACACACATTTACACACATATTTACATACATTTTCACGTAGATACACACACTTTTACATATATTTTGACACACACATGCACACACACTTATATTTTCACACATACATACACACTCACACACATTTTAACACGTGCACGCACACTTATACACATTTTCTCTCTCTTAGACATATACACACTTACACCTATACTTTCATACAGACACATACATACATACATTTTACACACTTTCAAATATTTTCACATGCATACACTTGCACATATTTTTACACATTCATACACATATACTGATTTTCACATGCGCGCACACTTTCACACATATTTTCACACACTCACACATATTTTCACACACATACACGAACTTACACAAAATTTTATGCACACGCACACTTACACACATTTCACCTACACATACATATACTTTCATATGTCACATTTAAATACACAAATATTTTCACACAGATAGATACTTACACATACTTTCACACACGCACACATACTTTCACACATTTTTTTCACACTTTCAGACATATTCACACACACACTTGCACATATTTTCTCACACACACAAAAACTTTCACACATTTTTACACACGTACATTTACACACATTTTCACACGCATGCACACTTTTATATATTTTCACACACACACACACATACTTTCATGTATGCTTGAAAGTGTGTGTGTGTAAGTATTGGTGTGAATATATGTAAGTATATGAGTGAAAAAGTATAAAAGTGTGTGAAATTGTGTGCATGTAAGTGTGTGCATAAATGTGTGAAAGCGTGTATTTAAATGTGTGTAAGTGTGTATGTGAGAAAGTGTAAAAGTCTATGTGTATAAATGTGTTTGTAAGTGTATGTGTGAAAGTGTGTGAAAAAAGTGTAAAAGTGTATACGTGTAAGTGTTGTGCAAATGTGTGTGTGAAAATATGCTTATGTGTAGATGTGTGAAAGTGTGTGTAAATGTGTGTAAGCGTGTGCACGTGTAGGGGATTTACACACATTTTCACACACATGCACACTTTAACATATTTTCACACACACACACATACTTTCATGTATGCTTGAAAGTGTGTGTGTGTGTAAGTATTGGTGTGAATATGTGTAAGTATATGTGTGAAAAAGTATGAAAGTGTGTGAAATTGTGTGCATGTAAGTGTGCGCATAAATGTGTGAAAGTGTGTATTTAAAAATGTGTAAGTGTGTATGTGAGAAAGTGTAAAAGTCTATGTGTATAAATGTGTTGGTAAGTATATGTGCGAAAGTGTGTGAAAAAGTGTAAAAGTGTGTGCGTGTAAGTGTTGTGTAAATGTGTGTGAAAAAGTGTAAAAATTTGTGTGAAAATGTGTGCGCAGATGTGTGTAAATATGTGTAAGTGTGTGCACGTGTAGGGGCGTGTGTGTGTGTGAAAATATGTGTAGTGTGTGCAAATGTATATGAATAATGTGTGTGAAAATGTGTGTAAGCATAGTTGCTAGAATCACGATCTTATCTTTACGATCCTACTATTCTACAATCCACATTTATAAATTCGATCATGATCCTAGAGGTAAGATTGCTAATATAGGTAAATACTAATTAGACTATTAGAATCTCATAATTTATATACATATTTTCTTGGTTATGCTAGTGTTTGATAATTTTTTATTCAAATATTATATTTCATAAATTTAGACTATTCATATTATTTTTTTAATTTTTAATTGAACAATAGTATTAAATATACGGTAATGCATAATTTTTTATTTTTTGAGTATGTAATGTCAAATACAATAAATTTATGTTAAGGAAACTTAGATGAATATTATATTTTTGCATTTGTTTGCATAAGTTTTCATCAAATATTAGCTTTAAAAATAAATAAAAGTTATATATTTTTGCATTTTTGGTAGGATCTTACGATCTTACGATTCTATGCACGATTTGATCCTACAACCTTTAAAACGATCCCGAGATAGGATCCTGATTCTACAAACTACGTGTGTAAGTGTGTGTAAAAATATGTGTAAGTGTGTGTAAATGTGTGTAAGTGTGTATGAATTTTCACATTGTAATAATTTGTTGTAGTTAAATGGATTTATGTGGATTAGATGGATTATCCATTAAAAATCCATAAAACAAATGGTTGTAAATTGATAAACCATTTATCTCCATTAAACTTTTTAGGACCAATCATATTCATTTAAATATGGATAGGTTTGGATAATAAATGAATTTGGATCGAATTTGCCATCTCTACCCATGAGCAGTTAGCCGGTAGTTTGGCCCATCATCCTTTTCTATGTACTTATACTATGAAATCTTTTAGGGAGGTTAAACCATATATTCTTTGAATTCTGGGGGCAAAGTACAACTGGAGTATGAGTTTCAAGGGTGAAGTATAACTAACCCAAAATTCAACACTAAAAATTAATAAACTTTAAAAAAGTTTGACAAATATATATATAAAAAACTAGGTAAAGTACCAATAATAGAAAGTCCAGCGTCACTATTTATATGTTTTATGTTTGAGGTTGTGTGCATTTTGTTTGAATCTCATATAGAAGTTTCCAATTTCTAGTTGCAGTTTGCATGGTACTTTTTTAGGGTTTTGTTTGAATCTCATATTGGGGACCATTTTGACAAAATTGTCCAATTCGTTAACTAATATGTGCGTACAAGGTTTTGTTGATGCTAAAATATCGAAGGACTAGTTTTAAGTCCTCGATTGTTCAAGATGAAGTGTTCCTGTAATGCAAAAGTAATAACTTGTCTGCTGTACTCATGTTAAATAAACACAAGACAAGAACTGAGGGTGCGGTTTTATCCTCAAGAGGAAGATCCGATACTCTAGTCAGTTGCCTTAGACAGGAATAACTAATCTAGAGAGAATTGAGATTTCATAGTAGTAATATGAGAGTTGTAATGGAAATGTGCGTGAAATGAACTAACCTCACTATTTATACTAGAACAAGATGGGCTCATGAAGTTAACGGCCTTTGGAATAGTTACTGGACCTAAAGGCCTAATAAATATAATTTGTTTATTGGTGGAGATTTTTGCCAAAATGACTGAAATACCCTTGGGACTAGTCGACTATTAAGGAACGTGTTTGAGTGTTATTGGATTATATATTTTGGTTTCATCACTTGTCTTCCACTCTCAAATCAAGTTTATCTGGATTGAGGGTACTAGAGAGGTCTTCAACCTGTGTTTTGGTCGGAGTCGATAAAGTTTTGATAGGAGCCAAATTTTGAGTTTCAAATAGTCCTCCTAAGGAAAATTTTGGATTTTATTCACAATTCATTTGTAGCTTCAAAAAAAATTTGAAAAATAGGAGGTCATGTTGCATGGTGCTTGGTTAGAAAATAGGTAGAAAAAATTCTCCCAATGGTGAATATTTCTCCAAGGTGTTTAAGCTTGCACCTATAGTACCAATTACTCCAACCTAGGTTGTTTCGAAACATATACCAAGGGTCTGGAAAAGAATTTGGACTTGTACCTAGGATACTTGAACGAAAGTACCAAGGTTCCTCCACCATTAGATACAAAATTCTCTTACCTAGGTTGCAAGCCTTTCCACAACCTTGGATATAAAATTCTCCGACCTAGGTTATAAACTTCTCACAACCTAGGATATAAAAATTCTCCAAACTAAGTTGTAAACTTTTCCAACCCAGGTTACTTTGAAAGCTTTTCCAAGGCTAAGACTTGCACATTTTCACACTTTGAGAATCTTGTCTTCATACTTTCCTTGCACTTGCTTCAAGTAAGTCATCTTTACTCTCTTATCCAGTTTATTTTGCCTTTGTCATTTTAGCAAACATTTGGTATACACTTGAAGTAGCTTTGTCTTTTTGTCCTTTCTTCTTGAATGTTATTGTTTTGTAGAGACTAAAAATTCTCCTTGGTAAAAAAATAGTAATAAGAAGGCTTGGTTAGGAGACCGTGACTTCTCAAACCCCTCAATTCAAGTCTTACTCCTTTTAACTTACTCCCATATACTCCAGGTAAGTACCCAACTATTCCTACTTCTTAAATTTTGCCTTTGTCATTTTGACAAACACTTGGTGCACTCTTTGGAAGCTTACCTTCTCTTTCATGAGTTTTGTTGATGAAGACGAGCATTTTTACTCTGGTATTGGATTTCAACGAAATTTGTCTGCGAGTAGGCCTTTTGTTGGGGGTATATCATCTTCTATGCCTATGGTACCCTTGACTGGCATCTCTTTGCAATTTGTTGGGATGCCCCATTCTCCAACTTAGGTTACTTTGAAAACTAATCCAAAGGACTTGGATTGCACTTAGGATACTTGAACGAAAGTACCAAGTCTCCCACAACCTAGGATACAAAATTCTCTAACCTAGGTTACAAGCCTCTTACATGCTAGGATACAAAGTTTTCCAACCTGAGTTACAAACCTCTAGGACTTATGTTATTTTGAAGATTTTTTCAAGGGACTTGGACTTTCATTTCTCCAAAACTCAAGGAACAAGCACAATTGTGATTGTGCATGGAGGCTTTGAAACTTTGCCCAGTGGCTCTGCTGCTACTTTTATTACTCTTGAGTTGTGTGAAGTAACTCTAATACATGGAGCGATAACACATCTACATATTTTGGATCCATAACTAAGCAAAGTAAAGGGAATAGTACACAATAGTTGGTTCTGGATATGTATACACAACCAGTATTTGGCACCCTAGTTTTCACAATTGACTTGAACAACCTCAATGGCAATGTCAACGATGATTTTGGATTTGGTTGCGCACAAAATTGAGGTTTTGATAGTTAAAGTTATGCATCAGATGTTGTAGCTAGTCCTTCGCATGAGCCTTTGTATTTCCTCTTCAATTGAGTTAAGGAGCTTCATTGAAAAGAGCACTTCGAGCAAGTACATAATTGATGTTGAATTTTCTTAATATTTTGTTTTTCTTGGCTTTGAGTTGGGTCTTCCCTTGTACCAACTCCTCCTATATAATGACTTTCATCCATCTATGATATTACCCTTGTAAATTTTTTTAAATAATTTTGTAGCTTTCTTGAACTTGAGGAATCTTCGCGTCCTTTTGCCCCTTTTAGTTAATTTATATTTTTCAAGTGACTAAGGAAAGTTAGGTTTCTTTGTTGATTTTTTTTGTCATGATACACACCTCGGTCATAGACTTGTATTATATACTTGGCTGAGGTTTTTGCCTAGGGTACTCTGCTTTAGTATTGAACCTAGGTATTACTTAGTTGATGATCCACTTATTTGTCAAACTTGGAAAGACCATCTTTTTGGCCTTGGAAGGGTAGGCCATGCTTTTGGAAGCATACTTAGGTTTTTTGCTTAGCTCCAGTGCTCAACTTAGGCGTTCAGCTTAGTTGATGCTCAAATTAGGTGTTGAGCTCAGGTACTTCTATGCTTGGTGTGAAGCTTAGGAACTTCATTGCTAAGGTGCAAAGTTATGTTAAAGTAGAGTTCTACTCATGTGGAGCTATTCTTAGCTTTGGTATTTCTCCTTTTACAAAATGGTCTTGAGACCAACTTTGGAATTTCTTCAAACACTTCGTTTGCACTTGGTCTCATGACCAACCTTAGCTTAGGCACTCCTTAGGGGTAAGCTTGGTATTGAACTAAAGGTTATCTTAGGCACTCCGTTTACCTAAGTAAAATTATGTTTTGTCCATGGAGAGATAAGTGTTTCTCTTCAGAGCATGCTTAATTGAGATACACCTTACCAAGGTAAAATTATTTTTCGCTCTCAGAGGGGGTAAGCCTCGGCATTTGAACCAAACTTGACCTATGTACACTATACCTAGGTAAAATTATTTTTCGCCTTTGGAAGGGTAATTTTTTCTCATAACCAAATTCAACCTAGGTAGATTTATTTATTTTCACTCCCTAGAGGGGTAAGTTTAGCATTGGAACCGAGTTTAACCTATTTATACCTTTCCTAGGTAAAATTATTTTTCACTCTCGAAGGGGTAACCTTTGGTCTTGGAACCAACCTCAACCTAGCTAGAATTATTTTTTTGGCCCTGTCCGGAGAGGTAAGCATTGGTATTGGAACCAAAATTAGCCTAGGTACATCTTACCTAGGTAAAATTATTGTTTGCCCTTGAAGGGGTAAACCTTTATTTTGGAACTAAACTCAACCTAAGTACACCTTACATAGGTAGAATTATTTTTTGCCCAGGAGCAGTAAACCTTGGTATTGGAACCAAGCTTAACCTAGGTATGCCTTACAGAGGTAAAATTATTTTTGGCTCCTGAAGGGTTAAGCCTACCAAGCTTGTACCTAGGTAAAATTATTTTTCGCCCTCAGAGGGGTAAGCCTTGGTCTTGGAACTAACCACAACCTAGGTATACCTTCCCTAGCTAGAATCATTTTTCAGCCCTGAAGAGGTAAGAGTTGCTCTTCAAAGCATGCTTAAACTAAGTACATCTTACTGTGGTAAAAGTGTTTTTGCCCCTAAAGAGGTAATCCTTGGTATTGAAACCAAGCTTAACTTAGGTACACTACACCCAGGTAAACTTGTTTTTCACCTGGGTACCTAAAGGGATAAACCTTGGTCTTAGAATCAACCTCAACCTAGGTACACCTTACCTAGATAGAATTATTTTCGTCCCTGAAGGCGTAAGGGTTACTTTTCAGACACGCTTAACTTGGGCACTTCTTCTCCTTGGAAAAGTTTATTTTCACTCCTAGAGATGTAAGTCTTGCCCAGAGAAAGACTTAGTTCCTTATCGTTGAAAGGGTAGTAACTACTATAGAAAGTAGCCTTTGTTTTCGTTCTCCAGAGAGAAGAGGTGACCCTAGAGTGTAGCATTTTTGAGTTTTGAAAGGGTGAGCCTCACTTTTAGGGTGAGACTTAAATTGTAAAAGTCTTTATTTGGGAAGACTTAAATTTACCCTCAGAAGGGTGAGCTAATCAAAGAGGATGAGATTTTTGACCATCGGAATAGTGGGTTTCACTCTTAGAATGAAACTTAACTTGTTGAATCCTTCGCTTGAGAAGACTTAGATTTGTCCCCGAAGGGTAAGATGATCTTGGAAGTTATATGAGATTTTTGACCCTTAGAAGGGTGATCCACATTCTTGGTGTAAGACTTAACTTGTATAAGCCTTTACTTTAGAAGATTTGTATTTGCCCAGATGAATAAGTGATCCCAGTGGATGAGAATTTTTTTCCCTCGAAAGAGTGAGTCTTACTCTCGGGATAAGACATAGGTTGTAGAAGCCTTTGCTTGGGAAGACTTAAGCTTGCCCTTGGAGGGTTGAGGTGATCTCGAAGGATGAGATTTTTGACCTTCGGAAGGATTCCTCATTCTTGGGGTTAGACTAAACTTGTAGAATCCTTCACTTGGGAAGACTTAGATTTGACCCTAGAGGATAAGATTTTTGACGCATAGAAGGGTGAGCCTCACATTTAGAGTGAGAATTGTAAAAACCTTCACTTGAGAAGACCAACGTTTGCCCTCGGGGAGTGATATAATAACAAAGGATGAGATTCTTGACCTTTAGAAGGGTGAGGTCTACTCTTGGGAAGAGACTTAACTTGTAACAGATAAACCTTCACTTGGAAAGATATCGATTTGGCCACAAAGGGGTGAGGTGATTCTGAAGGATGAAATTTTTGATCCTCAAAAGAGTAAACCTCACTCTTAGGGTGAGACTTAACTTGTCAAACCATCACATGAGAAGACTTAGGTTTTTCATCCCTGAAGAGCTGAGCTGATCTACGAGGATGAGATTTTTCTCACTCAGAAGGGTAAGCATCACTCTTGCGGTGAGACTTAACTTGTACAATCTTTCACTTGAGAAGACTTAGGTTTTTCACCCCTAAAAAGGAGAGGTGATCCCGAAGGATGAGATTTTTGACCCTTGAAAGGGTGAGCCTCACTCTTGAGGTAAGACTTAACTTGTGGAATCTTTTGCACTCAAAAGATTTAAGTTTGCCCTAGAGGGGTGAGGTGATCCGCAAGGATGAGATTTTTGAACCTCAGAAAGGTAAGACTAACTATTAGGGTTAGGTATAACATGTAGAAACCTTTACTTGGGAAGATAGTTTTTCCATATATGAAGGGGTAATGTGATCCTACAATATGAGATTTTTTACTCTCGAAAAGAGGAGCCTCACTCTTAGGGTGACACTTTAATTGTAGAATCTATTACTTAGAAAGACATAAGTTTGCCCTCGGAAATGTGATTTGATCCTAGAGGAAGAGATTTTTTACTCTCAGAAAGGTTAGGTTCATTATTGGCGTGAAATTTAACTGGTAAAAACTTTTACTTATGAAGACTTAGGTTTGCCTCTGGAGGGTTGAGATGATCCTGGAGGATGAGATTTTTGACTCACGGAAAGTTGAGCCTCACTCTTGGAGTGAGATTTAACTTGTAGAAGTCTTCACTTGGGAAGACTAAGAATTACCACCGAAAAAGTGAGGTGATCCCGGAGGATGACATTTTTTACCCTTGGAAGAGCAATCTTCACTCTTGGAGTGAGACTTAACTTGTACAATCCTTTACTTGAATAGACTTAGATTGCTCCCAGAGGGATGTGGTGATCCTTAAGGATGAGAATTTTATCTCAGACACTCGGAAGGATAAGCGTTACTCTTGGGGACTTAACTTGAAGAAGCCTTTAATTGAAAAGATCCAACTTTGCCCAGGAGGGGGAAGGTGATCCCGGAGAATGAGACATTTTCCCTCATAAGGGTAAGTTTCACTCCTAGGTTGTAGAATCCTTTGTGAAAACATAGCTTTGCCCCCAAAGAGTTGAGATGATTCAGGAAGATGAGATTTTTTTCACCCTTGTAAAGGTGAGCCTCATTCTTGGAGTAAGAATTAACTTGTATAAGCCTTCATTTGAGAAGAATTAGTTTTGGTCCAAACTGGTGAGTTGATCCCGGAATTTGATATTTTTGAATCTCGGAAGGGTAAGCTTCACTCTTTAGGTGAGGCTTAACTTGTAGAATCCTTCACTTGGGAAGAATAAGGTTTGCCTCTAGAGGGGTGAGGTGATCCCGAAAGATGAGATTTTTGACCTTTGTAAGGGTGAGCCTTACTCTTTGGATGAGACTTAACTTATAGAAACATTTTCTCTATCCTTCTACTTGAGAAGACTTGGGTTTTTTACCCCCGAAGGGGTGACATGATCTTAGAGGATGAGATTTTTTATCCTTAGAAGGATAAGCCATACTCTTGGAGTGAGACTTACTTGCAGAAACCTTCACTTGGAAAGATTTAGATTTGCCCCTTGAGGGGTGAGGTAATCTCGGAGGATGTGATTTTTGGCGCTCGAAAGTGTAAGTCTCACTCTTGGGGTGAGACCTAACTTGTTAAAACCTTCACCTGAGAAGACTTAAATTTGTCCCTGAAAGGGTAAGGTGATCCTAGATTATGAGATTTTTGACCCTTGGAGGAGTGAAGCTCACTCTTAGGGTAAATTAACTTGTAAAAGATTTCACTTGAGAAGGCATAGGTTTGTCCCAGAAGAGTGAGGTGTTCTAGAGGATGAGATTTTTGGCCCTTGAAAGGGTGAGCCTCACTCTTGGAGTAAGAGTTAACTTGTAGAAGTCTTCACTTGAGAATACATGGGTTTGGCCCCGCTGGCATGAGGTGATACAATTTTGGAGGATGAGAGTTTTGGCCCTCGAAAGGATGAGCCTCACTCTTGGAGTAATATTTAACTTGTAGAAACCTTCATTTGAGAAAACTTAGGTTTACCCTTGGAGGGGTAAGATGATTCTGGAGGATGAAAATTTCTCCTAGAGGGGTTAGTCTCACTTTTGGTGTAAGATTTAACTTGTAGAATCCTTTAATTAGGAAGACTTAGGTTCGACCCAATAGGGATAAGTAAAGAGCTCCATCCCGGAGGATATGTCTATGGATTGTACTCTTTAAATGAGCAAATACTCAAGTTGTTGTCTAATTAGCATATCTGTTGACATAGCATTTGGTTGTCTTAATATAGAGATCTTTCTATCTCCTTGTCCATAATTTGGAGATCATGATCCTCGAGTTGCCTCCCATGTCGGTCAAACACTTTGATTGATCGATTTGATTGATGTTGTAAGGTGATTTGCCTTTGTCTTGGTTGTTACGATGAGTGTTGCCATGATTGAGGATGGCTTCTTGTTTAGCTTTCCATTGACAGTCCAAATATTGATGCTAAAAAATATCAAAGGCCTAGGTTTGAGTCTTAGGTTGTTCAAGATGAAATGTTTCTCAAAAGCAAACGTAATAATTTGTGAGCCATATTTACGTTAAGCAAACCTGAGACAAGAACAATGAGAGACGGACTTGTATCCTCGAGGGGATGCTCTGAAACTCAAGTCAATTGCCATGGACAAAGAGTAACTAATCTAGAGAGAAATGAGAGCTCAAAGAAGTAAAATGAGAATTGTAATGAGAATGTGTGTAAAATGAACTAACCTTACTATTTATACTAGAAGTTAATGGGTTCGTATGGTTAACAGGTTTTGGACTAGTTACTTGACTCATGAAAGCCTAATAAATATAATTTGTATGTTAATATAGATTTATGCTAAAATAACTGAAATACCCTTGAGGCTAATTAACTATTAAGCCACGTATCTAAATTTCATTGGATCATATATTTTAGTATCATCAAGAATTTTTCGTTTGGATGGAGCCATTCGAACACCAACATGAGAGATTCAGTTAAAAACTTAAAAATCAGAACTACAAATATTCATAACAGAGAAACTAGGAGACAATGTGTATTTTACAAAATAATTCGTATTCTTCAATTTTGAAAAGGAAAGTTTCCAAATCTTAGCACCAGCCTTTACTGCCGTATATATAATTTATGACTAATTCCATTTTTGCCCTTTTGAGATTATATCCAATTCTCACTTAAACCTCCAATTTTAGTTTTGGACAATTTATACCTTTAACTCGGAAATTCGTCCACTTCAGCCAATATTTAATAATGTCAACAAAATTAATGGAATCTTTGCTTGTGCACCAAAAATATTGTTACAACATTATTGTAAATCCAGTTAAATCAGTTGTACACACGAAACGAATCGTTATTTTGGTGAAGGTATTAATTTTGGATTAAAGTGAGAAGGATTTGAGAGTAATGGGTGCAAATATCAAATTAAAATTGGGGATAAATCAAAATATCAACTGGGTATAAATTGAGGGGTGTAAAATGGAATTAGAAAATAATATTAACACCACATTCTTTTTTCTTTTTTTTTGAAGAAACTATTAACAACATATTTTAAATCGAATTTATTTCAAATTGATGTCTCTCTCTATATATACACACACTCACCTCTCCTCCTTCTCTCTAGTGACTCGAACCTGTAACCAATAAGTTATAAGAGAAGTGACTTATCACTTAAACTGTACTTCGTTGTCATTTAGGAAAAAAAAAGATTAAATACTGTTATAAGAAATGTATTGAACAAGAACGAAAATCATATACAAGTGAATAAGAATGAAAATCATGTACAAACAACCATGTCTATTTCTGTACTCAAGTTTTTCTTTTCGTTAAATTTGCAGTAGTGCGTGAACTAAATAAAGGATCTTAAGGACCCAAATTATAGAAAATAAATTATGTGGAGGAATGTACATAAAATCAAAGGTTAATTGCAAACAACCCCCTGAACTTTGATGTATTTCAATATGCAAATTACCCCATAAACTTCTATTTAGGGCAAAATGCAAAAAACTCCTTTTGTATATAAAATTGGCATTCTACCACCTATGGTTATCAAATGTGTGTTTCACCCTCTTGTGCTTCAACTTTTTTTGCAAAATGGATAAAAACTGCTAAAAATAATACAAATTTGTGAAATATCAAATATACCCCTAACCATTTTAAGTATCTCCAAAATTTTGGGGTCAAATTAAGAAGAAAAATAGGGTCAGTATAATTAAAAATAGATAAGGGTCAAATTAAAAATAAAGAAACAAAAAGGCCAAATTGAAAATAAAGAAAAACCCCAAATCTTTCCCCTCGCCTTCCCTTCCAATCAAGGCGCTACCCCCATCCCTAACCCCGAAGTTAAATAGCGCACCTCCATAATATCCACCACCCTCGCTCTCTGCTATCCCCATCCAAACCAACCTCCTCAATTTGCCACTGCGCCACCCTTTCCCCTCCCTCATCCTCCTCCAATCTGACATTCCCCATTTCCCCCACCTTCCTAATTTTCCCACAAAGCTCAGACACCCCGTTCAGCTTAACCAAGCTTTAATGATGGCTTCTATAGATTAACCCCAAGCGGTCAACTAGCTTCGACATGTTCATAAGGTGGCGAAACATGCACTGGATTAAAATAATGGTTTGGCCATGAAAACTACACCACTGCGATGTAGATGAAGAGGACAACATCTAGAATGAATTTAGTGAAAATTTGTTGGTTGCCGCCAAAATTATTGGCGGCTAGGGTATAAAGGGAAGGGGAGGGGAGGGGAGGGGAGGGGAGGAAGGAAGGTGGTAGATCTATTTAGAATGGGTTTTATTGATCTGCAAGGTGGGGATGGTGGGCTGCCAGTGTTAGTAGTGGTGGTGGTGGGTTAAGGTAGGAGAGATAGGGGAGGTATTGTGTGGGGAAGAGAGAGAGTTAAGTTTTCTTGGATAAAAAAGTCAATTCATGTTTTATTTTAATAATTTTTAAAAAACAATTTTACACAACGCGCATGTAGATCAAAATTAGTTACATCAATTTTGAAAAAAAAAAATTGAAGTACAGGGTTGAAAGGTGCACATTTAATAGCCATAAGAGGTAAGTGTCTATTTGATATATCACTTTTCTTTTTTCTTTTTTCTTTTTATACATTTTACCCTTTTATTTATAGTAATGTACCACTCTAACCTATCATTTTCCTTACATTACTAAAATCAATTTCAAAACAAACCCTAAATACCTATACATCTCCTTTCAAAAAATTTCCTCAACCCCAAAAAATTCGCCAACTCAAATTCCAACAGCCTCAGCCCTTACCATTCCTACTCTTTCCCTACCCTAGCCCTTTTGAATATCCCAATCATTCTCTTCACGCCCCTTTCCCTTCCTCCTCTTCTCGTACCCCTAGCCCTTTCGCATCTCCCCAACCTTTTCTTCCTGGCGCTTCCCTTTCCTTCTCTTTCTTACTCCCCTGCCCGTCCTCTCCCACCTATCCCATTTCCTTCCTCTCCCTCCCCTCTTTGTTCCCTTCTCTCATCTCACGCATCCTCTTTCCTTCTCCCCATTCCTCATTCTCTCTCGGCTACTCCTGCTTCCTCTTTCGCTTCCTTTTCCCTACCCAGCCTTCCTTTTCCTTTTCCAATGGCTGAAGGCTTCAACCATGTACTTATCGATATCCTGGAAGGATTCATCTATAGAATTATACTCATTTCATTATATTAATTTGTCATAATTTGATTTTTTTGGTCAAACAGATCAATTTTGTAATAAAAAATTTAATAAACTTATTAGTTTGATTTTGTGGTCAAACAGATCAATTTTTTAATAAAAAATTTAATAAACTTATTTGATTTTTTATGAAATTATTTTATTAAAAGTAAAATTTATATCATATATTACCATATAAAAACTTACAACCCTTAAAAGAAGTTAAAAATTATAAAAGGTTGAGCATTAGAAGCTTTAGTTGTGACCAAAAACAGTCAAACGTGACTAATTATTTGGGACAAGATAAAGGCTAGTATAGTGTTGTGAAGATTTGGTGTAGAAGTGTGGTCGTTTGATTTATGATATGAGTTTATCATGGATATGGATTTGATAGATTCAAAATTTTTTTCTCTCCACTATTGTGACTGACCAGGAGGTGATGTAGGTGTTGGGTAGTGGTTGCTTGGTTGGTCTATCGTTAGACGGTATTAGAAGTTTCAAGCAAGACAGAAATGAAAAGAGTGAAAAAGGATATTATGAGGAACACATTTTTGGAGGGTTATTATTATCCTTTTATTTAAACATTAATCATCAAATTAACTTGATTGGAGCAGTGTGCTGTAAATTCATAGTAAAGGGGGCACAATGCTTCATAATATAAAAGGCAAGTTACAAATCGATTATAGTTGAGGGGGCTGATTTTGTAGTTAAGCCTAAAATCAATCACAAATCATCAAGTATGAACATTCAGTGATATGTTTAGATGACTGCACCATTTGTTATACTCATGATGCAACCATAATGCATTCAAATCGTGATATATAATAATAATATATATAGAAGACTCCTAAAAACAGGTTTCTCCAGTTCTTGTAGTACATATGTCTTAATTAATATAAAAATGCTTATGCGTGTACAGATGTGAAGAAAAAAATCCATGATTGGAAAGGACACAAAAATGGAGGAACGCCCACTTGGGGTTGAATGAAGTTAATGCTGGTGTCGTGATCATCAAGAAAAAGGGTTTGGTATGTCTAGATAATATATATTCAGCTTGGATGGGATGGCTTTATACACATCTAATTATATCCTTGTAGGCCAATAATTTGAGTTGTGTGATGCTTTGCATTTTTTGTCGAAGCAAGTTTTGTATTGCTGACATTAGTTGTTACTTTCCTAGACCTCTACTTTCCAAGCTAAAAACTTTTCAATGCTCTTCTTGCATGTCAATTATTTTGCACCAAACATAATTATTTTATATTCTTTGGTAAGTACTTATGACGTGTACTGAAAAATATGAGCCATTTCTCTAACTAAAATTTTCTTTTCTTAATTTTTTTAGCTCAAAAAATAAAAAAGAAAATTGTAATGCAAAATGGCAGACTGCATGCAATTAAAAGATTTCCAAATTTAGTGAGTAAAAATTATGTAAGAAATTTCTCCCGAGAAAAATGCATTTAATAGTTGTATGTTTAAACTTTCAGTGCATGCTATGCTAGCTGATAGTACTTGATCTCATCTGTCTCTATGTAATACTGAAAAAGGGAAAATATTTACATAAATTCGGTTTTTGGTCCCACATGTAGACTTTACGGTCAAAATTAAATCTATAGAATCTTTCTTACATCAACTGATATCATAAATTCCATAACATTTACTCTACAACACAGGGTGTACAAGTGAAATCAAAAATCAGATATACCTAAATATTTCTCCTAAAAAAGTGATCAAAATTACTGGCAGGGGCTACTTAAAGTAGACGTGTTGCATGGTACCTTGCTAGTAAGATGACTTGTTCGTCCAAAATCCTAGAAGAAGTTTCTTCTCTAGATACGAAAAATATGGGTTTATAAATACATTTAGCGGTTAGGAAACAAAATGCCAATAGTTCAAGGGCTAACGATCCGTGTCTTTCACCATTCACCGATAAGCAATACGTAGAGAATAGGGATCTACACACCAAAAAAAAAAAAAAAAAAAAAAAAAATTAGGTAGACCCGATTTATGGTTCTATTCGTAAATTTTGAAGTGTGAATTAAAATTTATAAAATAAATAACACTAATTGATACAAGTAAAATTTCATAACATTTAATCTTGATTACAAAATTATATGTGGAGTACAACTTACAAGACCAGTCTACCTAAGTATTAAAAAAAAATAGTCAACCAATAATTCTTTTAAAATTTTCAAATCTAAGTATGTCATTTGAAAATAAAATAAAATAAAACACATCAGCCAACGAAATCTATACATATGTATATACATTTATATGCCCAAATTTAGTGATATTGGAGGAGTTGCATCAAGAGATTCATATATGTGGGCCATCGTTTTGAAGGTCTTTCACAACAGATATTACAAGTCATCATGTAGGAAAAACGATTATTGCGAGTCAAGTAATTAAGGCGAAACCTCTTACACGCAAGTCAAAATTTCAAACCTCAGCCTAAAAGATAAGTATCATTTTCAAAACAATAAAGTGGGCAAATTGATTCGGGAAGTGTAGTAATAGTAGTAGCTTTAAATGAGCCAGATTCGGGGTCAGAATTAGTAGATTTAGAACAAGATTTGATTACTATATTTGGATTTAAATTCGGATTTAGATATCCGTGATCTCTACAACACTAAATCCATATCGGGATTCGTCGGGTCTTGTCGAATCTTATGTAATTTTTTTCAATTTTTAAAATTTTTATAATTGATAGAATTTTTTTTTTTTTTGTAATTATATAAAATATTTATTTCAAATTTATATTTATGTATGGGTTCTGCAATAGAATATAATTTACATTGACAATTTATTTAATATATGTGTATATATACATGTAGAATAATACTAATTATATATAATTTTGATGAAGTATATAATTTTAATAGAATTCATATTCTAATCAGATCAGAACAACAGAATAAGACACGCTTAATTGTACTGAAATAAGAGCGAATGTCTATATGGCTGAGAGATGATAAAATTGTACTCAGGTGTGGCATTTGATCGTAAGATATATAATTTGGTCTGACTAACTTGTAAATCTTATCTTATATGACCAAGATTAATGAACATGAAAGATGAGCTATAATCTTATCAGATTTAATATATATTGATGTGTTTGGCCCATTAGGGACATAAGTTATCATAATATTCAAAGTTATTGACGAGATCGATGATGTGAATATTTATGCAAAGAATTTTAATTATCTCATGTAGTGTGGCGTTCTATCTCAATGCATATTATCGGTGAGTACGAACTGGGTTAATCAAATTCGCGACCGTTTCATTTTCAAATTGAAAATTTGAAGCTGGTTAATTAGAATTCGGTTAATAAATTGGTTCGATCGAATTCTGAAATCGAAATTGGTTACAAATTAGGTATTAAAAATTGAGTTTTAAATTCAGAATTAACCGATTTCTAAATTCAATTCGATACTTGACGAATTTCAGTCCTTTTAGGGAAAATCTTTAATACTTATCTTGCAACATTACATCTTCTTTTTAAGTAAATCTACTTTTTATATAATATGGTCTTACAAACTAATACTATATTTTTACTTATAAAATACATATATATTCCTACAAATGATATTATATATGTACACATGAAAACTAACACACTTATGCATACAATTTATGTATATAAAGTCTTAATCAAACAACGAGGATACAAACACATATACTTTATATATGTAAAGTATTGAGAAAATATAGTATTCATTGAATTATGATATAGTTTTGATAATATGAAATTATGAACTATTCTATTACTAGTTGAATTTTGTATTAGATAAATTTTTTTTTTTTTTTTTTTTTGGTTTTTCTGCAAATAATTTTAGTCCAATGTCAATGGGCCCAATTAACGAATATGGTTAATCAAATTTGAGAAAGATTAGCTATCGAATTTGAATTTGGTTAACTATTCTGAATTCACTACACTCTTTGTATCTTGTGTTATGAAACTCCAATAATCACGTTCTTGGTGCTGTTGGAACTTAACATGGTATTCTAAAACTCTTATGAAGGAATCTTACTCAGATTCATAGTTTAAAGTCCTCCAAAATGATCACACGGAAGAACATCATCACAACATCACTATGGGTTTCCAGTTTACACAGTTTTGCTAATGTCAGCATATCTTATGGTAAGAAACTCCAATAACTATAATTCTTGAAGATTTGGAAACTATATTCATTGACCTAAAACGTTCATGAAGAAGTCATTATCAAAATATTAATTGAGAAGTCATACGGAGTAACACTGCAGCGACCTGATTTGGTTTGATATTGTTCTGATTTTGGGGTGATTTTTGAATAGGTTATGATTTGATTCAGGGCGTATTCCCTTCACAAAAGTCTTAGTATTTTTAATCTAGTTTCTAAAGGATCAAGAATCAGGGTGTATTGGAGCTATATATCTCATGTTACGATGATTTAGATATGACTATCCAAATCTGGTTGCTGCAGTGTTACTCCGTACGATTTCTCAATTTGTGGCTGAATTTGGGCAGATTGTGGAAATATTTTGAGAATAACTTCTGCATGAAAGTTATAGGTCAATGAACATAGTTTCCAAATCTTGAAGAATTTCAGTTATTGGAGTTTCCTAGCACAAGATATGTTGGTATTAGTGAAACTGTGTAAACTGGAAATTCACAGTATTCTGACTTGTGATCATTTTGAAGGACTTTATGCTATGACTCTGAGTAAGGTTCCTTCATAAGAATTTTAGACTGCCATGTTAAGTTCAAAAAGCACCAAGAACATGATTATTGGAGTTCTATAACACAAGATACAAGGAGTGTAGTGAACTCCTTGAAATCTGGAAATTTAATGATCATTTATGTGAAGATATAATATGTTATGACAGCAGCAATTCCTTGTATTTGGATGTGTATTGATGTTTTAGCGGACCATTTTTAGAGGTATATGTTGCCAATCATAGCATAAAGCAACTTGGGAGTAATTTGTTTTGTGTGATTAGGTGATTTAGGGGCTGATTTTAACATCTATGTGTACTAGTGAACTTGGCCTAATAGTTTAGTCTAATTAGGTGCCATATACTTAATATAATTATGTTGGATTAAGCTCAAGGGCTAAATTCTGTATAGTGCTTTTTCTTTATTTATTAACATCATTGTGAGAATTACAAGATGAGGGAAATGCAATGTGAGCAGGTCATGTGCTATTTAACTTAGAAGGGTTAATTTAAGTTTGCACGATTAGGGGTGGCTGGAAGAATAAGTTCAAGCAAAATGCTATTGAAAATACAAGAAGTAATACAAAAATCAATGACTAACTACCAATGATATCCAAATTGATTAATAAACAACTCTCTATTTTGTGCTGTGTCAAATTTAATACTTTTGATATCTTCTTAGTGGAAAAAGTAATATAGATTGGCAAAATGTTCTTGGTAACTGAAGAGGTTAATAGGAAGGAAAAGAAAAGCGTTTTGAGAAGGCTTTGATCTAAATAGTTAGTGTTCCTAACTCTTGTTTTAGCAAAGGCTTTTATGGTGAATTTTATGTTACTACTGAAATATTGTGTGACCTTATATTTATTGTTCAGATAACTAAATGATGTACACGATGTAATATTCAATGCTAGAGTAATCTGTTTGCTTCAAATCCTTGAAAATGATTCATTTACATATGTAAAGTTTTTTGTGCATGTTTGCTCTCCTGGTTGTGTACTTTATCGCACCAAGGAGAACTGAGCATAAAGAATCTCTTGTTACATTTTATTGTGTAAACTTGATACTATATTCATGAATTACTTGTGCATGTACAATTGTTATATTCAAATTTACTTTATCGCACCAAAGAAAACTGGACCCTGCCTGTGTAGGTTGGATGTGTCGAACCGGTATTGGACTTGGCCGAAATGATCTATTGACCCTGCTTTGGACGGGACGTCTATTGTCAACTTGTGGGTCTGTGATTATTATTTTGGGGATTCTCGAGATTCCCTTACTGTTGTGGCCACTTGGAGTTTTGTTGTGTATTTGACGGAGATCAGAGTTGGAGATTGTTATATATTTCGGTGTTATCTATCGTAAGATGGAGTTGTGCCTCATTATTTTGGTGAAAATCCGAATATTGCTAGCTCATATTGAGTTCTCTTGTATCTACTCGTATCCTTATTATTTGTGTTCAAATTTGTGTACTTGGCTATTTATTAGTTGTGTTGAATTCAATGGCTAATTGTATATTCACTGACCAGTTATTGATTTTGATTCTCATCATTGAAGATTATCGGATACTTTCTATAAAATGTGTTTTACAACTTAAAACCTCACTGAGCATTAGTTCACGTATTTTCTTTTATATTTGTTTTTCTTGGCTACGAGGGATTAAAAGCCTAAGGATTGGTACAAGAAGAGGTTCCACAACGTTAATTGTTCCTTAGATCATAGTTTTGCTTTTACACTTGGTCTATAGTTTTATTGCTAAGATATTTTATATTGAGGATTAGGTTATAAGCTGTAATTTCTAATCGAGAAATGGTGGTTTCTAGTCTATTTCTACCTGTGTATATTAGTTGATTATTTGAGAGTAAGTTAGAACTCTTATTTTATAAAAGTACTTTATCCTTGGTGAAAGCTAGGCGGGCGTTCGACCGGGTCTCCAAAGTGGGGGTCAGGGTGAGGCATCACAAGTTCCCCTTTTATAAGCTAATTTGGTACTTGAAACATAGTTAGTTACTAACTAAACTTTTGGGGAGAAAAGTGGAATTTTGGAGAATTGTGGGAAGAGAGGCTGAATTGTAATAATTTTAATAAAAAAAAATTAATGATAAAAATAATTAGTAAAAAATGTAGCAAAGAAAAATTAAGTAAAAAAAATGGAAGCATGACATGGCTGGAATTTAACTTGAGGTGGCAGCAACTTGAGATGTTTCTCAACAAGCTTAACCACATGCCACCTCATACCCTAAGCTATTAACAACTAATGGCCTGATTTTCTCTATTAAAACACTTGAAATAGCTGAAGTAAACCATAACAATTAGCTAAGCAAACACAAAGCAAGAGAGAGAAACAGCCATGAAGCAGAACAAGAAAAGAGAGAAAGAAAGTGTAGCCAAGAAGAAGAAGAAGAAAGATTAGTAGCTGTTAAGGGGTAAAATCCTAATAATTTTTAGGCTTAGATTGATTTGTTTAAGTTCCTTTTATACTAAAATTTTTCCCTAGTTGAACAATTAATTATGTATAACCTTGCAGATTTTAGTGGGCTACTAGAATAAACTATAGAGCTCTATTATTTTTTTTTTAAAACAAAGTTTTGATCCATGTTTAAGCATATTGGTTGTTCTATGTCTAAAACTAGTACATGTAGAGTTGAATTGCCACAATTTAAGGCCTTAATCATAAAGTTGTAGTGGAGGCTGAAATGAATTTCCAAATTAGTATTACCTTGATTAAGAAGCTATATTTAGTATGATTAGAAACAAGATTTTACATGTGTATGCTTTGTATAATATGAAAATTAGGCTTTCTTGTATGCAATTAAATTCTTGAAGATTGTAAGTTGTAGAAGATAAAACCTTAATTTGCCTTTAAATAACCTATTAGTACCTTCTAAATGCTGGTTTGTGATTGTTCATAATAAGAATGGTTTTGTAAGGCTGTTTCAAGAGTAAAATTGTAGGAAGTTTTATATGGTTTTATCTTGTATTTAATTATGTGGATTCATGTGTTGTGCTGCATTACATATAGATGCATACCAAGTTTAGGAAAATTATAACCAGGAAAGTGTAGGAGCTGTTATTACACACTTGATAACCAAACATTAACTAACAAGTTAAATATGTTTATAGTTGAGTTCTATGTATATATATGCCATATATAACTTGAATTGTGTTAGTTTGTATACAATTAAAATTCTAAACAGAGTGGAACACATAGAGAGAAAACTTTTAATTTGTTTTTTGCTGAATGTCAAATTATCATGTAACCTTAATTCTATTAAATGCTAATTTGGGTAATACCTTAGACTGTTGTAGGGGGATAGGTATGCATTGCTTAGGAATAGGTACAATTATTTTTAGTAAAGATGTTGTTTTGGGCAGTTTGGAAAGAATGACTTAAAACTACGGATATTGATGCCTTACACACCTAGTTATAAATTTATAAAATAACTAAATCCTACTACCAATTTGGTAGCATCCAACAAGTATACGGTTGTCAACTAGTAGTAAAGAGAAGTAGGGATCGTACCCATAAGGATTGGTCAATAATTACCGGTTATTTGTTTAGATTACAAATTAAAGCGATTCATTAAGAGAAGAGATTTAACTAAAACTAGAACTAATGGTACTAAAAAAATAATATAAAGTAAAAATTAAACACTAAGAAAGCAATTAAAAATGAAGTATCTTTAGAAAGCAAATAAAGGGAGCAATTAAAATGAAAAGCATATTAAGCAAGTAATTAGTTAATCATCTAAACTACTCATTATCATTAAGAAAGTACAATTATAAAAATCCCATAACATATTCTAAGAAAGCTTGTAAAAAGAGAGTATTTTTAAAAAGCAATTAACTAGCTTAAACTACAAATTAACACTAAGAAAAAATAATTAAATCTAGCCCATGTACTAATCTACCAATTAAACTAAGAAATCATGTAAAGAAAGCAATTAAATGAAAATCCCATAAACAAATCTAACCTAATTAACCAATCTAAACTACAAATTGTCACTAAGCAAGCATTTTTAAAGAAAGCCCAAAAACTAATCTAACAATTACTCTAAGAAAACAAGTAAATGAAGCAATTAAATTAAAGCAATTAAACTAATTAACTAAAGGAACATGAAATTAAAGCTTAACTAAAGGAGTTTTAACATAAATAAAGCACTTACAACTAAAAAAGTCAATCTTTACTTGGATTCGAAATCTACAAGAAAGAGAAGTCCTAATCTAGTCTTATAGAAGGAAACTCTCCCGCCCAAATGGGGAGGAAAAAGGAAGAACATTACTTTATAAAACTAATCTACTCCTACTAGGTCTCTTAATGGGTCTTTTATGTATAAAATGAGGCTTAAAAGGGGTACAAATACATTGCTAATAGTCGTGGGATAATTATGCAGCAAAAATCAACCCCGAACAAAGTCATTTTTTGCTCCAGCCGCCTCCAAATCGTAGTTCGAAAAATTCAAATCGTGATTTGGATTGAAAATTCTAAAATGCAGCACTTCACAATTTTATTTCAAAATCTTCATTCGACGTCCGATTGATGTGCCGTTTTTTTTCATGCCACCCTAACACATAGGAGAACATTATTAGCTATAATAAATATTTACAATAACACTAAATATATAAATAAAATTCTCACAAAATAGACCAAAAAATGAAGAACAAACAAAGACGAATTAAAACTTAACTCCCAAGGAAGTTAAGTCAAAGACAAAACACAACTCTGTACACAAGAACCTAATAAAGTATGTTAATGAAGACCTAAATACTAAGTACTAAAACACATAACAAACACATAATATCACATTCTAACATATAAATACAAAATAGACAAAAACACACACGGAAACACTAAAAATGCTCGAAACTAGTTGCCAAACCTTCAAATTTAGGGTACATATAACTCTAGTTTCCTAGAGTTATCACACCCCCAAACTTAACTTTTTACTCATCTCGAGAAAAAAAATAAAAGACATGAAAAAGAACAATAAAAACGGACAATGCAAAACACATGACACAAAACACAAGACACAACATACTAGACACCACCAAGATGACAACACAAAAGGAAAATAATGGATGTGTTTTGAATAATTAGGATATCTCTAAAGGGATTTCAAATACCATATATTTTCACTTTAAAGTATTATACTAATGTTTTACAATACTAAATTATTTGACAGTTTAACAGAGATTATTTATTTTATTGAATTTTGTATTATTTATCATTTTATTTATTTTTAAACTAGTTTTTTTTCATCTAAGTTTGTATAACCATGTGGATGCAAGAAAAAAGAAAAACTAATTTTTTTTCCTTGTAGAAAAAGTACGAATTTAAAAAATTGATAATATAACCTGTCATACAGGTTACAAACATATGGAAAGATTGCTATTATATAGCAATTCTCATCATTGCAAAATTAGATGTCAACCATATATTGAATAACAATTGAGGGAATGATTCCCTAAAAATACGAAATTGACGTTATAATTTTCCCAAAATTTATCACATGCATATACAGTACAAAGCCAAATGTGAAAACTTTTGACTTAATTTCATGTACGTCCTTTTTATTGGACATTTTAGGTGTACGGCATAAAAAGCATGCCGAAATAGCTCTTCCTATATCCCAAACTTTATCATTTCCGAGGCTATATATACGTCATTCGCCATTTTTAACTTATACTTGAATGAAAGGATTTGATTGAATTTAATTTAAAATTTTAATTTATAATAATTTATTTAAATAAATTAATTGATTTAGTAGTATGATCTTAATGATGTAAATGAAAGAATTGAAAATTCACTCAAATTTTATGTTATTTTAAATCTAAGCAATTCAAATCTATTCATTTCAAATATTTTTTTTAATTCAAATCCACCCATCCAAACACAACCTTAAGGTTAAATCCATTTTACCCCCTAAGCTTATCATTATTTACCACATTACATGTTGAATAATTTTTTTGATCACTCTTCTCCCTAAAGTATTTGTTTTTTGATGCTTTATCCCAAAAATTGACAGAAGTTAGAAAAGTAACAAAATGTAGGCGTGTTCTATGTACGCGCCATTAGCCCTTGACACTATTTTACTAGCGGCCCATGACGAATGGAGGGAGGCACAGGCTCCCGGCAAAATTTCATAATTCAATTTTTCTCTTAATTTTTTTTAAAATTTTGACTATATTCTTATAAATATTATACTTTGCCCTCCCCCTAAAATTTATCTAAAAGTGTAAAATTTTCCCTCAAATATAAACTTATATAAGTCTTGCCCCCAAAAATTTTTGCTAGTTTTTGACACTTCCCCAACATTCCATTACTTTTCCAGTTTCCATCACATTTTGTGGCAAAGTATTAAGAAGTAAAAACTTTAGAGAGTAAAGTGATCAAAAAATTAGTTTAAAGTGTAATATAATAAATAATGATAAATTTAGGAAGCTAAAGTGGATTTAACCCTTTAAATTAAAGTGAGGCTGTCTAAGAAGAATACATGTTTTCTTCATGACCTGATGGAAGAACCAATAACCATGTGCAATCCCATTTTTACTCTTACAAGTTTGTTTTTCTCTATAATCTCGCATTTTCTATATATATCCATTTCTGTTCCAAATATGAAACTGGAACAATGAAATTACAGACAAATAAGTATTACCTAGATTTTTTATTTTCGCCAATAATGTTGTCATTTATAGATCTGGTAATTATTCATCACTCAATACTTTCCCATGACCCTATTTTTCAAATCCTATCTCTTTGTTAGATATATAGGATGATTTGAAATTAGATAATCAATGCGTGTGTCATTACATTTTTTATTCAATTCTAGACGCGTGATTGATCATCCTAATTAACTAATTTAATTCTCTTACTAAGACTCAGTAGGGTATTACACATCTCATTAGATTATTAGTATTAATAATCCTATTAAGTTGGATAAAGTCTATAAATGACTTGAACAACATTTTAAATGAGTGTTTTCTTGAAATACAGTTATTTTTTTACTTACATAAATTCGTAATATAATTTTTATTTTCGGAGAAAAAATGCATCCTTTATTATGTGATGCACACATTTTCTTTTAAATACCCTATCTTACCATTTTTATTTTATTTACATTTTTCTTTTTTATGACACAGATTTTCAAATGCAGTAAAAGTACTATTAATTGCAATGAAAAATCTAGTACAATCACGAAAATGCTTTCTAATTCATGGATATATATACTAATAATTTTTCAATATTATTTCAATGTAGTACTATAATTTTATCATTATCTTTTACTAATTCATGTATATATTTCACTGATTTTATTATTTTATTTTTTTTTAGCAAAAACATGATATTACACAATTTAAAAACTATGTTATGCGTAAAAATTTTAAAGTAAGAGTAAGTGTGTAATAATAAGGAATATTTTAATAATTATAGTTATCTTTTGTCTATTATTTCAATCAAAAATTATATTATTATTATAATATCTTGTCAATTTTCATAAATAACCCAAAATTAATATTATAATTTGAGGATGAAGGATTCCTAACCTATTCATCTAGGATAAGTTTCTTAGCTATGAACCAAACGAGTCCATGTGTACCTCTGATTTAGTGCAAGATTGTAATTATGTGCATACTGCTGGTTGGCGGTCTCTGTCCCGGTTCCCATCCTTATGTGTTGGTGTGTTCAGATGTAACTCAATTCGAGAATTCAGTCCAACTCGTCTCAAAATGAATTTGAGGTCAGAAGGGATTCGATTATCTGAAACTTGTTGGGTTAAGTTAGATTTTGAAAAGCAAAATTCAATACCAACTTATTCATTCAATAATTTAATATAATTAACTTATAATTTTTATGTTTTATTATTTTTCTTGCTATTTCATCTAATTTATAATTTTTTTTTTTCATATTTGACATAATATTTATCTAACATTTTTTTTTTAAACTCACCTCTCACTCCACCCTCTAGTGACTTAAACCTATAATCAATAGATTATAGTGAAGTGTTACGTAAACTGCACTTCCTTGTCAAATTCATCTAACATATTTTATAATTTTTTCTTTTCATTCTCGATCGAACTATTTCTTTTTCTTTTTTAAAACAAAAATATATATTTTGTAATAGATGCTTTTACAATAATTTTTTTTTTTTTTGAAATTTTAACTCAAAAATTCGAGTAACCCGGTTGAATAATACGTGAATTAGATTTAATTGGTTTTCTATATTAAATATTAATTAACTTGGGTGAATTTGATTTTAAATTATCAACCCAAAAATCAAAAAAAAAAAATTAAACCCAAAAATCCATCAACCTAATAACTCAGTAAATCGGTTTCATCGATTTGTCGGATCAACGGGTTATTTTAAATACCCCTAATATTAATTAACTTGGGTGAATTTGATTTTAAGTTATCAACCCAAAAATTCAAAAAAAAAAAAAAAATTTAAACCCAAAAAGTCATCAATCTAATAACTCAACGTTTGAACCCGGACTTATTGTGGTAGCCGTCTAAAACTACCTCAAAAGCAAGTTAAACGTATGGAAATCAACTTGATTTTTGTGGGTATTGTAAATCCCACGGTACAAAGAAGTAGCCAACATGTCACATATAGGCTCGCTTTTGTATCTTATAGTCCACAAACTCAAACAAACTAAGCCTAATTAAGATTTTTTCCAAAGCAAAATGTTTTGAGTAAGATTTTATTTCTTTTTTGTTAAAAATAAAAAATAAAAAGGATGTAAATTAGTCCTTGTAGACTTGTAGTTCAAGAATAGGACACATAATTAATATACATTTAAATAATTTATTATGATAGTTACAAATCGCTATCAAACAGAAAATATAATGTGCCAACTAATAACCTATAGTCAAATAAAAAACTTGTTAAGAGTTTGATCATCCTCGTGACCGAGGCAAATACCTCTATTGGCTTGAGTAAGATATATGCTAGGAAGGTGATTTGGTTATAACCACCAGTACGGACAGGGGACCAAATCTACCCTTATCCATGTTATATGTACATACTGCTAAATATCTCTTCCATTCATCGAAACTCATCCCAAGTAATCTTTGGAGTAGTCACTTGCACCCAAGCAAACTTTTCTTCATCTTCATCCCAGGTCATATATACATACTTTTCTTCATATTCCCCCTTTCAACCCCCGTATTCCGTGTAGTGCAAGAAAGATTGGGAGAGAGAGTTATAAACATGGGTTCTTGTGGTTTTTCAATAATAGTGAAGAGAAGGGAGGTAGTCGCTGCAGTGTTACCGATGCAGGAGCACTGGTTGCCCATGTCAAACCTAGATTTGCTCCTACCACCTATTGACTTTGGAGTTTTCTTCTGCTACAAGACATGAACAAAACATCAGTCCTGAAAACATGGTTATCGTAATCAAGAAGGCTCTTGCTGAAACACTAGTTTCCTTCTATCCATTTGCTGGAGAAATTGTGCAAAATCGCCTCGGAGAGCCTGAGCTTCTCTGCAACAACCGTGGCGTCGATTTTGTCCATGCTTCTTCTGATATTGAGCTAAAGGATGTCGACCTCCAACATCCAGACATTTACATTCATGGGAAATTCGTCCCATTTAAGAATCAAGGAGTTCTTTCGATTCAGGTAATGAAGTAATAACTCAAGACTTCCAGCATATATTTGTTGTTTTCAATATTACAGTATTTTTATAGTACCACTTACCGCTACTGTTTTCCAAAAGATACGGGTAACCAACTTTTGATTAAACGTAATTTTTCCCAATCATGTTATTCTGTAAGTTGTTAAATAAGCCAAACAATGACCTTTGAACTTTAAAAGCTCCGATTAAAAATATATATATATGATGAATATGGATTAGCACCCATGATTAGCAAATTTACAAGGTTGCGAACTTATTGTTGTCAAGATGTGAGAAATATTGAAAAGTTTCAAGACAAAAGAATTAGTGAAAGGAACATTGTTTGGCTTCGTTTGCTTGCTGGGTATTGCATGTAAGGTGGAAAAAGAAGCAGCCTAAAAACCGCAGTAGCAACTAGCAAGATTCCTTTGGAAGAGATTGAGACTGCTTGAAGACGCTAACCAACAAATATTGTTTACTAGTGCTGGAAAGATGGGGACAAGAAATATATTAGTATAAAAAAACTACAAAACAAAGGAAAATTCATGTACAAGGGAGATAAACGTATTTCTGAAGTTCTTAGCTAACATAGCATTATATTTCGTAAAAGTCTTGTAGTGAAACATCCGTCACTTTCACTCTATGGCCTTTAATTTAGTCCAGAGAACAAGAAATTAATGGAGTCCACTGGATAAGGACAAAGACAATCGGTCCAAGTATCCAACTTATTTGTCAGCCTGACGCGTGTATGTTCATGGAGTGGCAACGTCTGAATTTTCAAGGAAAATATTTAGGTGGATTCTGTCTTTAAAACCCCACCTGTAGATCATGTGGTCATGATTAAATTTTAAAAAATCTTACTTATATCAACTGATGTCATAGATTTTCTAAAATTTAATATACATCACAAGATTTATAAGTGGGATCGAACACCGAATCTATCTAAATATTTACCAATTATCAAAATCATGTCTTTCTTACGTTATTCCACTTCGAAACATCATTTCTCGTCCATTATTCGTAAATTTTTGTCATGTTTATCATTTTTTATTTTTTATTATCAGTTCCCTTCTCTTTTCCTATCTTCCAAATGATATACCAACTTACATATACATATACTTACCGCATACATACATGTACCTATTTGTTTTACAAAACTTGTAACGAGGAATAGTGGTGTCTGAATTACTAAAGTAGCTTCAGCACAAACTGTCGGTAATATGAAACATGGCTTATTTCAATTTGCACGTCTTAATTTGCGTATTCGAGTATCGCTTTACATTTTGTATTTATTTTTTGAACATATTATACATTGAACTCTTATATTTATTCATTTTAGGTAAATTTTTAACACTGTTACTAAAATTAACGCATGTTCCAACCGTATACATCACCCACCTAAAGTGAAACATTTCGTCGAATTTTTTAACGTTATTAGAAATTGAACCAAAGTTGAACGAATATAAGAGTTACGGTGCAATGTGTCCAACTTTTTGAGTTCGGGGTATAAAGTGAAAATTGATCATATATATAGGGGTGTAAAGTGAATTAGTCAAGACTACTTCAATTGATGCAATACAGATCTAAATAAGTGTGTTGGCATGCACTTAGTTAACATCTATTAACTTTGATAAATATGTTAAAAATTGAATGAAAATAAGACAAATATGAAAATTTAAAATACAATATAATCAAAAAATAAATATAAAATGAGAATATAATATGTATATTATAGGTGCAAAGTGAAGTGAGGCCAAACGGCTATCTGAAACATGAAAAATGAGTGGATCGTACGAGGATATGTGGGTATGTATGCCTCACTTCTTGTCATAAATATCCCAAGAAGAGGTAAACATCACAAACGCCTGCACGTGAAACATATTACTTGAAACAAATCTCTCATTTGGGTATGCCGGTAGCTGCCCTTTTAATCCCAGGAATCTTTTTCCTTTGATAGATAAACATCACAAATACTTGCATGTGAAACATACAACTTGAAACAAATGAGAGTTGGCTCAGCTTCACACGAGGAGGTATTTGGTTTATAGCTATTAGAGATAAGAATAAAAATTAAAATTAATAATATTTATAGATATTGTTTAATTAATCACAATAAGAATTATTTTATGAGAATGTAAATATTAGAAAATGTTCATTATTATTCTTCACTTGTGACTTGAGTTTCAAATTAATTGAGTTATCAAAATAATAAAACTTATTTCTTATTCAAACCAAACAAGTAAGAGAGAATAATAAATTTATACTGAATACGAATGGAATTTATTATTTCTATTTTGATTCAAATTTCCGAATACGGACCATACATCTCCTGCGCGAAGTTCGGATTCGTATGTTTAAGTAAAGTTCAGGTTTGAATTCCAATGCCACAACTATGTTTTGGTAAGGAATCATGAGTAAGAATTATTGTAAGCGGAGGCTGACACAGGAATTGTATCTTGAGAGGATAAAACTTAATAGCCACATAATTATTAAGGCTAATTTATATTTCTCTCAAAAATTTAGGCTAATTTATATTTCTTTTAAAAATTTAAGAGGGCAAAATATAAATTTTATAAGAATACAAATTAAGTTTTCCAAATTTTAAAAGGTAAAATTTATAATTTCTAGAATCCACCGCTCCCCCTAAATCCGCCTCTGAGGGTAAGGTTCCGATGGTGCTGGCGATCTGCCCTGATTTTGGAATGGGTTAACAATCCCCCAGTAAATTTTGTTTTTTTAAAAAAAAAAAAAAAAAAAAAAACTAGAATATTATGCCGCATGTTATGTGGGCAATAAGTCAGTTGTCCTAAAAAGACTAGCAAAAGAGTCAATAGTTAGTTATTTTGATTAATAAATAATTATTATGCATCCTAATAGCAATGATTAATGAAAGTTGCTATATGGAGTGGACAACCCATTAGTTTGGAAAATGTCTTGCTATATTTTCAGAGAAGTAGGTCGCGCATTTCAAATTGAGACTCCTATTGACCATTGATTAACCACAAAAATGCTTAGTAGCTCTTCAATGCTTGCGATAGAATAAAAGGTGTTGGGTATTCAATAAATTCACATGGGTAGAGATAGCAGTTGATCAGGAGTTACTTATAGTATCAGTAGACCGAGCTGGGCTTGATTTTCTAGGCAAAGTCTACTTTAACCCGCCAGTCATTGATCAGTCACCCGTTGACTAGACCATTGACTAGCCCTTATTTTAAATTTTGTTTTCCGTATTTTAAATGACTTTATTTCTACTATTTATGTATTTTTCCTCTTGAACGAATAAATAGTAATTTGTCTGACAATAAGTAATAAATTTGACTGATAAATAATAATTTATAATAATAAATAATAAATTGGACTAGTTTGTAGTAATAAGTAATAACATGTATGCACTTTTCCTCCTGAATTAACAAGTAATAATCTGGACAAATAAGTGCTGGGTTAAATTATTAAATAAGAACTTTGAATAAAATGAGTAATATCTTGACCTAATAAATATTAGTACTAAACTTAAAATAAAATAAAGAATTACATGGTTTAATAACTAATAACTTGAAGTAATACGTAATCACTAGTACTACTAATAAGTAATGAAAAATAAATTAACAATTAATAATAATTTCAATAATAAGTAATAAATTAGAATATTAAGTAATAACATGATCTAATAATTAATAACTTATTTCTGTTAGTTATAACTTATACGGGATAGTAATGAAAAATAAGGTATTAATTAATAATAACTTCTAATTATAGGTAATAATTTGGATTATTAAGTACTATAGTTAAATAATAATAAATAATAATAACTTAGATTATTGAAAAATTATACGGTCCCTTTTGAGGAACTATGTCCTTGTATTTTAAATATTTGTACAGTACCGTATCATGTGTTTTAAAAGTTTATACTGTACGAATTTTTAAATTCAAGGGAATGGTTCCCTAAAGGAGATTGTAGAGTACTAATTTAAAATAAAATAAATAATAATTTAATTTAATTTAATTAATCAAAAGTGGACAACTTAATCGTATCCGGCACGGCAAGCTGGGCGTAGCAAGAGGCCAGGACAGAGCCTAATATTTTTCATTTCCGCCTGGCCTGCCTCGGCTCGTGAACAATGGAAACCCGCCCGGCCCTTGCCATCTCTACACATGGGGTCTAAATAGCCAATATTTTGCAGTAAAAGAAACGAACACAAGCTTAACGACTACTATGGATTTTATGTATCATTATATATTTATTCTGTATCTTACTGTACTAATTGTTCAATCACTATTCGAAATTTACTAACTTCCACTAGACTTGAGTATTTGAAAAGAGTGAACATGCGGCACAATATTAACCAGTAAAAAGATGAAATAATTAATGCAAAATTAAGTGTTACAACATATCAATAATCCTAATTTATTAATTCTTCCAACTTTATAATTCCAATTGAAGTGCTAAGAAAATTGATCTCTTTATAGAAAGAGTTAAATAAAATACTAATGTTTCAGAGTCACACTGGAGTTCAAGACTTCAAACTATGTATCAAATCTCAATGAAAAAATGACTCTTGTATCATCATTTCAACATTCAAATCACTTGTTATCGATTTCCATTGTCTTCACTACTTAATTTGTTTCTAAATTACCTTTTTATATTAATCGGTGCAAATTAGCTAGTAACAATTCATTAATCCATTTCGTAAAGCAGGTAACAGAAGTCAAATGTGGTGGCCTACTGATTGCATGCACATTTGATCATAGAGTAGCGGATGCATACTCTGCCAACATGTTCTTAACAGCATGGGCTGAGATTGCTCAAGCAAAAGTGAGCAACTCATACTGCCCCATCCTTCAGGCGCTCAATGCTGAATCCACGACGCCCTTCTACATACGATGCATCCATCGACGACTTGTACGTGTTGATCTCATCTTTGCCACCCCCAAAAGAGCTCAAAACAAGTGACGATCGACCAGTAAGTCGAATATACTATGTAGAAGCCAAAGAAATTGCCCGTCTTCAATCCATGGCTAGTTACCATGGAGTAAAACGAACCAAACTCGAGTCCTTCAGTGCCTTTTTGTGGAAAACCATAGCCAAAGGGAGTCATAATGAAGTTAAAAAAATTAACCTAGGAATCGTCGTAGATGGACGAAAAGGACTTAAGGGAAGAGTTGAAGATAATCTTGTTTCCATGCAAAATTATTTTGGGAATGTGCTCTCAATCCCTTATGCTGAAGGGAGTGTTTGTGACCTGAAAGAAATGGCTCTTGAAGGGGTGGCAGAAATGGTGCATGCATGCATAGAGGGTGCAAACAAGGAAGATCATATTCTTGGGGTTGATTGATTGGGTTGAGTTACATAGACCACAGCCGGCTATAGCCAAAATTTATTGTAAAAATAGTGATGACGAAGAAGCTATTGTGGTATCCTCGGGGCTTAGGTTTCCTGCGTCAGCAATGAATTTCGGATGGGGAATGCCAGATTTTGGATCGTACCACTTTCCATGGTGTGTCCAAACGGGGTATGTGATGCCTATGCCGAGTTTGAGTTGGGAAGGAGATTGGCTTGTTTACATGCATATCATGAAAAAACACTTGGATATTGTGGAGTCAGAGGCTTCTCATGTGTTTAGGCCTTTGAATCCTAGTTATTTGAAGATGGATAAAGGTTGTTGAGTGTAATTGTGTTGTAAGGAAATATCCGTTTGGATTGCAAAAAATATGTATTATTTGTCAAATAATATTTGGTGACAATAATGAGGTGTTTAATCATCAAATAATTATCCAAACAATATTTTAAACTATTTATATACTAAACTTTGTCTTATTTATTATTCACACAATCTATTATTTGCACTATTCATGTGCTAATCATTACTTATATTTTAAAAACATTCAGTTAATAATTACGTAAATGATTTTGAATAACGTATTTTCATATCAAATACAGTGTAGTGGGTAAAACTTATTTTGGTCATTGAGCAACTATTAGATATCGTAGTAATTGCTCAAGAACCAAAAGGAAACTCCTATTTAGACAAAATATGTCCTCCCTATTTTCAGTAAAATTGACAACCCAATCCAAAGGGATTCCTCCTATTGATTATTAGACAAAATATGTCCTCCCTATTGGTTCACATTTGGGAATCGGAATCGGAATGGGAATCATAAACCCTACTATTGATATGAGTTTATATCATTTCCCCTTATTTGTTTGGTTTAACATAGGAATGGGTTTCATTATGTTAATAAGTTATTCAACTTGAAACCCATGTCACAAGTGGGGAATGAAAGTAGGTATTTTCTAACACTTTCATTCCCATAGAGAATGATTCCCATAGTGTTCAACCAAACACCATCTATGGGTATCATTAACTTTGATTCCTATTCCCCCTCTCATACCCATAAACCAAACACCTCCTAAGTAACTACTAGAATGACACTAGTTGCTTAATTACTACCATAAACCTTCTCCAGTATGATGAGGTTAAGTGAAGAATTTTCATAATTGCTACTTCTCTATTTGCATTGTTATTTTGTAAACTTTACTTTTCTATTTGCATTGTTGTTTTGTAAACTTTTTAGTAATAACTGAAGTGAAACCTCTGATTAGGTCTGTAAACGGGTTGAATTTTGGAAAAATTTTGCAAATTAGACTTGTATCCATCTAATATTATCAAATTTGGATACCATCCAACTTTATAAAAGGAGATCCATATCCAAATCTATTGGACCTTCTAGGATCTAGATTGGAGTCTTGATATTATTTTATAAGTGAAAATTAATACATAAGAAAACTTAAATTTTTATAGGTTTTTTTTTGGTAATTATAAAAAAATATTTAATTCATAATTAATATTTATTCACATATACTTTACATTCAAACTATATAAGTGAAAATTAGTTACAAAGCCCACGTCATATCAATTTCACCCAATCAAGAATTACAAAAAACAATTCTAGTAACACCAGCAAGATATGGGCAATCACAACAAATCACACGACTCCTCTCTAATAATAATAATAATAAGTTCAAAAATTCATATCCAAGCAAGTATTATTTGATATAAATTCATACTTCCATCATTTAAACACAAAAACGTGCACATGAATTATGCAGTTCAATGATAGGTACTCATATCATTAACAATTAAAATCAATCCTATTAATAATATATCACTCCAACTGAGTTGGCATCATATTTGACCATCACTAACACACCCACAATAACACACTTAAATATGGACAAACTTCATCAAACCACTACTTGCCAGCAAAACACAAGACTACGGCAAGTAGTCCACACAAAAATATATCAAACACGGAAAATGAGACTTGAAAAAAAAAAAAAAAAAAAAAAAAACAAAACATGGAACTCTCTCCTGACAAATTATGCAAATGTAGAAAAGGATCAATCGCCTGCAGTTTGAAATGGAGCAACTCCATCTCCTCTCTTCCTTCCTCTCAGTGCATCTTTCTCAACTTCGTTGGTGGACTATAGTGCCACTCAGGTGCAACGGATTAACTTGAACCAATGATATCTATCTTTTGATGCAACGCATGTAAACTTTGACTTTGATAACCGCATCAACTCCCTATATGCATTCTCATCACCGGGTAAGAAAAATATGTAATCTGGATGTGCTTCCGATGGTGGTGCTGGTGGGGGCCCTTTGTTGGTTTTTAGGTTTCCGTGCATCCCCATCATCATTATTTGAGGAATCCTCATCACTTTTCTCACTACTATCATAACCATCCAAGTCTCTATCCTCTGCTTGAATCTTTATTATGCATCTACGACGACTTCCAACAATAGATAATCTTCAAAGTTGTGTTATTGATGGTTTTCTTGGCTGTGATTTTTTTTCCAATCGCTGTATGTACCCCTGCAAGATGAAATAATTGGGTGATTAAATTAGGAAATATAAACCCTCATAGACCCAGTTGTCATTTCAAATTATCTCTTGGTAGATCTCTCAGCCAATGTCAATAGTTAAACCCTTCAAAATTGCATATAATAAAACAGTTCTATCAGGGGTTACTTCAGTAGTATGGGATATGGGCAACAATCGAGAACAAATAAAATTCATCCAAACTCTAGCTTCCAAGCACAAATAATACTTTTTAACCTATTTTATTTTATCCTTATTCATAATCCATTGACCTTTACCATCTGTAGTAACATCTAACACCTCATCATAGTAACCGTCTTTTCTAAATATGCACAAAATTGACTATTAGGAATATTTGGAATATGATAAATGGAGTTAATCACTTCTCTTTTTATACTCATTGGCTTTTGTCTCACCGTAACCACATCATCATAATTAATTTATATGTATTCCCAATAAACTCGCAAACAATGCTCTCATTATCCTCAAAAGATGGTACCTTACAAAACTCTTTCCACCTCCCATCATGAATCTTATTCAAGATTTTACAACGGAGTGAATTAGCTTCATTATTATTTTCCACCAGAATAGATGATAGATCAAACTCTCTCATAACAAGGATCTTTCTGAGTTTTCATTTTGTCAGAGTTTTTGGGCTTGTTCATATATAAATTTATCAGACATAAATGAAGTTTTGACAACTTGTTTTCTTGTTTTAGGTGAACCCATTAATCAACAATTTTCAATTAAAATTCAATATATCAAAAATCACAATCCAATCAGCTTCAAATTTGAATTAATGATCAACCCCCAACAGAATTTCAACCACAATGTAATAGCCAAACAATATCAACAAGTTGCACAGAATAAGCAAATACCAATATAATTGGAATTTTCAAACAAAGGGCAGCCAAGTACCTCCAATCCAAGTCACAGGTAATTATTCAAGTAATTAATCAAAAACAATCCAAGCAATTTGCCCACAAAAATTTCCAACCAAAGGGATAGCCACAAAAAGAATGGAATAAAATTACCAATGGAAAAAATTAGCTGTTTCAACCTCAGTCCAAACAAGTCCAAACAACACCAGTAACAACCACCAGATATTGCACTTAGACCACAATCCAATATCAACACCAAAATAAATTTAACCAACTAAAAAAAATAATTCCCTAAGATTTTAACCAAAATAAATGAGAGAATGATCTTACTTGAAATATTTAAGGAAATTATTCAATTAAAACCACCAATTTGAGATTAGAACCCATAGTTGGTGCTGACCCATTTCGATGAACTGAGACCCATGAACCATGAGCAATGACGGCTTGCAATGTTGATTTTGTGGGAAATTGAAGGGTGGAACCAAGCTTTTATGGTAGAAATTAAATCGATCGTGGAGGTGGGAAATGTTGAGGGAGATGGAATATGGTGGAGAAAGCTTAGATGGTGGTAAGTAAAAATTGAAGAAAGATGGTGGTTGCAAGATTAGAAGAAGAAGCAAAAGAAAAATTTAGAAAAATTTGAAGGAAGAGAGAGAGAGAGAGAGTGGTAATGGTTGGTTTATGGTGGTGGAGCTGATACAAACAATGAAGTAATAGTGGAAGCGGTGGTGCGGTTGTTCGAGAAAAGGAGGAAAAGAATAAGATTTGGAGTTAGAAAGGGATTATGATTTTTGTTTTTTTTTTTTTTTTGAAGGGTTGCTCGCCTTAAGTGAGCAAAGCATGTAGCTTGCTTAAAGCTCGCTCAAAGTTTCCTATTTTTTTAGAATTTTTTAATTTTTTTTTAACTTCTGTAAAACATACCAATTTTTTTTTAAACTTACATAATTAAGTGAAAAATGCATTTTTGGCCCCTCTTGTTTAGAGTATCTTCTAAACTAGTCCCCAAAATTTCGAACAAAGTAAATTTAGTCTCCAATATTTTGAAATTTAAACAAAGTAAGGAAATTTGAAATCAATAGTTACGGAAATTAAAATTTTTAATAGATAATGGCAGTGTGCATGTCACATAGCCATTAGGTTTTAAAAATAATAAAAAAATATTAATGCTAAAAGAATTGTATAAAACCAGTCCCCAAAGTTTGTCAGAAATGCAGAATTGTTTCCCAAATGCAAATTTTTTTTAACACAAAAATTCCAAAAGTTTTAATTTCAAAGCAACCCGTGCTTCGTGAATTTGAGGCAAGAGGGAAAGATATGTGAATTTGAAAATAATTTCAACTAATTAAATAATTATCACTTCCAAGAATTGTTGCATGAAATATGACTCAAGAGCTAGTTGTGCAGAATAATTAGATTTGAAATAAAATTTTAAAAATGGATAAAGTTTAAACTTCTCAAATGATAATATATATTTCTTAATAAACTAATCTTATACATCTATTGTAAATTTGTATCCTTAAATTAAATTTTCACAGTATTATAATGATATAAATTTGTCTTTAGTATTATTATCATTATTTTATTACAAGTGAAATGTGACGTTAATATTAATTAAACTTGGTGCCAAACAACCTTATATGGTGACACAAATTCAAGAAAATTAATAATATCAAGTGTCATATCATGTTCTTTTTATAAATATTTCTTTTTATCCTAGTAAAAGAAATATTAATATATAAAGTAGTAACACAATTTCATTAAATGTATAATTATTTTGTTTCCAAGAAAATAGTCCATTTTCTAAAATTCTATTTAGACCTGGGAACATGATGCTTTAATATCTTTGTTATTGATATTACTTTATCATTTGACAATTGAATGTGGTTCATTTTGTAAATTATAATGTTTAACAAAATTTAGTTATTATCAACATGTTTATTCACCTTAATAATACTAGATGTTTTTATAATATCGCTATAATATTATGTGAATTTAATTTATAATAATAATATTTTAAAGTATATGTATACGATCAATTTCTTAATAAATATGTATTTTATCATTTAAAAAATTAAAATGTTATCTATTTTTAATATATAGTCCATTTGATGTCTAGTCATTTAATACAACTAGCCTTGATTGGTGATGTGAGATTATTTAGTCAAATTTTTCATTTGAAGTTTCTAATTAATCATCATTTAGTTGAGATTATTTTTAGAATTAAAAAAAAATTCCTTTCTCCTCAAGTCCCAATGGCACCAGTTACCTTAACATTTAAACTTTTAGAACTAAAAGAAATTATACTAGTTTTTTGTTTTTTTGTCTTTTGGGATTTTGCATTTCCACCAATTGTTTTAGTATTTAATTTTTTTATTATATTTGTAAAACTTATTGGCTACATGACAGGTATGTGGCCATTTTTTGTTAAAAATTTTAATTTTCCATCAATTGTCCTAACTTTGTTCAAATTATGAAACATTAAAGATTAAAATTACTTTGTCCAAAACTTTGGGACTAGTTTAGTAAATACCCCAAACAAGAGGGACTAAAAATACATTTTTTTTCCGTAATTAATTCCATCTCCTACTTGTAACATGCATTGGAAAAAACCTTATAACATTTGTCAATTTCAGCTCATTTTCAATGCCAAAAACTAATATAACTTCAAAAATAAAATTCAAAATTACAAAAATGAAACACATCAAAATAAATAAAGTTGGGATTGCCTCCCAAATAGCGCTTCTTTAGAGTCACTAACTTAACTCTTCTTTGCAATCCTTCAAAATTCATTGACAAATTGGATAGTCTTACGTCCCTTGTTAGTATTGCCTCCACGATAGATTTTGAGCCCATTTTAATTACTTGGAATGTCGATTGTTGTCCCTTCAGTTCTATGACACCATACAGAAAAACACGTACCATATCATACAAGCCACTTCATCTCGGCTTTAACTTACCTGGGAATAGTCGTAGTCTAGAGTTATAAACCAATACTTTATCACCAACCCAGAACTCCTTGTGAAGGATATGCCTGTCATGCCACCGCTTCGTTCTTTCCTCGTAAATCTAAGCACTGTCGTAGGCTTCCTCTCTAAACTCCTCTAACTCACATAGTTCCAGCTAAAACAATCTCTTCTCGCCAACTACCTTAGCATCAATGTTTAGTGCCTTTACTGTCCAAAATGTCTTGTATTCCAATTCCACTGATAAATGGCATGCCTTCTCAAAAACCAACCTATGTGACGACTTGATGTAGGAAAAATTTAATTAACCTGGTCACAACTTTCCATTAATTCCTGCAAGTACACAATATCAGTGTAGTAGGTTGAATAGGGATTGTTCCTGCAAAGACGATGTAGACAAGTATCGAAAGTTTTTTATAATTTCTATTCAGATGATCACAAATGAGTATTTTGGATTTTTTTTATAAACTAAAAAAATCTATAAGTAAAATAAGAATTAATTTAATGTAATTAAAAAATATTAAACTAGATAGGAGTATTTTCAAATATTATAAAAGACAGGTTAGGTACTAGGTTAGTATTTTTTGAGGATTACTCAAATTACCAATCAATCAATTTAAATTATATTAAATGAAAGTTCAATTACCAATTATTACCCAACCCCAACTTCCTCGCACAATTGGTATCTATCAAATTAATTAATTAGGGGTAGATTCCTCTTTGACCTAATTCAATTAAATTTAGTTTTATCCATATGGAATTTATAATGAACTAACCAAGTAGTTCTCAAATTTGGATTTCGAATTAATCTAGTCTAATAATTAACATAGGTCTATGACGAGGGATCAACTTCCGTATCACCCCGGCCAACCTAACCAAATCAAGAGTTAGTTATATTTTTGAATTGTCAATTTATGTCAATTATTATCCATGAATATAAATTTTCTGATTAATGATTTTTCGAGTTAATCTATAAAAACTTGCATCACCGGTACTCAACCCTATTTATTTAGTGCATCATAGTTAAAATAAACAAGCAAGAATTAGTTAAATTGAAAAAATTCAAGATTAAAATATAATTAGAATTGTTACTAAAATTAATATTGCAAGAAAATCAAAACAAGAATATAACTTAAAAATGAAGAATAATAAATGGACCAAATATACCTAAAATATTCTTGTTGGAATAATTAAAACTATAATATTGAATTCTCCCAAGAAATAATTGTTCAATCTTGGTTTGATTGAAAATCATAGATTCAATGTTTGTTGCGTGTAAAATAAATTAATATATAAAAAGTATTTCCAAAGCCTAAGAAAAAAAATGTATCAACTCTCAGCTGCTTTCTAGATTGAATCCTCCCGGTTGTTTAATAGCCTCTGACCACTTAATTGCTCCAAAAGTCCTAATAGGCGAGAAATTTATGTGCTTCAGCACGCAAAAGGCGAGCATGTCACTGCCTAGGCTCGCCAAAGGCGAGGAATTTGTGTTCATTGTCCAGCTCAGACCAAATTCCGTCCGAGTGTGAAATGACATTTTTATCCCTTCATAACCTATATATACAAAAATAAAATAAAATAAAATAAAATAAAATAAAATAAAATAAAATAAAATTTATATTTCCACATTGAACACACTAAATTGACTACTAACACAACAATAATTTTATGAACTACTAACACACTACTTCCACTTCCACTAAACTACGACAATTGGAACTAAAATCACACAAATTAAGCATAATTAGACCATAAAAAATAAATCTAAACATAGAGTTTTCTGTAAGATATCAATTTGTTCATTACATTGACTTACAAAATATGACCTGTCATAATTTGAAAATTTCTTTCTTTTATCTTAAAAAATTTGATTTATTTGTAGTGTTCCTAAAACAGTAGTATTTCTTTTGGATCTTTCTTTATTGGGATCTGGAGAGATGTCAAATATCTGCATAACCAAATCATAGCATGTCATATCCTTACTTTTGTTACGTATAAAAATTCGGATAGAAAACCTTATAAAAATTGAAAAAAAAAAACTTAATTTAAATTACTTTAACATGTGACAGATTTGGTAAATTTGATAGTACATTTGTAATATTTTTGCCTAGTATAGATGACATTTTTAAATATGATTAAAGAAACAACAGAGTTCTTATCTTTTGATTACAATTATGAAACATATGAGACTAGGTAATGTTATTTTAGGCACAAAATCATTGAAAAAATGAGAATGGAATTGTGTTATCACAATTACATTATGTTGTATATTTATTGTAAAAATGCAATTGCTATAATTTGATATCTTTTTCTATTCCATATGATAATAGTATTTAAGAAAAAATAATGGTGGAAGTGTTTTACAACACAAATAATTGGGTCATTCATGTATCTTTCTAATTGTACAAGACTTGATATTTCTTTTGATATCTCTAAGATTTACAACACAAGTAATCTTAGTATAGATCATTGGTAAGCTAAAAAAGAAATATTTAGATATTTTAGAGGTACTACTGATTATGGGTTTCACTATTTTGGATTTCCACCTGTATTAGAAGAAATTACGATGCTAATTGCATCACATATTCTAAAGTAATTAAAGCCACCAAAGGTTATATTTTTACACTAGGCCCTTGTTTGGTTGATAGGAAAGTAAAGTCACAAGGTAAATGTGATTTTTCAAAATGTTATTCCATGAAATATATATATAATGTTTGAATCTATAAAAACTTGTCCCTGTCTCTTATACACATCTAGATGTGTATAAGAGACAGTCCTAACCCTCTCCATTCTCCACCCATTCTACTGCAACACAACAATTAGAATTGTTACTGAATTCTTAAAAATTATTGCTACCTAAAATATTCTTGTTGGAATAATTAAAACTATAATATTGAATTCTCCCAAGAAATAATTGATAGAAAGGTTTGTTGCGAGTAAAATAGACCTGTCTCTTATACACATCTAGATGTGTATAAGAAGACAGCTAGAAAGCAGCTGAGAGTTGATACAGATCCTCCCGGTTGTTTAATAGCAATTTCATTATATTGCCGAAAATGTCATTCCTATTGTCCAGCTCAAATATGTGAAATGACATGTAATTTTTTTTATGCATCATAATGCAATTGGAACAAAATTTAAGACCCAATTATTTGTGTCTAGATGTGTATAAGAGTTTAATTATTCCAACAAGAATATTTTAGGTATTTTGGTCCATTTATTATCTGAAAAAATGACAATCTAGATGTGTTATCACAATTACATTATGTTGTATATTATATGTAAAAATGCAATTGCTATAATTTGATATCTTTTTCTATAATATGATAATAGTATTTAACTTAATCTATAAAAACTTGCATCACCGGTACTCAACCCTATTTATTTAGTGCATCATAGTTAAAATAAACAAGCAAGAATTAGTTAAATTGAAAAAATTCAAGATTAAAATATAATTAGAATTGTTACTAAAATTAATATTGCAAGAAAATCAAAACAAGAATATAACTTAAAAATGAAGAATAATAAATGGACCAAAATACACCTAAAATATTCTTGTTGGAATAATTAAAACTATAATATTGAATTCTCCCAAGAAATAATTGTTCAATCTTGGTTTGATTGAAAATCATAGATTCAATGTTTGTTGCGTGTAAAATAAATTAATATATAAAAAGTATTTCCAAAGCCTTTCAACTCTCAGCTGCTTTCTATTGAATCCTCCCGGTTGTTTAATAGCCTCTGACCACTTAATTGCTCCAAAAGTCCTAATAGGCGACAATTAGAATGATACATGAACGAGGCCCTATTACTGCCTAGGCTCGCCAAAGGCGAGGAATTTGTGTTCATTGTCCAGCTCAGACCAAATTCCGTCCGAGTGTGAAATGACATTTTTATCCCTTCATAACCTATATATACAAAAATAAAATAAAATAAAATAAAATAAAATAAAATAAAATAAAATAAAATATTTATATTTCCACATTGAACACACTAAATTGACTACTAACACAACAAAATTTTATGAACTACTAACACACTAACTTCCACTAAACTACGACAATTGGAACTAAAATCACACAAATTAAGCATAATTAGACCATAAAAATAAATCTATTATAGATTATTATTATTATTATTTGTTCATTAATTTTACAAAATATGACCTGTCATAATTATGAAAATTTCTTTCTTTTATCTGAAAATAATTTGATTTATGTAGTGTTATAAAAAGATTTTCTTTTGGACTTTCTTTATTGTACTCATAACCAAATTATGTTTCACTTTTGTTAATTATAGAAAACCTTATAAAAATTGAAAAAAAAACTTAATTTAAATTACTTTAACATGGGCTTTGTAATATTTTTGCCTAGTATAGATGACATTTTTAATTAAAAAAACAACAGAGTTCTTATCTTTTGATATGAAACAAAGACTAGGTAATGTTATTTTAGGCACAATATTGAAAAATGAGAATGGAATTGTGTTATCACAATTACATTATGTTGTATAAAGTAAAAATCTTTTTCTAAAATAATAGATTCTAACATTCATGTATTTCTATCAACCTGTCTCTTATACACATCTTAATGTGATGGTATATATATATATATATAGAAAGTAAAGTCACAAGGAATCATGATTTGAGTATATATATATAATGTTTGAAGAGAGAAAAATTGTATGGTAATAGCAAGGAATGTATCTCACAATTTCATTATATTGCCGAAAATATTCCTACAAATATGATGTAATTTTTTTTTTGCATCATAATGCAATCAAAATTGAAACCAAATTAATAACATTATGGAGGATGATAGAGAGTGTACATAATAATAATAATAATAATAATAATAATAATAATAATAATAATAATAATAATAATAATTCAATTATCATGACTGAAGATATAAATTGTATTTAGCAATAATGTAGAATAACTCCAACAATGAAACCAGAATGAAAAGCCAATTTTGATTCAATATAAGGACGAATTAAACATGTAAACAAAGCACTGAAAGAACTAACTTTTTAATCATTCAACAAATATATTAAGCCAAAATTTGTCATAATTATTAAAAATAATCAATGTAATAAAAAGATTACTTATTGTACTCATTTATTTTCACAATTAATTTAGGTAGATGTAAAAAAAAACAAAAAAGATTCTAACTTGAGATTTGGAAAGCCTCCATACGCTTAAATTCTATGGTGGATCATGATTTGAGAAGAGAGAAGAATAAATAAGGGAGGATGATAGAGATGACGATATTAAATATGAGGGTGGTAGATGTTGAGTTGTAGTAGAATGATATTGTTGTGTTGCAGTAGAATGGGTGGAGACTGGAGAGGGTTAGGATGTCTACCCTTATTTTAGAAATAAAATCCTAAAGAAAGTAAAAAGAATACCAACAAGATATCAGGATTTAGAATTTAGATATTGTGCAATAACTTTTCTTGTTTCCTAAAATGAGTAAAGATTTTACTTTTCTAATAAGTTAAAAATTGAACCAAACAATAGAATTTAAATTTTAGGAAAAAGATTAGTTTCCCTAATAAGAATCCTTGTCAACCAAACGAGACATAGATAGCGGTGTAATTTCTTGAAAATCTAGTAAACAATCTTTAATTTCTAAATCAACAATAAAAGTTGAATTTATTGTTTTAAATTTGGCATGTAGTGAAGTTGAATGGTTAAAATATATATTTTCTGATTTGTCTTTGTTGACAAAGTGTGTTCCAGCTGTACATATTCATTATGATAATTTGGCTGCAATAGCTAAAGTAAAAAATGCAAATTTCAATGAGAAGAGGAGGCATATCATATTGAGGCATAACTTCATAAGCATTTGTTGTCTTAAGGTATAATAACACTTGACTTTGTGAAGTCATAAAATAATTTGGCAGATTCTTTTACAAAAGAATTACCTTGAAAGACAACCACTGGAACATGAGGGAAATAGGACTAAAGGGCTATAAGTAGTCATCGCAGTGGATACCTAACATCTATGATTGGAGATCCCATGAATAAGGTTTCGTAGGTAAAAATGAAACTGCAAGATAACTCGAATGAGCACATTATTATTTATTGTAAGGGGTATTTCCAATTCCAATTCCTAAGATGTGGTGCTTATTAGTGTGATGTTATTATTAGGAAAAATTAATCTTTGAATGCATCCAAAGCAAATATCTATAGAGCAATGATCACAGATCACCCTTGAAGGATACACCTATATGAGTGTAGTAGTGAAGTCGTTGTCATGGGAAGTTAAGACTATTAAAAACACTTATGAAAATGAGATACAAGCGCAAGACCATCTAACGCACCCAACCGTGCTAGAACTTAATTTATTGCCTTACTTTGTGTGTGTGAGTTAAAATTTAGTTTAAAGGATCTAGTTTAACAATTTTTAATTCACTATGTTTTTCCAAACTAAGACTTACTGTCATTTGCACAACTTGGAGGAGTTTAATCCAACTCCCTCCTTAAACTATGTTCTCATTTACAACTAATTCATAAAATTAAGAGAATATATCTGTTCAACATTACTTTAACTATATCATAAAATCAAGGAATAAAATCAGAAAAATAACATTAATTCTAATAGTTATTTTTCTATGTTCTAAAATTATTATAAATAGGAGAGTTCTTCTCTTAGAAAAATCATCTAATTGATAATACACTATCTCAAAATTAAATTACATTACTTCTCTCCTTGTTCGTTTCCATATTCTTACATTATCCCTACAATAAACTATATCTCAATAAACTGAGTACAAAGGACATCTTTAATTCGTGGATAATGTTTTGTTGTATCAAAAGTTAGCTATAGATTGTTGTATTTTAGGGAAGAAACGCCATATCAACGTAACACAGTAGGAGACATATCATTCTTAAAGAGAGTGCTAATTACCGTGTCTTGACAATAATCAAACTATTCTACTCCTTGAATTTAAATTAATGTTTAATTTTTTGTTTGGTGATTTATTTTATGTTATTATTTTCTTTTCTTGAGATATAAAATTTTCAACATTTTGAGCCAATAACAACATAGCCGATTAAAAGACAATGGGATGTCTGCGCATTAGGGAGATGTCTTAAGCATCTTGCATCAGCTTCTTAGAAAAAGTGAATCACATTATTCGAGTAGTGAACTTTATAATCAATTTTCTGTCTATAAAATCATATCATACATGTAATACTAAATTCGGGATTAGGAATAATTTGGCTTGCCATCACCCAAGGAAGATAGCATATTATATACCCTAAGCTGATGGAAAAATTAGAAGGCGATTGTTGATATCCATTAGCTGATAGTCCTACAGAAATTAATCACTTTACTTCGTCGTAAAAAGCAGATATCTTAACTAGGGGTGCGCGCATTGGACAAATAGAGCGAGTATTTTTAGTATCCCTAAATAAATAATTTAAAATAAAACTAATCTCACTTTGAACACCACTGTCTTTTATATACATAGCTTTTAAAAGTGACAAGTTGATTAACAAATATTCTATTTAGAATTGATATATATATAAAAATCCTATGGATTGTTAAAAAAAAGGTTAACAAAATTGAACCGAAAAGAAAAACAAAACTAACATAAAATTTCTCAAGAAAAGTTGATAAAATCAATACTTATTATTATTATTATTATTATTATTATTATTATTATTATTATTATTATTATTATTACTGTCTCAAAATGATCCGTTTATAAATGAATCAATAGGTTATAATTCCTAATCTTAACCATTGGAAAATAGAGCGAGTATTTTTAGTATCGTCAAATGAACCTATGGAAGGGAACCGAAAAGGTTGATCACTTATTTACCTTTTTCAAAATGATGTTTATAAATGAAGGTTATAATGGAAAATCATCTTGTCCTGAAATTCAAATTAAGGCCACATAAAGATATCAACACAACATCAACTTCCTAATCATTGGAAGCAAGAAGCAAGTGAATGCCACTGCAGTAATTTAGAATGGGAATTGATTCTGAAAAAACTAAAAATAAGCTCTTAGAATATTATCAATCATATGAATAACTGTGAAAACTAACAAAGTTAATCAAACCCCCTTCTCCTCCTACAAACACACATACAAACACCTTTCCCAAAAATGTAGAAAATTCACTTATCTATAGTTTTCTCAGTTGAGGAATCTACTTTTGCAAGACATATCCTTTGCCTACAGTCCAAAGCAAATTCTAAAACTAAGAGATTTCATAGCCTCAATTAATAATTAACTTATACACCCTATAATAAGACCGGAAGAAGAATAAGGACCAATTAAATTATCCAATACTAATTCAGAAATTCATATACTTTCTGCAGTTCGATATCTAAAATATAGAAAGGAAGCACGAATATCCAGTAATATAATTAACTAATTTAAAACTAACTCACAGGTTCCTACACAAATTTGTTGCAAATCCATTGGTTGGGAGGAAATTACACTCCAGCCTCAAATTATGTCCAATTCGTATGTACTATATCTAAAACTCCGACAAATTCTTTCAAAAAGTTCCAATCATAAACATAACACATTAAAAAGGTCAACCAAACTCAAGTAATAGGATAATAGCATCTAACAAAATTAAATTAAAGATAATACACAATAATAATCTGTATATTCAATAATCGTATACATGTGCAAACTGTAAATTTCGAGAAATTATCTCTAGACTGATCTCTTTCCACGAGAAATAGTATTAGAAATCATCTATGCATTAACACATATTTTATACTAATGCAAACTGGTTATAAAAAGTAAAATATTAGGGATATGGTCGGTTGGATTGAAAATATTTTCTATAAAGAAAAAATCTAATTTCTATATAAATTTTTAGTGTTCGGTTGACAAAATAAAAATATTTAATGGTTTCATCTTTAATTTTATGAATACAAGTTAAAAAAAACTTATAATAATGATAATCAATACCTTACAAGTAATTGTGGTTAATAAAAGATTGATTTTGTTTAAAATTAAATGATAATATATAATGTAATAGTAAAATATGTATAATAATAGTTATATTACTGTGAGACCCATGATTAAGAGAAAAATGAGTGAACAAGAATTGAAAAATGAAAATAAATTTAGGACATTAAATTATAGATATAAGTATTTCGGACTTAATGCCATTCTTGAATTATTCGAAAAATAACTTACGCTCAAAAGTTCGTAAGTTATTTTTAATTAAAAGAATAAAAATAAAAAACTATTTTTTGATATTTGGCACTAAAAAAAACTTAAACATATTTTCCTGAAACTATTTTCAATCAAATCGAACACATGTAGATTGAATTGCGTGGAAAATTTTGATCTGAATGGAATTTTATTCGATAAATAAAAAGATGGATAAACGATAATGAATTAACTGTAATCTTGTTTTATTTCCCGGAAAAAAGCCAGTTTGGGAGAGAAAGAATGAAGGATAAGGAGGAAGACGAAGGGGAAAAGGCAGAAGAGGAAAGGAAAAAAGGATTTTAGATCGGTCAGGGGTAATAAGGAGAGAGGAAAGAGATTCCAGCGCATTTGGTCAAGAAGCCATGCACGATGTATTTAATGTTGTTGGCATCTCATGAAAAGTCAAAAGCGCCACACACTCCAACAAGATCCTTTAATGAATGTGGGGTTATCTTTTATTTATGTGTAATTTGTTATTGTTAAATATATATTTAAAATGTTTATATTTATGTCATATAAAAATGATTGAAAAGTAATTGTATAATTTAATTATTAGTTGCAAAATTAAATTAGATATATATACTATATTAACGATATTACTATAATCTAGGTATATATGATTTTATTGAAAATTGATATCTATACAATGTTCTATGCAAAAATAGAGGATAAAAATTATTTTGTTCAATATAAATGAACATATATATATATATATATATATATATATATATATTAGAAGTACCTGACGGTGCAAAGCACGACCAGTGCCTACCATTTTTGTAAATATAATTTCTAGAAAAAATCATATATAAGAAATAAATCTGGACAATAGTTACACAAAAAATTGATCAAACAATGTTTAGTTTTGTACAAATATTATTTGTCATTGTAAATCCAGAATGGTAGCCCTAAGAAAAACACATTGAGTTAAACCATTAGGGCCTAAAGAACATGATTTTATAATATAAAAGGTAAACTCAAAAGTTCTTCGTAGGTAGTTTGCCCTTGTATGCTTCACAAAACTCCATCCTGAATATAAGAAATGCATTTAGACATTAGGAAAGGTTATGAAAACAGCGTCTGACTGAGAGTGGTATGTTGATACTCTGGCTTATACTTTTAAACCTCCCATTTGGAAAAAGCTGAAAAATCAACATAGAAAGCACACAAAAATCCCATTAATCAATATTCCAAGAATAGCAATAAAAATATCCATTTCGCATAAACGGAGTGGTACTTATATTCTAACCTCCCCAAACATAATAATAACTAAAAGAATCAACCATCATCTTTGAATAAAAAAAAGATATTTAGTCAAGAAGAAGAACACACCTATTTCATCTGTTTGGCAACTGAATTTTTCCTCTTCAAAAGCAAATAAAAAACAACCAATTTCATACATTCCACATATAAATAGATAGAAATATCGTTATGATAAGTGTTGAACAGTACTACATTGAGTCACCAAGATTGATAGAAAAATAGCTTTGATCAAGTGGAATGGACGTTCAATTTCAGTCATCCAGTGTGGTTTGAAAGTCAGGTATTGTTGGATCTTAAAGCAGATATGCCTATAGGTTGGTATGTTACCAAAATGAATTAAATGCATCCAATTCTTGAAGATCAGAGCAGGATGGACAGTGATTCAACCACAAAATGTTTCACTAAACACATTTCTTGGTTCAATATTTAAATCTCGAGCAATCATTCTAGAATTAACCAATCATTTTCTTCATTGCTCTATCATATAAACATTAACAGAAGCACATGTGCTAACATACAAATTACAACACGCAAAATATGTTTCAAGATTAAAATTTAGACAACCTACTATATCTTATCTCTGGCACATGATAAACTTTATTTCAGACCAAAAGAAAAGCCAAATGTAAATGCTAATAGATTTATAAATCATAAGAATCAAGTAAGATATAATGAAGATGAAATTTCTAAAAAGAACAAAAAAACTTAGAATGCATATAAGAGAATTCACCTTAATATTTCCATAAAAGTTGCTTCCAACTATAAAAGAGAAAACACCTTCAATATCCCTTTCTCTAAAACTCGAGCAACCACAATCTTGGAACCTTAACCAACATCCATCATGGTAATTTAGTATTAATTAAGTTCAAGCTGATAAAGTATAAAATTATTAATTAAGTTCAAGCTGATAAAGTATAAAATTATTCTACAACTTAAGTTCCTAAAAGGAAATGTTATTAATGTTCTAAAAGATTAAACTTAAACATGCTAGGATATATTTTTTCCACTTATCCTAAAATATGAAAGAGCGAGAATCATGATAAGTCAAGACATAAATGGTCACGAGTCTCCTCCATTAGGATCAGCATGTAATTATAATGATTTGCTTAAACTTTTCAAGAAGTTATGAAATTTGATGCATCTGAGTTATTCCTTATTGCCAGAAAGATATCTTAGGAAAAATGTGAGTCAAATCCATAACACAAATTCCTTACAAATCTATATACAACATACCAACAAATTCATTACTATTACTCACGGGCAAAATTTACTAGATGACAGAAAAGACCAATGAATAAATTTCTTTTTTCTGCTTTTTAAGATATAAATATTCGTCTTTGCAAAACATGATTATAGATCTTTATTTAGCTAAAGAACAATGCATGAACATGAGTAGAAACTCACTTTTATTTGATTATTAACTCACTTTTATCTTATTGATAACACAAATTATTTTTGAAGAAGACAATAATAATAATAAAAAATAACACAAATATTTAAAAACTTACAACATAAGTAAGAGTGTATTAGAAATTAACAGCCTCCTACACATATTACACAGCACAAGTATTACGATGACAATCTTGATGCTGTGATAGGTGTTTAGGAAACTCAAGTTAAAAACCAAAAATTAGCTTAACCTGGTTGCTCTACCTGCCAATAGTCTCTTGCTTCAACTGTCCCATAAGAAATAGGAAAATTTTGGTATTTCCTGAAAAAACATATCAAACAATTAAAGAAATAGTTTGTGAAAATACTTACTTGGCTATCGTTCAAATATGTTAAGAAAAAGACATCAACAAAATTTACCACAATATTGGAGAGGAAGAGATGCCTACAAAATAAGAAGGCTCTCTGCATTTGTTATAGCTAGATACATTAAAGACTTGTTATGGTTAGATTCTTGAACTCAGGACATGGGATAAGAAACATGCTCAAACTGAAAATAACTCAAATGTGTAAAGAAGCCTGGAAGAAAAAATTATAGAAAAGAAACAAATATCTTGCCTGGCACATCACATTATCCCAGCAAGAACTTGAGACAAAAAGTGATTGCAGTAAAAGATCAATAACCATCTCTTGACACAAGTGTCTTTTTTTTTTTTTTTTTTTTTGAAAACAATTCAAAATTTTCTTATGTTCATGCAATTCAATTTTTTTCTTTTGAATCCCAAATTACTTCTGTTCACGCAATTCAATTTTTTTGTTTTAGATCCCAAATTACTTGTGTTCAAGCAATTCAACTTTTTTCTTTTTGGATCCCAAATTACTTCTGTTCAATCTTTTGGATCCCAAATTTACTTTCTAATGTCTTTGTGCTACACTTCTGTCTTGTCCTCAAAGCTGATAGTTCAAATTTGCACCATATAATAGAGATAACAAATCATTATGGCTTGCCATAATTTGTTTAAAAAAATATGTTATTCGAATATAAGTTGTTGTCTCAGCATTTAAATTGCTTAAATTCCATAATTCCAATTTAATACAGCAATGAAGTGTCCGTTAACGATAATTTCAAATATTATGCAAACAGGAGCAAAAAAGACATACCCATGTGAAACTAAGGAGAAGCGTATCATTTCCATATTGAGAAAATAATATTGTGTACTGAAAGATCTGCAAAAGTAAAACATATAAATGCCAAGAAAATCATTGTAATCCAAAGATGCACTACTGATTAAAAAAAAAATGGAAAAAAATCCTAAACTAACAAATCAGGTGAAAGATTAAATCCAAAACAATAAGATAAGAGCTACAACAGATTATCACAAAAATACTCAAACAAAAAAAATGAAATGCTACAACAAAATAAGCATTCCAAGAAAAAAGATATTATTTTGAACCAATTTTATAGGAATTTTACTTGTTTGAAAATAATTGTACCATTGTAGGTGCAAAATGTCACCTTATCCTCCAAAATAGTCCATCAATTTCTCCTCTGTAAGGTTATTTTCCATGAAATTCCTCCTATATCTTTCTTTGATCCGAATCTGTCACTTAATTTTTTTCTCTGAAAAAAAAGTGTTGCTTTTTAGAAATTAAAATATGTGTAATCTTTTATTTTTTTTTTTTTTTTTTGGGAGCTAGTAAGGGGATTGAGAGAAGAGGAGAGCGTCTGAAGGAAGCAAGGGAAAGAAAATAGGAGAGAATGAAGAAGAAGAACAGTCGTATTGTTAGTAGGCGAGAGTTGGAGAAGAAATCCCTACAAATCTGGATATATCCTGTCAATCCTCATCTTTTATCCATTTCAGAATTGAGATTTTTAATTTTAGTAGTAGTAATTATTTGTTTAAATTGGATGGTTAATAGTAGCAAGATTAAGTTTAAATACTAATCTAAGGGCGGAGAACTTGACATCAAAAAAACCCTTAAAGACATTTAGTAAATTTATCTGAACAAAGCTAATAATTACGTTGGGAAAATAAATTGTCCTTAAAAAGTAATAAACTGTTTGAATCTCCAAATGTAAAATTGTAAAATTATCAAAATGAAGTACAACAACCAACAAATCTGTCAAAAATCAAGCAATTCACAACAAATTTACATTAAAATGACGGAGAATCCCTAAATAGTATATTAATGATTACCATATAAAGGGTTACCTTTTACACATCATTATATTGTTCCACATTAGCAAAAATTGCCACATGGCAGCAAGACATCATACTATAGTAATTCAACTTCTTTCTTATATACTTGTAATATATATATATATATATATATATATATATATATATATATACACACAATAAAGTTGATGCATTCATTGTCTCCAATCCTCTCTCCTATTTGACATTTGATTGGTACGTAAATTACACTCGCTCTATCATCCCTTTCACAAATTTCTCTACAACTCCTTCTCTCTCCTAATTCTCGCCTTTCTTTTCCCAATCTCTCTACCTCCTCTTCTCTCCCTTAATTGATACCAAAATCCCCCTTTCTCTCTACCGTAATTCACGCCAAATTCCTCCTTTCTTCTCATCTTTTCAATTTCAAACCAAAATAATCTCATCCTATCTCAAAATTCAAATGCATTTTTTGGATTCAGGTTGCTTGCGAGAGGTAAAATTTATTATTCTTACTCTATTTATTTCGTTGTTTTTCTTATTGGTTTTTGGGATCAGGCTTTCTTCTTTTTCTTTTTTTTTTTGCGAAGGTAAAATTTATTTGTTCATTATTTGTTCTTTTTATGTGGAGAGTTTTAGAAAAAAAGAGGAGTTAGAGTAGCATATATAGAATAGGGATGTAGTTACAAGTGTGAGAAACACCAGGAGGATTGACATGAGAGTTCCTTATAAATATAGGTTTACACCAAGGTTCAGCTCTAAGTCCTTATCTATTTGCATGGGTTATAGATGAACATACAAGGCACACACAGGAGGAAATACCATGGTGTATGTTGTTTGCAGATGACATTGTATTAGTAGATGAAACAAAAAATGGGGTTAACGCTAAACTCGAAGTTTGGACAGAGACACTTGAGGTAAAAGGGTTTAGAATTAGTCGATCAAAAACAGAATATATAGAATTTAAGTTTAGCAAAGGTGCAAGTAGGAATGGAATAGGGGTTAGTATCGGAGATCAAGAGATACCTATAAGTGAAAATTTTAAGTATTTAGAATCAATTCTTCAGAGTTATTGATGGTGGTAGAGATCGAGATGTTACATATCGGATACAAGCGGGTTGGACTAAATGGAGAATGGCATCGGAAATATTATGCGACTGCAAAATTCCTTTCCGACTTAAGGGTAAATTCTATAGAACAGCAATTAGGTTAGCGATATTTTATGGGTCTGAGTGTTGGGCAGTGAATTACACACATGAGCAAAAGATGAGAGTAGCAGAAATGCGAATGTTAAGATGGTTTTGTGGGTACACTAGGATGGACAAAATACGCAATGAGCATATTCGTGAGAAGATTGGAGTAACATCTATTGATGAGAAGATGAGAGAAACTCCCTTAAGGTGGTTAGGTCATGTGTTAAGACGACCAGTAGAAACGCCTGTCAGGCTAGTAAATTTGAGAGAGAGTAGTCAACATAGGAGGGTTAGGGGAAGATCGAAAAAGACTTGGTGCGTAACTTGTAAGAAAAATATAACCCATCTAGGAATTGAGGAGGATATAGTCCATGATAGAGCGCAATGGCGTAACAGAATTTATGCAGTCGACCCTACTTAGTAGGATTAAGATTTGGTTTGTTGTTGTTCTTGTTATTTGTTCGATATGTTTATTATATTTCATTTTTTTTTTTTTTTTTTTTTTTTTGCATTTTTGTTTTCATGTTGCTTTTTATTCTTGCTCTATTTATTTCATTGTTTTTCTGATTATTATTTTTTATCTCTATTTATTTCGTTGTTTTTCTTATCATTTTTTTGGGTTTAGGTTTCGTTTTTTTTTTCTTTTTTTTTTTTTTGCGAAGGTAAAATTTACTATTCTTGCTCTTTTTATTTCCTTAACAGTTTGGTATTTTTCTTGTATTTCATGTATTTTTGGATTTTTTTTTGTATTTTTTGTTTTCATTCTTTCTTGTCAAAGGTAAATTTTTTATTCTTTCTCTATTTATTTCATTGTTCTTCCGATTATTATTATTATTATTATTTTTAAGTCTATTTGGGTTTAGTTTTTTTTTTTTTGTACTTTTTTTTTTTGTGGAGGTAAAATTGTATCTTATTGTTTAGGTGAGACATTTCATTTTTTGTTTGGTATTTTTCTTATGATTTTTTTGTTTTTCCTGATTTTTCCCAGAAAATTTATTTATTTTTTTGTTTTCAGGTTGCTTGCCAAAGGTAAAATTTTTATTCTTGCTTTCATTTTTTTTAATTATTTTTTTCATTTTTTTTGGGTTTCAGGTTTCTATTGCGGAGGTAAAATTTATTATTCTTGCTCTTTTTTATTTCGTGTTTGTTTGGTATTTTTCTTATATTTATTTGTTTTGCTGATTATTATTATTATTATTATTGCATTATTTTGGGTTCAAGCTTTTGATTTTTTTATGATAGATGGGTTACCTATTTTTTCACCTATAAAATGCCCGTTCAACAAAATAATTTATGTAAATATGCTTTTTGATTTTTGAGAGTTTCATTTTTTTCGGTTAGATTATGGTAGATACCCAAAAAAAAAATAGGGTTTATCTAATTGAAAATCTTGGCTGATGAATTAGTAGGTATTGTTTATAACTTCAGTTAGTTTAATTATTTAAAGTATAATCAATGTACCAGATTAATAGGGATTTGGTTAGAAAATATATTGATTTTTCTGGTTTGTTAAATTTTTCGATTGTAGATTGAAGGGATTTTTGGGCTAGAATGTAACAGTTAAGCTTTTGTAGAGTTTGGGAAATCATATTTGTTGGAAAGCACCATTGCACATGATATTTTGCCTAGGGGATCAGGCATTTTTTTGTCTTCAAGTTTGTTCTATCTCTATCTTTTCCTTTTATGCTTTTTCTTTCCAGATTTTTCTGTTTTATAGATAGAATGATTTGAACATCAATGAATTCCCTCATGATGAACATGGTATCCATATCAACAATTTTCAATTTGAATTTTCTAAGAGAAACTTAACCTCATCATAAGCTTTTCTTTTGCCAATGATTACTGATGAAACTAGAATTAGATTCTAGAAGGAGAGAGAAAGTGAAATATCCGAGTTGCAAGTGTGTGTTTGAGTATCTGAATTTTGGATTGGATTCACTGAATTGTGTATCCTTTTTAGTAGCACTCAAGCCCCTTATTTATAGATTTACACGAGGAGGTTTAAGGCTATCTCTATGCTAGCTCAGCTGAAACTAAATTACATAATTGTCCTTTATGAGACTGCCACGTAGGTACTTCTAGAACAATATAGGTAAGAAGCTATGTGTGTTACTAATCCACATCATCATTAGTCCCCTTGGCTTGGTGCCAAGCCTAGTGGATAGGGACCGAGCCGAAAATGACTGTCCGCAGTCCCCAACCGAAGACCAAAAGCAAGAGCGTTATACCGATCCGAGGTGAAGCCTTCGGAACAATTCGTAACTTCTGCCGATCCGAGGTCGTAACGATCCTTGGATCCTCGGCGAGTAGTACCCGCTGAGTCCCCATTCACTGATTTCGCATTTATTGCTCTGCATTATTCGCTACGATTTTGCTGCAGAACCCTCGTTATACGCGCCGTAACGCCAGTACCACGTCTCGATTTTCATGCCACAAAGCGTTCTCGTTATACGCACAGTAACGCCAGTACCACGTCTCGATTTTCACGCCACAACACCTTGTCTTTCCTACCTAAAGCCTTTCTTCAGATTTCGAAACCATCAATTTTCCCCCCCAGAAACACAGAACATTATGGAAGAAACTTCTCCTATTTATACCCCCATTCACCCCCAAATCTCTTTTCTTCTTCTTACTCACCTTCCTCTCACCCACTTTTACTTTATTTTCCCAGAAACTTACACTCCCTCTTTCTTTCTTTCTGTGCTCATCCACCAGAGACTTATATAACTTTTTCTTCCTTCACCCTCTGCCGTATCACCGTTGCCGATTTTCGACCGCCGCTCTACGCCACCACCGGACACCACTAGGAGCTCTTTCTAAAACTCCCACACGCTCTCAAAACTGAAGACTATGGCCGGTACGTTCACTCCACTTCTCTTATTAGCACACCGGTTCCTCCTTCTCCGGTACACTTATGTTGACAGGATGTTAAATCCTTTCGACGAAGCGCTTTATCTGGCAGCAGTGCCATTAAACTTTTCTCCCGATCCGCTCTTTTCCAGAACTTCCACAAAACGACCACCCTAACCTTCAAATCCAAAGTATATCGAATTCCCTTGACCCCGAGGATATCAAAATCCTTAGGGATCGGTGCCGTTTTCTGAAGAACGTGCACATAAAACTCTCGACCCCCGAGGATCGAGGCCATTGGTCCCCACCTGGTTACCTAACAGTTTACCAGGAACAACTCGAGGCAGGGCTGAGGCTCCCCATAGCCCCTCTCTTAGTCAACCTCTCGAACCACTGGGATATCAGCATATCCCAACTGACCCCAAACGCACTTCGGGTCGTCGCTGGCTTCATATTCTTATGTAGATTACACAATATCCCCATTTCTTTAGACACATTTAGGATGATGCTGAAATTATCCCCTACAAAGGGATTTTTTTACATCTCCCCCCGAACTGCGGGCAAACAGCTCATTTCAGGTAACCCATCATCCATTCATGACTGGAAAAAGTCATTTTTCTTCGTCTGGTACACATCTAGATACCTCGACCCTCCTATGCCCCGGGGTCCATGGAACCTTATAAAAGAAAACTTAAAAACCAAGAATGCCTCTCCACCGGATTCCCTTCATGCCCGGAGGCTCGTCGAGTCGAACCTCTGAATAAACTTCAATAACCAACTGGCCATCCTTTCAAACAACATTCTGGCCTGGGCAGGACTATTTCCTTCCCATGACATCCTGCCGAATTACGACCCTCAACAAGGTCATTGCCATTTTCACTTCACTCATCATTCATTCATATATATATATATATTTTATGTGCTGACCCCTCATCTTATACAAAGCTCGGAGCATTCCTTAAGGGACTGGTGTTCGCCACACCTGTCACCGGTGCGGGCACTTCGAACCAGTCCTCCTCATCAGCAAGTGGATCCTCCTCCTCGACCATCAACACCCCATCAGGAAGTGCCGAGGCTGCACCTTCTACCTCTGCAACCCTGAACAGAACCGGGGCTCCTAGTTCGCCGGAGAGGCAAGCCGGAGAAGTTACTCTAAGAGCTATCCGTCCCACCGAACCCGAGCCAACTCGGGTCACAAGGAAGAGGACTAGGGAGGCTGCTGGCCTCAGGGAGGGTCCTTCCGTAATGACCCTCTCTTCCTCTTCATCGCCCCCGAGGTCCAATATTTCGGTGGCGAGGGTTCGGACCCCGGGGACTGGCTCAGGCAACGTCTCCTTATCCAAACAACTCATCACTTCATATGGTAAGTACAACCGGACCTCATTTGTTCTCATTCCTTAACTTTTCTTCAGTGTTGTGAGTTAACACTTAGATTTTTCAGGTGATAGGAAATACACTCCTCGAGGAGGAGAGGAAATCTGCTGGGTCACAGGATGTGCCCTGGGTTCGGCTGTCTGTTGACCCTTTGCCAGTTCCTTCTACCTCGGGGAGCTCTGACTTCCGACCTACCCTACCGATCGATGTTAATGATCGGGCCCAATTTTTGAGGATAGCTCGGGAGTAGGCCAAAATGGTGGCTTTGCCTCGGGATGTGGCCTATGTCAAAAGGCTCACTTTCATTACCTCAACAGAGGTTGGACGAACTTCACGTCGGCCTGATGAACGTAAGACTATCTAACCCTTTGTGAATTTTCAATCTTTTGCACCTCATAGTTCAACTCACACAACTAATCATTTTGCCTTTGCTTGCAGGAAATTACAATTTTGCTCGCCCTCGCAGATCGGGAGGCCAACTTCAACTCTGCCTTTAACTCTATAAAGCAAGAGTTAGCCCATGCGAAGTCCAGCGTGAGTCAGGCAGTGAAGGAGGCCGTGAACGCCAATGAAATGAAATGCAATATCGAGGCGGGCAAAAAATATGACGAGTGGAAGGCCGAGCTGACCGAGTTGAGGGACAAGCTTTGGCAATCCGAGCTGGAGAAGAAGACCCTTGAAGTGGATGTCGACGACCGAGACAAGAAGGTCTTGGATCTGGAGCAAAGAGTTCTTCAACTTCAAGATGAAGCTCAGCTAGCCGACGCAAAGCTTGCGTCTCGGGAGGTGGAGCTTCGGATCGAGGGTAGGAATACAGTTTGTGGCCTCGGCTGAAGCAGATGAAATGCTGAAGGAATTTACGAAGAAGGTATTCTCCATGGGGTTCACACTGGCCTGTGATCACTTGGTGAAGAACCCTGCTTTGTACGAGGGGCTACCGTACGATACTTCCGTCACCGAAAAGGTCATTAATGATCTACAAGCTCAATTCAAAGCTCCTGTTTCAATTCTCAAAACTTCCGGAACGACTCTGCTAATCGAGGGTCCGAACCCCGAAGTCGAGACCGATCCCGTGAACCAGGCTTCCACCTCCACCGCCGAGCCTTCTCTACTGATGCTCAGGCTGATGTGATTTTGCTGTAATAGTTAGGAATCTCTTCTGTAATAGATAGGGCCTTTTTAATGAAATTTTTAAGTTCGGATAACTTTGTCTTCTTGATAAGAGCTTCGGCATTCTTTGTTTTTGGCTTTTTACTTGCTTTTCAACCTCTTTATTTCCTGCATTTAAAACAAAAGTTTGTGATATAAGTAGGCAAACAACTTCCAAAGTTCCATGCTTAAGCATTCTAACATAAAAAATTGTCTAAGAAATGCTTTTGTTTCGAGCTTAGGCTCTGTTTGGACCCTTCTGGGCTGAGGCAAAAGGACCAAGCTTGTCTCCTTGTTTTTGCCTTAGCCATTTAACTTGAGTCAAGCTTTCCAAAGTCGTAAGAGTAATGCTTTGCTTCAGCAGGTCACTCAAGAATCTTTGCGGATCGAAAACTCTTCCATTTCATTTCACATAGAGGGGGTCGCTTAGTTTCTACCCTTGCGGGGAAACTGTTCAGCCTCGGCTCCCTATGTTGCTTTTTTATTGGACTTTGTTCCGAACCCCTGAGGACTAGAATAGCTTAAAATTGCTCTGAGCTTGACCGGACCTCTGAGGGTTGATGCACCTTTGTTTGTGTTTGGGGGGACTACTAAGCCTCTTCCCTAGAGGGGGGGGCCTCTGCTAAGCCTCGACCCTAAATCGTTTGCTTTTTTGTTCAACTCGATCCAAAAATCTTAGAGTTGGAGATCCCAGTTGGAACATCTGACAGAGCCTTGTCCGAACCTCTGAGGGTTGGCGCGGCTTTATTTTGCTTGGGGGGGCTGTTAAGCCTCAACCCTTGAGGGGGGACTGCTATACCTCGGCCCTCAATCATTTACTTTTTTGTTCAACTGGATCCGAAACTCTTAGAGTTGGAGCAGTTGAAACATTTGACAGTGCCTTGTCCGAACCTTTGAGGGTTGGCGCAGCTTTGTTTTGCTTGGGGGGGCTGCTAAGCCTCGGCCCTTGAGGGGGACTGCTAAGCCTCGACCCTCAATCATTTGCTTTTTTGTTCAACTGAATCCGAAACTCTTAGAGTTGGAGCAGTTGAAACATCTGACAGTGCCTTGTCCGAACCTCTGAGGATTGGCGCGGCTTTTTTTTGCTTGGGAGGGCTGCTAAGCCTCGGCCCTTGAGGGGGGACTGCTAAGTCTCGGCCCTCAATCATTTGCTTTTTTATTCAACTGGATCTGAAACTCTTAGAGTTGGAGCAGCTGGAACATTTGACTGAATTGCCTTGTTCGAACCTCTAAGGGTTGGCGCGGCTTTGTTTTGCTTGGGGGGGCTTCTAAGCCTTGGCCATTGAGGGGGGACTGCTAAGGCTCGACCCTCAATCATTTGCTTTTTTGTTCAACTAGATCCGAAACCCTTAGAGTTGGAGCAGCTGGAACATCGACATGTAAGAAGGGACTTTCATTACATTCCTTGATAATATTTTTTCAAATTTACAATATTCCACGTTCTGGGTGTAGGATCCCCTTTCATGTCAACCAACTTGTAATAGCCTGAGGTGTGAGCTTCTATTACACGATAGGGTCCTTCCCAGTTTGGATCTAACTTCTTAGTCCCCTCTACACGGCTAGCTTCATTCTTCCGAAGTACCAAGTCCCCGAGCCGAAGGTAGCGATGCTTCACTTTAGCGTTGTAGTGTTTAGTCATGACTTGCTTGTACTTGGCTTCCCGGAGGGATGCATCTAACCTTTTTTCCTCAAGTAAGTCTAGGTTAGCTCGCAGAGCCTCACGCATCATTTAGTTCCAAATCACCGAAAGACACTCGAGCCGAAGGTAGCCCAATCTCGGCAGGGATAACAGCCTCGGATCCGTAGGTTAAATTGAATGAAGTATTTCTGTTAGCCGTTCGAGGTGTGGTCCTGTATGCCCAGAGGACATTGGGCAATTCCTCAACCCAAGCGCCCTTGGCTCTTTCAAGTCTAGTCTTGAGTCCTGTCAGCAAGGTTCGGTTGCATACTTCAGTCTGTCCGTTTGCTTGAGGATGAGCGACCGAGGTGAAGTGCTACTTGATACCGAGGTTAATGCAGAAGCTCTTGAAAGGTTCTCCTTCAAATTATTTTCCATTATCAAAAATAAGTACCGCAGGGATACCGAATCGGCAGACAATGCTTTTCCAAAAGAATTTCTCTATTGCTTTTCCCGAGATTGTTGCCAGGGGCTCGGCCTCGATCCATTTAGTGAAGTAGTCAACCGCTACTACTAAAAACTCAAGCTTGCCTATCCCTTGGGGAAGTGGGCCCACAACTCAAATGTCAATTCTCCACTAGACAAACGGCCACGGGCTCTGAATATGAACCATATCCGAGCCGGGTCTTCGTGGTATTGGAGCATGTACTTGACACTAATGACACGCCCGAACCAAATTATCTGCGTCAGAATATAAGGTTGGCCAGTAGTACCCAGTTAGCAAGATTTTGCGAGCTAAACTCTGAGGGCCGACATGACTTCCGCATATGCCCTCGTGTACCTCGCGTAGAACATAGTTAGTTTCGGATGGCGTGAGGAACCTCAGCAAGGGGCACAAATATGCATTTTTATATAAGATTCCGTTAATAAGTGTATACTTGGTGGCTCGATATTTGACCTTTCTAGTTTCGGCATGATCCTCGGGGAGCTTCTCATTGTTCAAATAACTTATCAGGGGTTCCATCCAACCGAGGTCCGGTTGGATACAAGAGATTGTTTCAGATATGTCAACAGATCTGCGTTCTCGCAGTTCTACCAAAATCTCTTCGTTAAATGCGAATATATTACCGAGGCTAGTTTTGAGAGAACATCGGCGTGCGTATTTCTCGTTCTGGCAATCTTGATGATGTCTACTTGTTTAAATTTTTTGACCCAGCTTTTGACCTCGGCTAGGTACTTTTGCAAAATCACGCCTCGAAACTTTTAATTTCCTAGGCTTTGATTCACAACCAGCTGAGAATCTGAATGTATCTTCAAGGTTCGGGTACCCATCTGGTGGGCTATTTCCATTCCACAGATAAAGGCCTCATACTCAGCTTCGTTGTTGGTTGCCTTGAATCCGAATCTGAGGGCATAAGTGAGATAGTCCCCTTCTGGAGATTGGATTATTATCCCTGCCCCGGCTTCGAACTCACACAAAACTCCGTCAACATGAAGCTCCCATGCAAGGTCTTCCCTCATTTTTTGTTCTTTTACTGGATCGGATATCAGGATGAGATCAACCTTTTCGATGTCACAGCTTTCTGCAATGAAATCAGCGAAAGCCTGAGCTTTGATTGCTGTCCGAGGTCTGAATTCTGGCTCATGTCAAACTCAAACAGCTCTACAGACCACTTTAGCATTCGGCCTGAAGCATCTGGTTTGTTCAAGATATTTTACAAAAGAAGGTTGGTTAAAATTATTATTTTGTGACCATGAAAATAAGGCCTCAGCTTCCGAGCCAACACCACTAACGAGAAGGCGGCCTTTTCAATAGGGGTGTAGTTTTTCTCTGGACCTTGAAGCACTTTACTTACGAAATACACAGGGCACTGGTTACCCTGTTCGTCTAGCCTCAAGAGTACCGAGCTTACTGCCGATTCGGCAATCGAGATATACAGATATAGCAGTTCACCTTTTTGTGAAGAAGCGAGCTTCGGTAAGGTGCCCAAGTATTCTTTAAGCTCTTCAAAAGCTTTAGAAGCTTCTTCGATCCATTGAAAGCCCTCAATCTTCTTTATGACTTGAAAGAATGGCAGGCCCCTTTCTGCTGATTTGGATAAGAATCGATTTAGGGCCGCCATTCTACCGGTTAGTCTTTGAACCTCCTTCACCGAGGTGGGAGTTTTCATATTAATTATGGCTTGCACCTTTTCAGGGTTCGCCCCGATTCCTCGGTGAGAGACAATAAATCCCAAGAATTTTTTTCTCGAGGGGACCCCAAATGTACATTTTTTGGGATTCAGCCTCATTTGGAGGATCTTAACGTCTCAAATGTTTCCCTGAGATCTTTTAGGGTTTCCTCATATGTTCGGCTTTTAACCACCATGTCATCAATATATACCTCCATGTTTCGCCCTATTAGGACTTGAAAGTTTTATTGACGAGGCACTGATAGATAGCTCCGACATTTTTGAGTTCGAAGGGCATCGTAGTGTAGCAGTACGTGCCTTGGTCGGTGATGAAAGAGGTTTTCTCTTCATCTTCTCTAGCCATGTATATTTGATGGTAGCCTTTGAATGCATCTAAAAAATGTAAAATGTAAAATCCAACAAATGAATCTACTACTGTATCGATCTGGGGGTACGAATAACTGTCCTTTGGACAAGCTTTATTAAGAAGATCAGTAAAATCTTGGCACATTCGCCAAGAAGAGTGGTCAGCAATATACTTCAGGACATCGTTTTGCTTTTGCTGAGTATAGTTGATGTTCCGGCGTTTTCTAGTTCGTCGGTATGCACTACGAGGTGCTGATTGCTCGTCTCAGCATCCTTACTAGCAGTTCGGCGTGTTCCACGGTTCTTCATCGTCCTTAAAACAAAAACAAACAATTCAGATGACTGAGAATTGATTGAAAGAGATAGAAATTTGTCGATTCTCACAGACGGCGCCAATTGATGAAGCTAGAATTAGATTCTAGAAGGAGAGAGAAAGTGAAATATCCGAGTTGCAAGTGTGTGTTTGAGTATCTGAATTTTGGATTGGATTCTGAATTGTGTATCCTTTTTAGTAGCACTCAAGTCGCTTATTTTTTAGATTTACACGAGGAAGCTTAAGGCTATCTCTATGCTAGCTCAGTTGAAGCTAAATTACATAATTGCCCTTTATGAGGCTGCCACGTAGGCACTTTTAGAACAATTTAGGTAAGAAGCTATGTGTGTTACTAATCCACATCATCAATTACGGACAAATGCATGCAAAAATAGGCTGCTTTATTCAATTGTTCACACCATCAACTTGAGCGGAAGAACAATTGCTAGCCATATTTGATAATTCATTTGCTTGGTTTTATGTTTCATGCTTTTTATTGAAATCTTAGATGTAAATACTGTAGCTTATATGTAGAAATTTGATTGTAATATTTCACTATAATTGTCTAATGATTGTATGTAGAACTTTTTCTCCAGGTGTTTAATTTATTGCCCCCCTCCCCCCCAAAAAAAAATAGTAGTTAACACCAATCAGAAGAGAGAAAAATACTACTCCATCTGAAGGTGTGCACTATTAAGAGATAAAATATGTATCTGATTTAATGGTCTTAATTTTGCAATTTTTTTAAAAAAAAAAAATTATGTTAACTTATGTCTCTAATTTTGTTTGCTTATTAATTGTTTTACGTACTGGATGATGAGGTCTCGACGACGATAATGATCAACAAAGATTGGATTTTGTTAGCTAATTGGTTAATTTCTACTTTTTGAAATGATTTATAGTTGAAATGTATTTTAACATCTTTTGTTCTATACCACAAATTCCAATTATATGCAGTCCAAACCTTGAGTCCAAGATGGTAAAAAATTACTGAATAACGTGCAAGGAAAATATAGGTTAGTTTACTCAAATTTCAAAAGAATTAGGGAGGATCTTATGATATTGGTTCTTTAGTAGAACATATGGCAAGTTTCATTTGGAATAAGAGATATAATTCATCATGTCTATGATTTTACTTTTCAAATATGAAAATAACTAACTTTAGTTTACTATTGTTCATGCACATCACTTAGTCCATTAAATTTAACATCTAAAGGTAGTACACAACATTAATTTCGTGATTGTTTTAATAGGGAATTCTCAATATTTTCATTCCTACAATAGGCTATCATGAACAATTCATAAATATCTAATGCATACATAAAGAAAAAACATAAAAGTGTGTGTGAAAAGATAGTTTAAATCAATAACATTATTGGTTAAAAAATACGTGTTAATTTTGTTTAGATATTAATTTTTAGTTAGTGTAAACATGAACTGAGATAACACTTTATTTTGTTTTCATGACCATAAATTGTTTTTTAAATTGCCTAATTAAAATAATGGGTTTATTTTTTGTAGTGTGATTTTGAAAGTTAAGTACGTTGAGATGCCATGAAGCCTTCCAGACTAGACTTAATGGTGACAATGTTGTTGAGTTCACTGTTAAGAATGTTACTGTAAAGGATCTCAAGTTTGATTTTGTTGCATCTAACTCCATGATGACTTAGCCAAGGAAGCTTCCATCTTAAATTATTTTGTATCCTTGAAAAGAAAAATGGAATCAATTACAATGTTATTGTTAGTTTAAAAGGTATTAAAACCTTATTATCTCATTACGTTTTGTAATTCAAAGTTGTTCACTACATTTTACTCTGTGTTTTTCCATTATTCAAGAAGAAGTAATCCGAGACACAATTTATTTTGTTGACAATTATCTACGTAAATGTTTTTATGCTTTTATAATTAATACATTTTTGTTTTAGATAATCAATTCATTCTTAAATTTGATAGTTATATTACCTCATATAATTAGTCATTTTTGTAACATGCAAGATTTAAATCGTTTTTATGTTTTTATATACTTCCCGTTCATTTACCTGGTATTACATGCTTTTGATAAATTAAAATTATTTTAAGGAGATAGGTTACTCTCTTGCCTCATATTAGATGGAGTATATTATATAAGGTAGATTTATAACTAATATCACATTTTTTTTTACAAATCAATTTAACAAGATTGGGATACAAAACTTAATGAACTAATAGATTTCAGTATTGTTAAACTAAAATAAGATTGTACTTTATTCTATTTTTATTTTCAAATAGTAACTTATTTTATTGTCACACACTCATTCCCGTACAACTAGTTTTTTAGGTATAAATGGACAAAACAAACATAATAGCTTGATTGAAAAGTATTGTTTTTCTTTAATATGAATTAAATTTATTTTGTCGATATAAATGGTCAAAAGAAAAAATAATTAAGAATTATTTGTCACAATTTTTAATTTGTTGGTGTATTTTATGTATATCATGTATATATATATAGATACATATACACATACACATACACACACTAATCAATGATTATTGCATAAGGTTACTTCATAATATGAAGATAAATTAAAGCTTTTTTATATTCAAAAGTATTGAGTTAATTTTATGTTTTCTTCTAGTAACATTTTAGTATGTAAAGGAAAATGAATATTAGAATTTTAAACTTTTTAATATAATTAATTTTTTAGTTTGAAAACTCATGCTATGCGTGGGGTGTTATATGTGTGTATAATTTTTATAATTGAATAGTTTTAGTGACATAATAATGATGCCATAAAATTTTTAGCGATTAAACCAAATAAAACTAAATAATAATATCAAAAATTTTACAATACCAGAACCAAAATTAAGAACACGATGGTTTAGGACATGATTATTAAATTTTCACTCAAAATCGTTATGGTTCTTTCTCATAAATAATTATTACAATTAATTCTAAAAGTTATTTATATTTTGAAAATATTAGACATGTGTACAATAGTATGTCATGCTATGAATTATTATTTTTAAAGTCTGGATCTACGGTATTTCTCATATACATGATTTGAAAATAAATGAACTTAATAATGTATATATAAATAGTCAAAAATATTAAAGTATCAAAATTCTTAGTTCATTAGTAACAGAGAGGAAAAAAATAATGTCACCCACTATATTTTTTCCTAACTTCCACAAAAAATAGCATTTTGCTTTATCATATGGTTATACTACCTCATTTTTGGTTATAACCACATTCAACTGGTGTTACTTATGGGATTATATTATTCATAGAATAATCCTTTTAAAATTATGTATTTCCTCAAAATAATTTGTGAATATCATATAGTAGAAAGAAAGTTGGAGTTAATAACGAAGTGTGTAGCTTAGGCGGTAAGACGCTTTCCCTATGACCTATTGATCATAAGTCCGATTTACTGGGAAAAATTCTTTGCTATGTGGAGTGAGTATTGTAGGCTGTTGGATGATTAAAAAGTAATAGGACCTCTTATTTTTCAATCATCTCATTGGCCGTCATACCCACCCCGCATTACGTAGTGAGTAGCCAAGACTTACTTAATTACTAGAAAATAGGAAGGAGAGGTGATTTTTTTATTTTTTTGAGGATTTGTTTTCAAGATTAGAAAATGAAAAGAACATTTATAGCAATTAAAATCATACTTGTAAATGGAGATGACATGTTATTAAAGTTACTTTTGAATGTAAATTGTAGAGGTAGGATTTTTGGCAAGCAATAAGCACTTAAATAATACAATTCAAGTGTACCATCTTTTTTCTCATTTCGAGGAAAAGGTCCTCACTAAAAATTAACATTAAAAGCTAGTGTGCAAAGAATAAATGATTTTAAAATTTTATTATCCTTTTGCAAGTATAGTAATATTATTAATTTTTTTTTATAAAAGATATTCTTTCCTGGATGTAATCAAATTGTAAGAATGACATTACTTAAATATAATTAGGTTAAACTTCTTTCTATTTAATAAAAATTATTTAGAATAACCCTTTACATATTGTAAATCTAAAGAAATTAAGAAATATATATTTTCTCAACTTATTATAATCATTTTAGACTTGCCATTAGTAATAATTATAAGAGGTATATGTGCACAAAATAAACCCTTTTGATTAGATAGGTAGTTAAAGATAAGATTTAGGTGAACTAAATTGAATTTGCATGTTTAATTAAATAATTTATCTTTTACCTCATTTATTTATTATGTAGATGTATTCTATTTTTACCTTACCACATGTCAATTATTTAGACCTTTTCACTAAACACTCATTCTCCTATATTATATATATTATATTGTTTGTGTATATTAAAACGATGTACATCGTTCACTTTTAATAACTGTTGATATGGACGGATGTATATATATTTGCCATGTGTATAAATTCTGAATATGTTGATGAGTTCTTTGTGCGCCAAGTGTACAACAACTTCTCTTAAATTATCGAAGACATGATCAATTTGTTTTAAAATTTCAAAAATCTAATATTAGTTTACAATTTAAATCTAGAAGATAATATTCTTAAGGTATCATACGAATCAATCAAACAAGTAAGATAATTCAACGTGATACCTTAATATTATCACATTAATTATGATGTTACCATGCATATAATTAACTAATTCCAAATATCCATATCAACATAATTTTTATTTATTTCAAAAATCTAATATTAGTTTACAACTTAAATCTAGAAGATAATATCCTTAAGGTATCATACGCATCAATCAAACAAGTAAAATAATTCAACGTGATACCTTAATATTATCACATTAATTATGATGTTACCATGCATATAACTAACTAATTCCAAATATCCATATCAACATAATTTTTATTTTTGACTTTTAAAATAAAAATACACTCTTATTTTTATCATCATTAACAAATCATTGGACTATATAAAGGTTGCACAAGTTACTGCTATTTCTTATAAATTGTAGTCAGCCACTAGAACTTTCATGTTCTCATTCATAGAGTTTTTTGCCTAAAAAATTCCCTTTTTGAAAAAACTTTCACAAGTAACTCAATATAAAATTTAATTTTCATAGATATACTTTTTGGCCACATTACATTGGGTTGAGTTTTATTTTTTAAAATATAATCCAATTCAAAAACAGAATGTAGAAATATATTTACAATAATATCCTTAGTCTACTATAGTATACACTACTACTAGGTTAAATCAAATTTCAATTTGCTAAAGAGTAAGTAACCGCGCTAGTTTTCTCCATTTTCTATTTCCTCAAAACCTTAAATTCTTCGATTGGTGGACGGCTTCGATCCTCCCATCGATATTCGATCGGTACTATCAAGGTATCGATCCTCCCACAGACACTCAGATATTGCAGGGTCTTCATCTTTAATTGTACTTAAAGTTCCCGTGATTTGAAGCACTAATGGCTTGGCTTCCTTGTGCTCGGCTCCATTTAATTGTTGTTCTCGTAAATTTCTTTAATCTAAAATGGTTGTATGATTTGAGAGTGCGTATATGTGTGTTGTGTCGGAGTGGTTGTATGATTTGAGAGTGCGTGTATGTGTGTTGTATCGGATAAATTTTATTATAGGAAGATCTTATTAAGTGTTGTGTTAGTATTTTTAAATTAATAAAATTTTATTATTTAAAGTTGCGACTTAAAAATAAAATGAATTAGTGAACACTGTTTAAAAATACTAAAATTTTATTAATTTAAAAATATCACTAGACATAACACTTGGTAGAATATTTCAATAATTAAAAATACTAAAATTTCATTAAGTTAGAAACACGACACTTGGTGGATCTTTCAATAATAAAGTTTTTCGTTGTGTGGTATAAGATTGGTAAAATCTAGGCTTAATTACCTTTACAACCCATAACGTTTGTACAAATTACCAATCATTATAAATCATGAAGTTTGGAGAAATTACAACTACCTCCTTGAAATGTCCAAATGAACACCCTACTATTAAGAACCGTTAAGGATACTCATGACATCAGCAAAACAGAACTTTGAATGGACTAAATTACCCTTGTTAAACATTGTAGTAAAATACAATTTTTTTATGGAAGTTAAAAAAAATAAAAAGAAAAGAAAAAATAAAAAGTGTTGCCTCCATCCATCCTCAAAAGGCTGAAACCACCGGCTACCACCATATCCCGATTTCCTCCTCTCTCAGAAAAAATTAAAAAAAAATCAACTCAAACCCCAGAAACTACCCCAACTCCCAAAACCCATCACCACCTTCGTTGAACCCTCTTTGATTCAATTCAAACCAATCTATTTATTCTCACAAATCTATATTTGGTCGTAGCATTAGCAGCAGAAGCAGCGATGGAACCTTAGTTTGAGAAGAGTTTGCGAGAAGCCAGCCAACAAGAAGGCATTCGCGAAGAAGCTAGAGGAAGGCCGAACTGCTGCCATCAACGAGAAAAGAGGAGCAACTTCTCCAAGGGCAACAAGAAGCTTTGATAAACGTTGGATTTCAATAAACATCATTAATTTCGAGATGGGTTGTTGGTGGGTAGATTTTTTATGTTTTTGTTAATTAAAATTAATGACTATTTGGTTGCATTTTTGGCCAGTACTTCAACATTAAAAGTTAAAAAGACTTCTGTAAAATGATTGTCTTGTTTTAAGTTATTGTGGAATCAATAGCTTGTGAGTTTTGGATTAGTTTTGTATATTTGTTGAAACATTTTAGGCGCCACTTATGTAATGGATTGTTTCGAATCAATCAATTTCAATATTTTTTTGGTAATCACATTGAGTTGGAGTATGTTCCGTTGAAAGCTTAAATCTGATGGTGATTTAATTGATGAACCGGGAATAGTAATTGCAACTGGTTGCTGGTCGTGGAAGTGGAGAAGAAGATTCATTTGGGATGTGTTTTGGGGCATTTGGTCTTTTTCACATATTCCGTTAGAGCATTTAATAGAGTTGCCTTTTAGGGGGCTATTAGTTATTTAGTCAAACCTTGGGGTTTATTTGGTAATTTGAACAAATCTCAGAGGAGGTAGATGTAATTAACCCCAAAATCTATCGGGGTAATAAATGAAACAAATTTATTGAGAGCAGAAGCAGGAGGAAGTATGATTAGTGCCGAGATCTGAGAGCACTAATTATTGTATTTGTAAAATACAATCAGGTGTTATAAAAATTAAACAAAATATATAAAAATATATGGAATTGAGAGAGAAAGAGAAAGAGAGAAAATAAAAATGAAAAATTTGACAGTTTGTACATTTATTTTTCATGTAGTGCATCTATATATAAGAGTACAGTGATCCATAAGTTACGTAATGTAAATAATATAATTTGTATCTACAATTATCAGATACTTAGTACAGATATACTTCTACTATAACTTATCAAAACTAAATACATGTGTTGACATGCACAACTAATAGACTTGGAACAAATGTTACACTCCCCCTTAGATGTCTAATGACTAAATCATGTGCGACTAAATCATGTGCCTCATTAAAACCTTATTAGGAAAAACTCTGTAGGACAAAAATCTAGTGAAGGAAAAATAGTATACAAAATTTGCAGTACACTTTTGCATCCTGCCTCGTTAAAAATCTTGCTTGAAAAATCCATTATGACAAAACTACGGAAAAAAAAAAAAGAGTACAGCGTGTACTATTACTCTTCCTCACAAAAACGGCACTTAATATCCTTGAGAAGGCGCATTCCAATATTACAAACAATCTTCTCGAATATTGATGTTGGTAGCATTTTTGTGAATAAATCAGTTAAATTATCACATGATCGAATTTGTTGGATATCAATATCATCATTTTTCTAAAAGTCACGAGTGTAGAAAAACTTTTGAGAAATATGTTTTGTTCTATCTCCTTTGATATAATCTCCCTTTAACTGGGCTATGCATGCTGCATTATCTTCATATAATATTGTTGGCAGCTTTTATATAGTGATTTCTAATGTTAAACCACATATCTTCTGAATATATTGGGTTAATGACTTTAACCAAATACATTCTCTACTTGCCTCATGTATAGCGATTAATTCTGCATGATTTGAAGAAGTAGCAGTTAAATTTTATTTTGTTGAATGCCATGATATAGTTGTAACTCCACATGTGAATAAATAATCCGTTTGAGATCGAGCTTTATGTGGGTCAGATAAATATCCGATATCTGCACACTCAATTAATTATAATTTAGATTCATTTGAATAAAGTAAATCCATATCAATAGTCTCTCGGAGGTATCTAAATATATGCTTAACACTATTCCAGTGTCTTCGTGTTGGAAAAGAACTAAAATTTGCTAACAAACTTACAACAACTATTATATCAGGTCGTGTATTATTAGCAAGATACATTAAAACTCCTACAACACTTAGATATGCTATTTTGGGACCAAGAAATTCTTCATCATACTCCCGAGGACGGAAAGGATCCTTTCTCATATCAAGCAATGCCTACAACCATTGGGGTACTCAATAGATGTGCTTTTTTCATATAAAATTGCTTTAATACCTTTTATGTATAAGTTGATTGATGAATGAAAATTCTATGCGTTAAGTGCTCAAATTATAGACCTATTCAAAATTTTGTTTTGCCTAGGTCTTTCATCTCAAATTCTTTTTTTAAACAATTCATTGCATTTTGAAACTCTTCAAGAGTTTCAATAATATTTATATCATCAACATATACAGTAATTATTACAAATTTTGATCCAATTCTTTTTATAAAAGCACATGGGCAAATTGGATTATTTTTATAACCCTCTTTCAAGAGATACTTAGTGAGTCGATTATACCACATACGCCCAAATTGCTTTAATCCATATAAGAATTTACGTAATTTTATTGAACAATTTGCTCGAGAAACTTTATATGCATCGAGCATATTAAATTCTTCAAGAATTTTCATATAGATATTCGTATCAAGTGAGTCATATAAATAGGTTGTCACAACATCCGAACTTCCATTAGACGCTTTTCAAGTTTTCATGAACTGCCAAACTAATAAGATATCTAAAGGTGATTTGCATCCACCACAGGAGAATATGTTTCTTCATAATCAATGCCGGGTCTTTGTGAAAATTTTTGTGTGACAAGGCGTGCTTTGTATCGTACAATTTTAATTTTCTCATTTCGTTTTCGCATAAATATCCATTTGTACCCCATTAGCTTTATACCTTTAGGTGTTTGGACTACAGGTCCAAAAATCTCACTTTTTGAAAGTAAATTTAATTCTACTTGATTTGCATCTTTACTTTTTGGCCAATCATCTCTGTGTCAACATTCTTCGACAGATTTAAGTTCAAGATATTTAATTACAGAGGGAGATTCATATCCAATATATATTTCAAACATTCTTTGAAAACCCATCTAGATGTGCGTTGTGGTGGAGCAATTGGAACATATACCGCACAATCAAAAATTTTTAGATTGGATATATATGGTTCCTGACCAAAAGTCAATTGTAATGGATATAAAGAGAATTTCAAATAATTTATTGGCTTGATACGTACAAGTGCTGCTGCATGCAAAATAGCATGTCTCCACGTCGAAGTATGCAATTTTGTTCTCATAAGTAATGATCTAGCTATTAATTTGAGACGTTTTATGAGTGATTCTGCTTGACCATTTGAGTATGAATATGTGCTACAAGATATTCAATAGTTATATCAATTGACATACAAAAATTATTAAATGTCTGATATGTAAATTCGCCAACATTATTAAGACGGATTTTCTTAATTTCATAATCTAAAAATTGTACTCTTAATCGAATTATTTGAGCAAGTAATCTCGCAAACACCAGGTTGCGAGAAGATAATAAACACACATGAGAACATCTAGTAGATGCATCTATCAAAATCATGAAATATCTAAACGATCCACACGACGGGTTAATAGGTCCACAAATATCACCCTGAATACGTTCCAGAAGTGCTGGAAATTCAATCCCGATTTTATGGGTGATGGTCTAATAATTGAATTTTTTTTGAGAACAAGCAGCACAAGAAAATTCACTAAATTGAGGAATCTTCAGGTTCTTCAATAAATGTCCATGTGAATTTACAATTATTTTACGCATCATATTGTTTCCAGGATGGCCTAACCGGTCATGCCAAATAATAAAGTATTTGGATCAATAAACTTCTGATTTACTGTAACATGTGATTCAATTGTACTAATATATGTATAATACAAACCAGAAGAAAAAGTAGACAACTTTATCAAAATACATTTCTTTCTAGATATTATTTTTGTGATATATAGATACTCAATATTTTTCTCATTTACAGTCTCAATATGATATCCATTTCGGCGGATATCTTTAAAACTTAATAAATTTCTTTGAGACTTAGCAGAAAATAATACATTATTTATAATGAATTTTGTTCCTCCGGGTAATAATATAGTGCCTCTTCCGGAACCATCAATTAATTTAGTGCTACCCGATATTGTATTAACATTGACATTACCCTTTATTAATTGAGGGAAAAATATTTCTTATTTTTAAGTATCATATGTGTTGCTACACTATAGCAAGACATAAGTCTTCATTGTTCTTGAATCCAATCATTGAATGAGAAATACTCATATTCTTCATTAAAAAATGTCTTAATTAAAATAAATATTGCAAAAATAAATTAATTAATTAATAAAGAAACAAATTACATTAAAATAAATATTACAATTTAAACTAAACTAAAAAAGGCATAATAAAGTAAAAAAAATCCACAGTTTTATTCCTTCCTAACAATTTATTCATAACTCTCAAAAAAGTTTTATGCATCCAGATGTGTTATATCGTTGAGGTCATTGAAGTTATCAACATTATAGTTTGAGTCATCAACTTTATCAGTAAAATTTGTCATAACAGTATCACCTTGATAAGTCATATTTGCTTCCACAATTTTCTCTTTTCCTTTGATGGATGCTTGATAAAATTTTACAAGATGCTCAGCCAAATGACAAGTATGTGACCAATGTCCTTTCATACTAGGTGAACCACATCGATAACGCAAATCTTCAGTATTTTTGGTAAGATTATTTTGACCAACCTTTTCTTTCCTTTTCTCATTGTCTTTAGAATTATTCCACTTCTGGTGGTATGGATAATTATAACGGCCTTTTCCACGTCCACGGCCATAATCATAATAATTTTTAGAGTTATAATGAATAGCTGCATTCACTTCAAGGAATGGAGTAGTTCTAGTGGGATGAGATTCATGATTTTTCATTAACAATTTGTTATTTAACTTAGCCACAAGAAGACATGAAATTAGTGGAGAATATCTTGTAAAACCTTTTCCACGGTATTGCTACTGCAGGAGCACATTCGAAGTGTGAAAAGTAGAAAATGTTTCTTCTATCATATCTTCATTAGTAATATTTTCCCACATAATTTTAATTGGGACCTGATTCTAAACATTGCTGAGTTATAATCATTTAGAGATTTAAAATTGTGCAATCTTAAATGCATCCACTCAAAACGAGCTTTGGGAAGAAATAGTAAACTATTTTCTGGTGGTCAAATCGATCTTTCAGACTCCCCATAGATCTGGAAGATCTTTTGAGATGAGATACTCACTTTTTAATCTTTCATGGATGTGATGACGAAGGAAAATCATTGATTTTGTTTTGTCCTAATTGAATGCAGTATTTTCTTTTTTAATGGTGTCTCCAAGACCTATAGAATCTAAATGAATTTCAGCATCCAAAATCCATGAGAGATAATTTTTGCCTATTATATCAAGGGCCGTAAATTCGAGTTTAGTAAGATTTGGCGTGATTCACAGTAATAATTGAAATAAAGAATAAGGGAAAATTGCCAAAATAGTCCCTCAATTTTTTCACTTTAGCCAAAATAGTCCCTCAACCTTTTTTTTTAGCTAGAATAGTCCCTTAACACATTTTTTTAGCCAGAATAGTCCTTTAACTTTTATTTTTTAGCCAAGAAAGGCATTTTATGGTGGAGTCACCATAAAAAAAAATTCTTTTTTTTTTTTTATAAATTTCACATAAAAGGACTATCCTTAGCTAAAAAATAAAAGTTGGAGGACCATTCTGGCTACAAAAAAAGTTGAAGGACTATTTTGGCTAAAGTAAAAAAGTTGAAGGACTATTTTAGCGATTTTCCCTGAAGAATAAATAGGTATTGGGATAAGAAAATAACTAAATATCTTCAAGTTTTGATGGATTAATCGTGCTGATAATGTGTTATAAAAGTTAAACAGAATATATAAATATATATGGAACTGAGAGAGATAGAGAGAAAATAAAAATGAAAGATTTGACAGTCTGTACTTTTATTTCTCATGTAGTGCATCCATTTATAAGAGTACAATGACCCATAAGTTACGTAATGTAAATAACGTAACTTGTATTTACAGTTATCAGATACTTAAATATAGATAAACTTCCACTATAACTTATCAAAACTAAAATACATGTGTAGACATCCACAACTAATAGAATTTGCAACATCAGGATCCTTTTTTTTTTTTAGGTTTTTAGCAATTTCAACCCCAGGGACCCAAGAACCACTACAAGCAACTAGCCCGACTAATAATTAGGATGGATTTACTTGGGTTGGGTTGGGTTCTTAATTTTCTATCCAAAACCCAAAAACCCATTGACTTAAAATCTAATCCATAAACATCCTTACCATAGCTATAAAAGAAAAAGTTATCCCTTTCAATATTTATTGAAACTAAGTTGTAGTAAAACTAAAATAGTATGGTATCCATTGCGCTATCTATTTTTTAGGTGGATTGAAATGCATTTTTTAAATAAAAAACTAGTGTATTACAGCCATTATTCACACACAAATATAATTTACATGATCTCAAAGTGACCCAAATTTTCAGATTAATATTTTGACTCAATTTAGTACAATTTAAATATTAAAATATTAACTAGAAAAACTTTGCACACTTAAATATTCTTGCTACTAATTAATACATTACAGAGAATTTAGAATGTATCGCCTTTTTCCACATTCTCATTCTCTATAACAATAACTCCTCTATTCAAATATTCATAGAAATCAATTAGATTAGTAGAAGTCTAATTCTACATTATTCTTTAATATTTATAATGATATCTAAACTAGAATACGTAAAAATAAGCAAATCACTAAACTAATTAAACAAATCATCAAATCCTTGTTCCACCAAATTAAGTTTTGAACTTATTCTAGCAAGTAATAATGTGGAAAAATAAAAAATTAACCATAGAAAATAAAAGTCACTAGGGTTTTATGGTTAAGGGTATTTGGGAATTAATAGGAAACATAGAATCAGGGATTATGTGGAATTTCTTGATATTTTATTCAATGTTTTAAACACAGAGTAGAAGGTGACCCAATACAATTGCCGGTTCACGGTTCAACCAGTTCAATTGTCGAGTCGCCTACTTTTCTCTCTCTCTCTCTTTAATTTTTACTTTGATAATTATTATTTGTAAAAATTTATGAAGGCAACTGCATCAAGCAAGTTAGCTAGTAGAGTGACCAACTTAAACTTTTAAAGGCATAGATACCTTGGGCTCAAAAACCATTCTACAAACATTTTTTTTATCTTCCAGTTTGCATATTATAAATTTTTCCATTCTCCTTTTTCATGTATTAAACAAATTTAATAACCTTCCTTCCCTTTTCTTCACCAACGCCACATCTTCATCCCTTTCCTTATCACCGCACCTCTCCTCCTCTTATCTCTAGTCTCTTTAGTCTTCACTAGCCCCCTCCTCTCTTCCCCACCCTTCTCCTATATTCCCCATCTCCTCCCTTCCTTCTCTCTTCACCACTATAGTATAACTTTTTCTCTCATCTTCATCCCTTTGTCCACTAAACCCTCTCCCTCCTCTCCTCTTCCCGTCCCTTTCCCCCCTCTGCCTCTCCCCTCCCATGTCAACCTCTTCCTTACTTCTCCTTCTTTCTCCTTCCTCCTCTCTTATCTTCTTTCTTGTCCCGTTGACCACCAGGTCTCCACCTGATTCTCTTAAGCTTTTTCCTTTGGTGAAAATTTTCAAGATTTAATGAAATTTAGACCTGATTAGATTAGTAGCACTGATTTTGATGAGATTGGCACTGGATTGGTGTTGATTTTGGGAAAAATTTGTTGATTTTACTTGGATTGTGTGGAAAAAGCTCAAAATCGGATCTAACCGGTTCGTAGCGGTACATACTTGTTTAATAGGTTTTACTAGTTCACACCGGTTTTTTATCATTCTAGACTTTGATACTCAACTGGACCAGAGGATTGACTGGTTCACTTTTAACTGGTCAAACTGGCCAGTCCGGTCTGAGTTTCATAACATGATTTTGGTTGAATAGGGAATCTATGGGAGAAAATATTATCATGGGAATTAAATTTGAAATTGAGTTACTTTGGGAATTTTTTTTCAAAAAAATACTTTTTTGGGCAAAAAATTTCCCATTCATATTTGACTAGTTATCATTTTTATCCATTACTTTATTAGTTTTACTTTAGTGACTATGGGTCTCTTATTTTTCTTTTTCTTTTTGTAGAAATATAATGATTTAATAAGATTCTTGATTATTCTAGAAAATTACTTGTATATTTAAGAGACAAAATTTTTTTTTATTTTTTTATTTTTCTCATATTCACTTCAAGTTCTGAATAAATCTTGATAAGCCTGTCTTTTAATGACATCATTATCGATTAAAATTATTTATGCTCAGTCACTTATTTTATTATTTCTTTCTTTCTCCTCTATAAGTTATGCTTAAATTACTATACACTAATTATTGATACAAATAATAATAATTCGGGCAAAGCATAAATGATGAAGTTTGTTTATAAAAAATTTCAAGTTTTAGCTTTACATCTATTTATGATCGATCATTGTAGCTTTTGTAATAGCCATATTCAAAATTGCAAAGAAATAAATGCTACATAATTGGGCAACCTTTTTACATCATTGTGGCTGTGATAGACTGATTGCTTTGACTAATTTGAATGTTAGCTGATTTTCATACGTACTATTTATGTTTATAGGTGTATATCTATGTATATAAGTATGCTTATCAACTAAGAATAACACGAATGTAAACTGTGACATCATGTTCAGTCATATATACTTCTTAGTATTTTAATGAGACAATTTTAATATATCAATTATTATTCAAGTATATTGTATTGCGCATAAAATTGAAGTATAAAGTATATTTATACTATTATTTATAGTCATAAATACTTATTCTCTATATTAATACTATTTGTTAAAAATATAACTATTCGTATTCAACAACGAGTACAAAATTAGTTAGTATCAATAAAAGGCAATTTAGGCTACACGCACCAAGAAGCACTCATTGCTCAATATGCCAGAACCATCCCCCAAACACCCAAAGTGTGTGCACCCAATATCTTATCTTACTATATCTACAAAAACAAGGAGTTTCCTCATCATGCCAAGTGGCATCCATATGGCGTTTGGTGATGATGTGGCTACTGATGTGGAGAGGGAGCCTGCCTCAAAAAAAAAAATTTTGGTTGAAAAATGACATTTTATGCCCCTCATCTTATGCATATCCGTTGGAATACATTGGATTAATTTTGTCAATTCATCACTTTTTTTGCTATGTAATGTAATTTCTTAGAACTTTAACCTTTTTTAAGTGAAAATACAAAAATACCCTTTAATAATAATAAATAGAACTGTACAGGGACATTATTATAATCAATACGTGAATAGAATGCCTTGGAAATACTAACTTTTGTCCAGTCAAACTTTATCCAATCTGTAGCTGAGTAATTTTTGAAAATAATGTATGAATGGTTGAGATGGTTTTAAGAGATTTTCGTATTTTATGGACCATTAGATCATCTGACTCTCAAGTACTATTCCATACCTCCGTATCTGAGGAGTGGATTATGTTTTTGATTTCTCTCGTTCTTGATATTTCTTTTAGAAAAACTCTACCCATACTTCTTTTCTCTCCCCCTTCCAGCAGCAAACGTTCCCCTTTCTTCTTATCCTTTCCTCACCCCTTGCAAGTCTCCACACAAAAATCATCCTAAAGTTACATATGGTAGAAGAAACTAAAGGATATGTTTGGAGGATATAGTAAATAAATCATCCTAACAAAGTATTTTGATTTTTTTAAATTAAAAATATATTTTCTTTTTAACATTTTTTGGGCTTTAATTTATGTAGGTTGATGCCTACTGCAAGAAGCCAAGGAAGCCAAAAAGAAAGGTCCAATTTTTTTTTTCTTAATGGCAAAAATTTCAGTAGTTTTCATATTTTTTTTTTGAGTTTGGGTCTTCAAGGTTTTCTTGAAGAGATACCACCAACTGATATTTGGGATTCTTCCGGATGGTGTTTAGGAATTTTTTCAAGTTATTAAAATATTTCTTAAGTTCTACCATCTCTATGACTTTGATTTTAAAAAATCAATGTTTAGGTGAATCGTGACTTGGGTTTTTTTTTGTTTTTCTATTTTTTGTTCTCTGATTCATAATGCATTTTGACTCTAAATTAATTGCTTATCTGTTTAGGTGAATATAACAAAATCAATGAAAGAAAGACCCTTATTATGGGGAAGAGATCTTAGATTCTACAATTATTCCATTTCTTTTTTCAGATTGTATGTATTGATTTTGGTTTTCAAATTGATTTAATTATGCTGTCAAAATTTCCTCTTCGTCTCCTTGACCGCATGCCTCTTCTATTTGGACAACATCCACTACGACCATCATCGATAACTTTCAAACCTTTAGAACCTATTTTTCTTTTTTCTCTAATTACCTATTTGGTTCATTTTTTAGTTAATAAATGTGAAACATGAATAATTGTAGAAGATCCATGTTAGCATAAACATGCTGGCTTTGGTAATGATTGGGATTACATCCTTGGTTACAAGACTGTGCTTGAGACCCTCACAAGCTCAAATGGTAAAGATTCTTGATGTTATTTATTTTTTACATTATAATTTAAAAGGATTGGTTTTTTATTTTGGGTTTAGTAAAAAATGTAATAAATTTTGTTGTTAAGTTGATTTTGATCTTTGATAATTTTCGCCCCCAAATTAAGTACAAATCTAAATTGGATATTTGCTATGCATGATAAGGTTAGAGTTCACCATTTCCCTAGAGTTAAGTGCTGATAAAATTGGTTTTACTTTATTTAAGTGATATTTGATACTTTTGCCTAACAGTTACAAACCTAACTCGAGGAGCATCCCTCATTAAGTATCATGAAGTTATTCAAGACGAGACCTGTAAAGTATATTGTGGTTACTTGACATGATGTAATTAATCCTTGAAGATCACAAGACTATTAATTTTGATTCTTTTCAAATATATATTATGCAATAATAGTTAACTAAACAACTTACATAATCTAATTTTTTTTAACAGTTGTTCAAAATTTTGTGACATAATCAATATCAACTGTGTTTTTTATATTTCTCATTCCCAGCACTGAATGTCCACTATTAAGAAACTACAATATCAACCTACCATAAAAAGAAGTTCAAAACATTATCCTATTGGTATGAATTTATACATACTGCTTATTTATTTTCTTTGAATGTTATCCTATAAATTAGCATGATTTGTTATTTTGAGAATGCTTATCAGCATAATGCTTATGTTCTTTAGATACTTGCATGTGTAACATAGAATATGCATATTCTTCAAAGGCAAGCTAGCAAATGTGATGTCTACAGCTTTAATGGAACTAAAAACTAGGAAAAGCCATTGGAGGCAAACTTTGAAGAAAAATATTTTAATGCCTTTTTCCCTTCCCCATTGATATTCTTTGGAGTTCAATACATGCAAGATACTTGTATACATTTTAATTTCAATAGTTATTTTGGAATATGGTATTGCTAAAGCAAGTTAAAAGATGATATTTTGATGACGTAGTATAGTGCATATGAATAAGCTAATTAATCTTTTATTTAAAGATGAATGAATCGTATATCACTTATTCCTTTCTTACTTTGTCTAATCTTTATATTATTTGGACTATGAATTTGTCGAGATATATGGCATTGTATAGAAAATATCCTCTGACGGTTTATCATTCCTTAAACAATAGCTAATGTCTATTTTTTTTCTTTTAGGTTATTTATAAGATCATATTATGGGCTGGATCCCTATATTAAGGGGGTGCTTGCGTTGGTGGGTATCGGAATAAAACCTATTTGTGTTTCTTAGGTTAATACTATATAGGCGTGGATAGATAATTGTGATTTGTTGTGAAGATGTTTTTCTTTGTAAAATGAAAAAACAAGTTATTTTCTTGATACATACAGATAATATTGAATGTGATGTAAGAATTCTGTAATCTGGAATTGTTGTACATACTTAACATTGTCTAACTTTTAGTTTTGTTAGTCTTACAGATTTGGAATAAGTTTTTAATTTTTCAGATGATAACAAGACAAAGGTGTACTTTAAGTATTTGCTTAACTTCTTTCCTTCTTATTTCATAACATTTCAATTCAATTACTTATATTGAAATTCTATTTTCATTTCTCATGAATCATTGCAGTTACTTAGAATGATGGAACATTTTTTCTTCCCCTTGCATTACTATATCCCTTCCATCATTTTTTTTACTGAGTAATTATTGTTTAAATATTTTTGTCATACAAGTACATTTTATTTTACACTTTAATATGGCATTAGAATATTCCTATGCCAATAAAGAATTATAATTTTTTAAAATATTTCTATTTAAAAAATAGTGGGCACTATTAAGATGGAGACAATCATAATTAATATGGCCAGTTAATATGTATTTCATTAACTGGCCATATTTCTATTACATTAATTTTTGTTAATTCTGTTTTAGTTATGATAACTAACTTTAGCAAATTTTGACTTTTAAGTTGTAATTCTATTATTAGTGTTTGTAATTATACTTCGCTTGTTTTGCAGTTCTATTATTAGTGTTTATAGTTATTAGAATACTTCGCTTACTTGTTGTCTTCTTAGGTGTTGAGGTGAGGATGTAAGTACTGATTTTGCTAAAATATGCATTAATGATGTAAGTAATTTTATTAAGTATAATTTAATCATAACAACATGCAATATTTGTACTATGAAACTCAATTAAACTATTCCTCTGTGTTAAGTTTCAATCAAATTTAGATGATAATAAATTGCATATAATGGGCCCGGCCACACCTTGTGTACCATTGCTTAACTTACTAGTATATATATATATATATAATCTATACTATATATAAAGTAATAGTCCTTCCTTTGGTATGATGTCATTTAATATTTTGCCTAACATATCTCTCTAGGTAGTTTTAAAAGTTCCCTTTTTTTCTTATTCAAAATATATTTTTTAAGAAAGCACCGACAGAGAGTGTGCACTAATCACTATTATGTTATAAAGATTGACACTTTGTTTTCACGTACGGTCCTATGTTAAAACACCAAACAAATTGTAGAGGTGAGGGGTGATGTTTGGCAATCATGATTCGGAATCTGTAACTTGTTCGGCAAGCGGAACTGTTCTAAACTTTGAAAAAATCTCAGCCACTGTAAATAGAAACTATTAAAGGAATTAAACAAAAATCATCCATAGTTATTTAATTAGTTATGCCATTATTTTTTATTTCTATATGGGTCCACCAAATAGTGGATATTCATTATTTCCAATTCAAATGATTATTTCAAAATATTATTTCATATTCAGTGGCTAAACAATTATTTCCTTATTCTAAAAGTAAGCATTATTTTAAAAAACTACTAAAGTCAGAAGGCAATTATTATTCACCAAATAACTTCCCATTATTTGCAATCCAAATGAACCCTAAAGCTCCGTTTGGATAGCAAATAATCTCTTGTTAATTGGCAAATATTATTTGGGTTTTCACTTGAATGGTACTTGAAAATAATATTGACTTTTGAAATAATGAGATATTTGTTTGGATACAAAATAGTATTTTGAAATAATCGTTTAGATTGCAAATAATGAATGTTTATTATCTGGTTTTCATTTTTTAACTCTAAAGTATTATAAACTGTAATTAGACATTATGGTCTAATTATTTTTCTTTCCTAGATTTGATAAGTTCGGAGGGCCGACCGACTAAATCACACTCTAAACCATACTTACTGAACACATTGGACACCTTACTGGTAACAATTTGGTTAGTCGTGTTCGGTAGTTAGATTTAGAGAACAGAACTCCAAACTTCGCACCAATATTGCTAACATGTATAGTAGAACTAATTCATCTGTGGCCAAAATAATTACTATTGAAGAAGTTGTACTAATGTAACTACTAATGGATAAGACAAAATTAACCTTTGATGTTTTAGCTATGAGACTTTTTTTTTTTTTTTTTAAAAAAAATATGCACTCCATTTCTTCAATACTAAGATATAATTACCCATAATAAATGAAATTGAAAAAAAAAACATCTCTGATTTTTTTTTTTGTGAGTTCAATTTGATTGACTAATATAGAAGTTTTACTATAAAGCTTTGTAAAGGAAATCTCCTATACTTATACTCTAGAAACAAAAAAAAAAAAATCAAAAAGATTCTATGTGAATATAATTTGATCAATTCTTCAAGCTAAACTAAGCAACCAATTTTCTCTAGTGTTCTGCACACTCTTCATCTTCATCACAGCAGGTCTAACAGCCTTCATTATTTGATGAGTAATCTGCGAAGTAGAATTTAGTTTATGTTAAAAATTCTTGATTTCAATCACATCTTACCCATATGAAGTAGATGTTAGCAGCAAAAAAAAAGTTTCCCCACATATGAAGCAAAGTTATTCCTTTTCCAATGTAAGCATTGCAAAAGTAGTTCCAGATTCCAGCCACAGGCTCTTATATACGTTTGATTTAGCTAAGGATTATAGACCACATAGCATATAAAAAAGGACATAAGAATGCAAAAAACTCAATATCCTACACAGCATTGTTAAAAACAATGCAAGAATCATATTCTATGATTCCCCATTTCTTCAATCTAGCTTTAGTCAATAATCTTCCTTTGCATGCTAACCAACATTTGTGAATTTGGTTTAAAAGAAGTCTAAACTCAAGACAATATGATGAATTTCAAATACGTGATGTCACAATAAGAAAATGCCTTAACCAACAAAATATGTCTAATCATTCAAATTCAAAAGAATTCATATAAGTCGACAGACTTCAATCAATCGTACAAAAGTACAATGATTTAAATGGTAGCCCCTAATTTTGATTCCACTAATTACACAAAGATTTACCAGCTTGAAATTACAATTACTTTGCATATAAACTAACATTAACTAGTACTAAAGAAAGCATAACATTATCCATAGTTACACCACGCCATTTTTTCAAATTGAACTTTCCCACAAATAAGTCATTTTTGAAACTATCATTTCTTATATCTACTCATTACTGTCATCTTCTATAGGATCGAACATTGGTCTCTTTTCCTTTGCTTGTTCATAACCCCCATAACTTGCCCGCTGCTCTTAATTCATCACAAGTCTCATACCATGCTCAAGGAGGTTCATCCTAGCATCAACAACATCCATCTTTCCTTCAATTGCATGCAACCTTTTCTCAGTTTGGTTGGCTAAGGTGTCAAGGCATGTACGTATGCTCTCCAACATGGAAAACATCCTATTTTTCATACTATTATCTTCTTGTCCATGGGGTTGCGATGTGCTACCTGTTTCATTACTCGATCCCATACCCTCATGTACTGGATTCCCAGTCACACTTCCCATTAATCATTTCTTCTTCTCCTCTGACTTGCCTTTCGTGGGGACGGGATGAGTATAATACTCTTCCTTGTACATCCAGTGCCCCTTGTACAACTTAAGACCCGTATGACTAAACAAGCTAATTGAATAAAAGTTATTGACATGATTGGGTTCAGCTTTGCCAATGAAAAGAATGTTCATTGCCTTGAAAAAAATGGTAAAAAATTGGCCAAAAGGCATACATCTTCGATCTTCTTGAGAAGCAGTTAGCATGTAATTGCACATCAAATACCCAAAATCAAGTTGCAAATGATTAACCATGCAATAAAATAGAAACAAATTCATTTTGTTCAGGTCGGTTTTATGGACCCCCGTAGGAATACACAGATTTGATGTCATGGAAAAGAGTATTATATGAAGTGGTTCAAGCTTGTCAAGTTCAAAATCATTATCCTTTTCATACCTCTTCTTGAAATATCTATCGCACAATTGATTGTAAGAAAATCCATGACTCTATCTTGGCCACTTAATTATCTTGTCTCATAATCATTAAAATACACAAGTTTGGAATCAAGTAGGGGATTACACCTCGGAATCTCATTCACAAGCACACTCTTTAATTTAATATCACTGTGATTTACCTTACTTATATACTCTTCTTTTCCCTTGAGCCTAAGGTTTACATAGAATTCCTTTATCATATGAAGGTAAGCATTCCCATTCACAAACAATATATTTTCCCTTTTTTGAAATGAAAAGAGCTCAATCACCTATTCTAAATGCATTTCATTAATTGTATTAGTACAATTTCTTTGAACACCTAAGGGTTTACGAATTCTGAGCCATCTTTCGTGCTCTTCTGCAGTGGTGTCGTTGATAAACTGAGATACCTTTTTTGGCTTCTCTATTTGTTCACCTCTTCCCATATCTCAACCCCCTCTAAATCCACTTGAACAGTGGTTTCTTCCCATGGCAGCCTTGAGATTAGAGTATAAGAAATTGAGTTGTATGATTTTGATTTCAAGATGGAAAATCCTCAAATTAGGATTTTTTGTGGTTCAAAGTTTCCAAATTAGTTGTCAATTAGTATATTTAATGGTTAATCTAGGTTGAAATTTGTAGGGGTTTTAACGAAAAAAGGTTTGGGGTTTTCAAACATTGAGAGAAATTTGGAGAAAATCGAAGGTGGATCTTATTATAAGAGGTATTTCTATAACGTTCGACTAGCCAAACCAAAATTAATTGCCCGAAGTCAACATTCAAACATCAGGCAGACACTGCCCATGGTTCAATTTTTAATGTTTGGCACGTCCAAAATGCTTCGGATATTAGAAGTATCTCTATTTATATATTGTGATAGGGTAAAGCACATTCAGAAATATGAATTTGGTTTGCAGATCTGAAAGTGTCACATACACAAAAACTTTGAGGGTTATAGTCAACGGTTAAAAATTTCCATTTTAAGGGTCTAATTGTCTTCTACTATTTATTTTGTACAACTTTTGAATTGAAAATAGATATTGAAATTAAAATTTCAATAATAATAAGTTAAAAAATTAATAAATAAATCTTGGCAGTCCGAACTTGTATTAAATTTAAGTCCGATCACTTAAATGCAAATCTTACGAACTTGCAACTAATATTACCATAGTTGTTAGAATCCCGATCCTACCCTTACGATCCTACGATTCTACGATCCAAATTTATAAAATCGATCCCGATCCTAGAGGTAAGATCGCTAGTATAGATAAACTTTAGTTGGTGCCATTAGTCATGTAATTTATGTATATATTTACTGAAGTTAAGTTAGTATTTTGATAATTTTTCATTCAAATGTTATATTTTATTAGTTTATACTATTCATATTATTTTTTTAGTTTTTAATTAAAGAACAGTATTAAATTTGCAATAACGCATAACTTTTTACAATACGAGTATATAATGTCAAATGTTATAAATTTAGTTAAAGAAACTTATTTCATGATGAATATTAAAATTTTATATTTATTTGTATAAGTTTTTATTGAATATTAGCTTTAAAAATAAATAAAAGTTATATTTACTTATCATTTTGATAGGATCTTACGATCCTACGATCCTATTTACGATCCGATCCTGTAACTTTCAAAACGATCCTACGTGGGATCCCGATTCTACAAACCTTGAATATTACATAATTTAAAATGAGACACAACTCAGACACAATGAAATTTTGCCTGACAACTTACATAGAAAATAAAACAATAATGTAGAATTCCAAATGTAAAGGGAATACAATAAAGTAAAAAAAACACACACACACAAGTCACAATTACTTCAATACCTATTTCAATATACATTGAACATTTCAATTGCCATGTTGTTGCACACTGCCTTCCACTTCTCTATTTCAACTGGAAATGCGTTAAATGGAAGGATTGGGAGGAAAGGGATTGAACCACTGTCTCTCCCAAACTGTGAGCCTTGTTGCCGGTGCTCCTCAAAATGTTCATGATGAGGCTGGTAGTCAAGTAGGAAATTATGAACAACACAACATGCAATTACCATATTTACTTGGATTGTTATTATCAGAAATTAGGGACCTGTTCTTTCAATAAAGAAAAAATTTTCTTCAGCACATCAAAGCTTCTCTCAATAACATTTATCAAAGCTGATTGGCGCTTGTTAAACAATATCTTTGGGCCACTCACACGTTGCCCACTGTTAGAGTTGTTACCAGCCATTGGAATCTTAAAAGGTAGAAAAAAATCATGTACCATCCTTACGCCGCATCAACTAAATCATATTTACCTAGACAAACAATATAGATATTGGGTTACATATTATTTTTATTAAAGTCCACCAAAAAATAACAGTACCAATACTTATATCATGAAGCAACTAACCTTGAGGTGGTAATGGAAATCCGTTCGGGCCTGTTATGCATTCAGTTAGAATTTTAGCATCGCGTGCACTACCTTCGCAACCCACATAAAGATAAATGAAATGGATATCTTGGTCGCATGCAGCCAAAAGATTCTGCGATTGTGTGCCATTTCTATTTGTATAGGCAAGTTGTTGGTTTAAAGGCAAATGTATGATAGAATGTGGGTTTCGTCAACTGCTCCAATTGCACCGTATGCGTTACAAGTCTAATATCATCTTGGCTGCATTTGTGTGAGTAAAACAAGTATTCACTATTTAGTGTTTCTATCCTTGAACCACGGATAGAACCCTGAATCCCCCAGAATTCGATTGTGAACCTCAATTTGGTCTCTGGACCGTATGATTGTTGCTCCGTAGTTGCAAAGTCTATGGATGACCTCATGGATATTGTGCCAAATTGTTTTAGTTGAATATTGGAACCTCTCGGGCAACACTCGAATCTAATGGTCTTGAGTCATTGCCAAAGATTCCTATATTGTAACATGCTTATACAGATTATGAGGCACAAAGTTGTGTTAGACAATGATATCACAAAGTCACATAAAATTATTAGTTGCAATATCCTATAGTTCTCAATCAGCCTTACAAAATGGCGATTTATGAGTTTGCGAACCCATAGCCTACCCCACAGTGACGGAATTCACCTTGAAAGAGGGTGAAAAAACAATAGGGCCGCACTTGTATCAAGAGCCGATCAATTGTATCCCATTCATTGTTTTTGGTATCGTAGGAAAATGTATCCCACTGTGAGTTCCACACCATATGTACTTAGAAGAAATGATGCAACATGTTTTAGAAAAAAAGTTACACATATAATTGAAACCCAGCACTAGACAAGTATGAAATTAAAGTGCTGGAATAATTCAAACCCAACACTAGACAAGTATGAAATTAAAGTGCTGGAATAATTTTTTTTAAGGTTCCAAAGAATGTTCGAATATCCAGTCCATGTATGTCAATCCGATCATAATTAGTTGACCATTGGGTAGAACCATTTTTTTGATATGAAAAGGAATGGAAACTTGAACCACTAATCAGCGATTCGAACGTGATTAATGCTACCAAAAACAAGGACCTTAAAACAAGTAAAACAAGTTTCAAAATAAAACAACAAGGTGTAAAGGCTCCAAACTACCCATAGTCAGCAAAGAGTCATAGAGAGTAACAACTAATACCAATGCCAAGTAATTAAACACAAGCCCAATTCCATTACATAAACACCATATTGGTCGGAAAAAAAGTGTCACTAAAAGTTGTGAACACAATGTAACATTCTAACATAATACATAAAACTATAAGACTAGCTCAACAAGTGTTTCACCATTCAACAATAGACCATAGCTGCAGCCAAAAATAGTTGGCCCAAACTATGGTCCAGCTTAATCTAGCTACCACTATACCTCTTCTTTCTCATCCTCTCAACCCATTGAAGCTTCTCAGACATAACAAACCTTAAGAACAATGCCCTAAAAATATCATTAAGGAGGCACTCCATGAGGTCCACCTCTAATTCAGGGTCAGGCATATGTATTTCCTTTGTGGCCAATTTTGCAAGGTTCATAGACGTGGCTAAATTAACCTTATCCTCTTTCTCTTTAATTTGAATTCATTCAGCCTATTGAAGTTACTTATCCCTTCAAAGTAGTTCTTATCCCACTCTTAGCTATTTCTATTTGTTTGAAGCCCTTTAGCCCTCATGTTCAGAGTTACTGCTGAGGGGAGAAAATGGCCTCTTAAATGAAATTTTTGGCAAATAAGTTTGGTCATCATCTAACGAAGGGACGTTGAGAGTTTGGTCGACAACTGAGCTAGAGGCCTTTTTTTTCCCCCATTTTTGGAACTTCCAACTCCCACATTCCTTGGTGGAGCAACACTATCTTGGTTGACTTGAGTAGTGGATGATTGTGCAAATGCCCCAATTATTGTTTTTCCCTATAGTATCTCAGTAAGGATAACATAAATATCACACAACTACCTATTTCTGAATGAACTGAAGTGTCTGTTAGACTGTTTCATGTTAATAAAATATGAAATGAGTGAGTAAAATCAAATTACAAGTGAACAAATAAACATAAATTGGTGTACCAAGCAGATTTCAATACCTGACACAAGCCATCCCACTGCTCTCGGTTTGCAGTAAAGTACATTTTATTCGCCTCCCAAGCAATCCCCATCTCCTATTAATGTAATACCAAATAGTCCTAAAAGTTGATCAAAACATTGCCATTTGTCTAAGAGATGGTAGTACTTGGATTTTAGTAATTCGCCATTCACTTTGAAACCATAGGTTGTGTTCATAAATTGGGTGAGTGATAGCTCTAGTAAACTAGAGTATTTTATCTAAATTATGGCATTTTGATAGTTTAAATCCTGAATTTTGGTTAATTAATTGAAGATTTTAGTTAATTTCTTTATTATATGTTTATATTTTTGCATAGTTAAATACGAAAGTTTTGATTAGATTTTTAGTTAAATAAATTATTTAGTTGGTTTAATATTATGCAGGTCTAAATTAGAGGTTAGAAGCTAGAATGAACAAAATACAAGGACTAGAATGCAATTTCACAGCAATTGAAGAGTTGTTGGAAAAAGGGTCTAGATTGCAATCTGGACACGGAAATGGGTTAATGTAATTTGAGGTCCATGTCGCGATCTCAATTATTCCAGATCGCGACATGGACTTGTATATTCTATATTGTTGCCATTATAACATGTCCATTATAAGAGCCAATTTCTGGTATGCTACTAGAATATTAGATGTGTATGAATTTAAACGTGTCTAAAACCTCCTCAAATTTTATTAGATGTGTATGGATCTTTGTTGGAACCACCCCCAAACATTGTATAAGCTTGTAGCATTTGTATCAAAATGAGTTTAATTTCAAAATTGTTTACTTGTACGGGCATCTGTGTAATGCTATAATGTACCCCATCAAAGCTTAGTAGCATATTCTCTTAACGGTTTTCCATTCACATTCATGTCATTCCCATTTCCATAACTACTCATTCCATTATTTTCGAAAACTTCTTCTTCGTCATGCCCAATGTTCAAATTCCTTTGATTTTGAGTAGCATTTGCCATTTCAATTCTCTCTTGCTCTTGTTGTACTCTTCTAAACTTTTAGATTTTCCTTAACTCTTTTTCTCTTTCTTCGTCCAAGCAAATAAACGTCCCTTTATCCCTTCTTACTCATGCACGACAAAGCCAATGCAAGTAGTTAATTCAAGTGCCAAGACAATTCAACAAGACAAACAACCAACATAAACGAATAAACAAAAATTAACAACTAAAATAAACTAAAGTGCTTAATCTAAGTCTCTGTAAAGCGCTTAATATTGCCAAATACCAAGGACAATCCCCGGCAACGGTGCCAAAAACTTGTCAAGCCTTTAGGTAGAGGTCAGATTAAAGCAAACAAGTAATAATAAACCTCACAAAATCACTACACTCTACCTCACTTCTGCAAGTATACGGAGTTGGTAGTAGTATAGGATGAGTGGGTATCGTTCCCACGAAAATTGTTTGGCAAGCAAATACTGAGATTTACGAATCCTTGTATGGTGAAGTAAATTCAAATAGTAGGAGATGAAACTCCACTAATTAAAACCATAATCAAACTTAAGCAATTAAAATCTAAATTTAAACTAAACTATCTATTAAAGCAAGTAAATAGAATTAAGCAAATATGAAATAATGAGAAACTATTTAATCTACTCTAATAGAAGCAAGTAAATAAAAGCACTGAATTCTACTGTAATTTAACTAAAATAGGATAAGAATTAAAAAGCAAGTAGTTAACCCAACTAAAGAGACTAGAAATGAAGTTATAATGCTAGAAATTACCATTTTTAAACTAGAATTTTCAAAGAGCTAAACTTAAAATCTAAATATTTTTGTATTTTCGATAACAATAAAGAAAGTCCACTAAAAATTAACTAGAAATTAATGCAAGAATTGAAAATCATTACCTGAAAAGCACTAAATCAAAAAGAACCCTAATTTCTTATGAAAGTTTAAAATGAAAGCAAAGAGATTTTCACCAATTTAAACTAGAAAGCAAGTAAAAATTATATCTACTTGAAGCTAATGATTAACCCACAAAAATTATCTAATCAAAATTTAAACATGCAAGTAATCAAAAACTAGATCTAAAGGATGATTAAAGAGAACTTGTATTCAAATTTAATTTAAGAGTAGTATATGAACAAGCTACCCTATGCTATTCTAAACTAATCTAAAATTACTAACTAACCTACTGACTCTTACCTACATCTTATACTATTCCATCTTTAAATTAGTTTAAATAGTGGAGTATTACACAAGGCAAAATCAGAAATTGGTTCCTAGAATATTATAGAATTACCATTACTACTTGTTCTAGAAGCGAGTCCATGTCGCGATCTAGAATAACTGAGATCGCGACATGGATCTCAAATTACGTTGACACATTTTCGTGTCCAGAGATGTATTTGGACACTCTTTCCAATATTTTTTCAATTTTTTTGTAATTATATTTTGGTCCTTGCACTTTGTTCATTCCAGCTTCCAACATCTAATTAAACCTACATAATGTTAAACTAATTAAGTAGTTAATTTAACTAAAATTCTAATAAAAACCTATCATATCTAACAGTAACAAAAATATAAACACATAATAAAGAAATTTACTAAAATTTTTGATTAATTAACCAAAGTTGAAAATTTAAATACTATCAAAATGCCATAATTTAGAGTAAAATAACTCTAGTTTATTAAAGTAATCACACCTCCAAATTTAACGTTTTTCTAGTCCCGAGCAGAACAAAATTAGAATGAACCTATTGACAATTAGACACAAAAACACCACCAAAATTGACAAAACACTTGATGAGTTGTGGATGTACTTAGAACAATTAAAAAATCTCTCAAGCAACTTTTAGTATTATATGATAAGTGAAGTGTTTAAATGAATCAATCCAAATATGCAAATTTTCTACAAACAAGCATACGTTTGTTTGCTACACAAGATTTCAAGTCACCAAGAATTACTATTCTCAAAAAGAATTACCAAACATTTTAGTTCTATCCATTTAAAATATCATTTCTTCTCAAATCACAAATATTATGGAGTTAGTCAATTATCCTGACTAGGTTGCATGAAAATAGAAGTTCATTTAGGAATCTACTTAGATGCAATTGTCACACAATTTGGGAATATACCTCTAAAATGGAATGAGTAATATGAGATCAATGATAAGTATTATAAACATTTACTCCTTAACTTATTAGTATACTAAAATGCAATTCCTAATGGCTTAATTTGGAGAAACAACATTGTTACATGTCAGAATCCTGTACTCGCCTTATTACTACTCTAATAGCTTATTTCGGAGAAACAACATGAGTACATGTTGGAATCCCGTACTCACCTTATTATTAGCAGCAAATATTTTTTTTATATATAAAGACAACCCAAAACCAAGGAAAAGGAGTGAAACGTGCTTAAAATTAATCTCAAATACCAATCATTCACAAATTAGAAGAACATTCCCTATGCAAACAAACAAAATGTCTTTTATTTCATGTAACCCACTTTTTCCAAAATATAAATCGGCTAACAAAATAATATAAGTGATTTGATCAAAAAGAATATTTCAAATAAATTTTTTTCAAAATTTTAGTATTTCTTGTTGAAAAATAGTAATACCCAGTTTTTGAATCTTTATGTTGTAAAAGGCATACTCACTCACACTTAAATTCATAAAATGACCCAATCAAATACTCCAATCATATAATATTGTACGTGAAAACTCATCATCATCGAATACTCATTAGATCGCTTTTCCATCCACTAGACATCAAGTCACATCAATACACACAGTAACTATTCCTACCACGAGAAATAAACACCCCCAAACTTGTCTCTTTTATTCAAATTTACGAATGACTCATTCTTTCACTCACCCAAAGTCCAGCATAAAGACATAGCAACAATTTAACAATAACTACGTAAACTTACGACAAAATTTTAATCTAGCAAATACTAAGTGAAAGTGCTAAAGGTACTTAACTAAGCCATGTATCTAATCAATAAAGCTCTATAAAAATCAATATCCAAATCAAGTTATCAACAATTGCAAATATGGCATCAGTTTAAGGCCTTTAGCCACTCTACTATCATTAGTCAATGAAAATGACCAAAAACCACACCAAGTATTCAACAAAGCAATTCTCAAAATGAATTTAATCCATGAAGCCTAAAAAGATATCTACTTGGCGTCAGCTTAAGGCCATTAACCAATCTACTCAAAAACTAAAATATCCCAAAATAAAATACTAAGAATAAGAGTAATTAAAAATAAAGGTGCTAAATAATGAAAAATAAAAGAAATTGTTCATCTTTATCATCATCAAGAAGGAGAAGAAGTCTTATAAATCTAAAATCCTGCTTGTGTTAAAATTGCGATTTGGATTTTCCAAGTCGCGATTTGGCCTGATCTCGAAATCGCGATTTGGGTTTTGAGATTGTGATTTGGCTGGTATCAAAATCGAGATTTTGAACTCCAGATTGCGATCTCGACTCGGATGAAATTTTTGCCTTTGCAGAAGTTTGAGTTTGATGTTGCGATCCGGATTTTGGGATCGCGATTTCACCCCAATGATCAAAATGCCCGCCAGAAGTTTGAGTTCCAGATCGCGATTTCAAATTCCAGATCGCGATTTGAAGCTGAACTTTTGCAAATTGTTTCATTTTCAACACTTAGCCAAAATTTCTCCATTCTTCATCACTTTTATCCAATTCCATATGCAACCTACAAACACAAAATTAACACGTTAAGATGACAATTTCCCTCATTCTTTAGCACAATTTATTTAATTCAACAACAAATTTTTTTTGAGACTAAAATTCTAACCTAATCCAAATTACTCAAAATCAAACTAATTAAGAATCACACCAAAAGGAAATAATAATAGCTAAATTAAAGACTTGGGTTGCCTCCCAAGAAGTACTCTTTCGTAGTCACTAGCTTGACTATGGCATGGGCGTTCATTCCAAGTACTTGAGGATGGTCGACTATCCTTTTCCTTTTGGCCTCCACAGAAAAAGCTTGATGCCCTTTTTCTTTACGAATAAAACTTGATTCCCAGTTCTCCCATGCACAAGTCCTTTCTTCCAAGCCTTAGCCATCGCTAGTGCCCCAATTAGCATCTCCAATGTTTCTCAAACCATTTTCTTTTCTTTTTACAACTTATTCAACTTCTTGACATCTCCATTTTGCCGATCCTTAGCAAAAATCTCTTGATCTTTCGTCAAATCACATCCCTTATCAGGTGCTTTTTCCTTCAATTCATTTCTCGGATCTTCTTTTATTTCCTACACTTGCTTGAGTAAATTGCCTTGGTTAACTTCATTTTACTCATCATTTGACCTAACAATGAAAGAATTAAGAGATTGGTTAGCAAATTTTTCTTTAACAATGGGACTATTATCATTTTGAAATTCGCCATTCACTTTGAAACCATAGGTTGTGTTCATAAATTGGGTGAGTGATAACTCTAGTAAACTAGAGTATTTTATCTAAATTATGGCATTTTGATAGTTTAAATCCTGAATTTTGGTTAATTAATTGAAGATTTTAGTTAATTTCTTTATTATATGTTTATATTTTTGAATAGTTAAATACGAAAAGTTTTGATTAGATTTTTAGTTAAATAAATTATTTAGTTGGTTTAATATTATGCAGGTCTAAATGTCTAGAGGTTAGAAGCTGGAATGAACAAAATACAAGGACTAGAATGCAATTTCACAGCAATTGAAGAGTTGTTGGAAAAGGGTCTAGATTGCAATCTGGACACGGAAATGGGTTAATGTAATTTGAGGTCCATGTCGCGATCTCAATTATTCTAGATCGCGACATGGACTTGCTTCCTATACAAACAGTAATGGCAATTCTGTAATATTCTAGTAGCCAATTTCTGGTTTGCTACTAGAATATTAGATGTGTAAGAATTTAAACGTGTCTAAAACCTCCTCAAATTTTATTAGATGTGTATGGATCTTTGTTGGAACCACCCCCAAACATTGTATGAGCTTGTAGCATTTGTATCAAAATGAGTTTAATTTCAAAATTGTTTACTTGTACGGGCATCTGTGTAATGCTATAATGTACCCCATCAAAGCTTAGTATGGCATATTCTCTTAACGGTTTTCCATTCACATTCATGTCATTCCCATTTCCATAACTACTCATTCCATTATTATTTTCGGAAACTTCTTCTTCGTCATTCCCAATGTTCAAATTCCTTTGATTTTGAGTAGCATTTGCCATTTCAATTCTCTCTTGCTCTTGTTGTACTCTTCTAAACTTTCAGATTTTCCTTAACTCTTTTTCTCTTTCTTCGTCCAAGCAAATAAACGTCCCTTTATCCCTTCTTACCATGCACGACAAAGCCAATGCAAGTAGTTAATTCAAGTGCCAAGACAATTCAACAAGACAAACAACCAACATAAACGAATAAACAAAAATTAACAACTAAAATAAACTAAAGTGCTTAATCTAAACGATCTGTAAAGCGCTTAATATTGCCAAATACCAAGGACAATCCCCGGCAACGGTGCCAAAAACTTGTCAAGCCTTTAGGTAGATGTCAGATTAAAGCAAACAAGTAATAATAAACCTCACAAAATCACTACACTCTACCTCACTTCTGCAAGTATACGGAGTTGGTAGTAGTATAGGATGAGTGGGTATCGTTCCCACGTAGCCTTAGAGGAAAAATTGTTTGGCAAGCAAATACTGAGATTTACGAATCCTTGTATGGTGAAGTAAATTCAAATAGTAGGAGATGAAACTCCACTAATTAAAACCATAATCAAACTTAAGCAATTAAAATCTAAATTTAAACTAAACTATCTATTAAAGCAAGTAAATAGAATTAAGCAAATATGAAATTGAGAAACTATTTAATCTACTCTAATAGAAGCAAGTAAATAAAAGCACTGAATTCTACTGTAATTTAACTAAAATAGGATAAGAATTAAAAAGCAAGTAGTTAACCCAACTAAAGAGACTAGAAATGAAATTATAAATTTAGAAATTACCATTTTTAAACTAAAATTTCTAAAGAGATAAACTTAAAACACTACAACAAAATTGGTTTTTAGCGATAGCAAAAAACCAAAATTTAGTCGCCATTTGGAATGGTGACCAAAAAGAAGCTGGTCGCAAGGTTGTCGGCATGACTTCGTTGCTAAGAGCTTTTGCGTCCAAATTGTTAGCAGATTGATCGCTAAAAGTTCACTTAATAGCAATGAAGAAACATTTCAATCGCTAATTTATTTAACAATAACAATAAGTATTTGGTTGCCAGTTGTTAAAAATCCTAGCCGCTATAATGAAATTTGGTTGCTATAACCTAGTTTTGTACCTCATTTTGGCAACCAAATAGTAGGTTTGGTCGATAAAATGAAATGGTATAGTAACCAAATTTGGTTGCTAATTGTTAAAAATCCCATCCATGGTATTGAAATTTGGTTGCCATAAGTAGTTCTTATACCTTATTTTGGCATCCAAAGAGAAAGTTTAGTCGAAAAAATAAAATGGTATAGTAACCATATTTTAATGGTCGCCAAAAATATTAGTAGCAACCAAAATTTTGGTCTCTAAAGTTATGCAAAAATTGTTTGTAATTGTTACATAGTGGCCAAATTAATAATTTAGTTGCTAAAATTGCAAACTTTTGGCAACCAAATACTCTCAAATTCCAGTTGCCAATGTAATAAGGTGGACTTTTTGCAACCAAATTAAAATACTACATTTTGGTCACTACACTAAAAAACTTTTGCAGCAAAAAATTGGTGGCTAAGCATGTATTAGAAAAGAATATTAGTTAGTCAAATTATTTAAAAGCACAATTAAGTAAAATAAATTAGAATCACCTAAATATAAAGCACTTCAACATAGATACTAATTAAATATTCATTAAATTTAACTCCAAAGAAACAAAGTATTTAATGCATTTTACCAAAAGTACACTGAAATCAAACTTTCGATTCAAAAATGACCATTCAACTACTAAATGAATAATGTCAAATGACTTATTAACTACTTTTCTAAAAATAAAACTAAATAACTTTATTGCTCCTAAGTGCAGTAAAACCTTTAAAGTCCACCAGTGTTCTTGCATCATGAATCCGCATTAACAACAAAAAGAAAAAATTAGTAAAAGCCTACAATTCACGAAGTTTTATATAGAAATATATTTTATGGTACTTGGAAAAAATTTTCTCAATAATAAACATCTTGAGTTTTTTTTTTTTTATAATACTTACCATCACCAGATGTATCTTCTGAACACAAAGTTGGTAAAGTCATGCCAAACTTCTCGATTGCAATGTCTTTCATCCAGTCATTCATCTTTTCTTGCCTATTCAATTTTTTCTCTGTTTCAGCAAGCTCTTCACCTGTCTCATCAAGCTTCTTAATTGCTTGAGTCAACTCTCTTTTTGCTTTAGTTAGTTCTTCTTGCATTTGCTCATCCATGATTGAAGGTAGTATAGTTGTTGAAGATGACCTTACTTTTTTAGGTGGTTTTGGTCCACGACCCTTACCACGTATATACCCTGAAGTTGTCCCAAGATGCTTTGCACATATTGCTGCCTTATTCATAGGATCTCCATTCTCAATTGCTTGATCGAAATCGAATTTCATCTTTTTCTGTAGTGAGGTAATTAAATAATAAAACTTTTAAACTCCCAATAGTTAAATGTAATAATATTGATAAATATTAATAAAAAACTTACATATCCCTACTCGTGTTTCTTATCCACGCAATCTCCATTCTTATTAGTGAACTCAACTTTATACAAGTCAATGTCTCCACATCCCTAAATCATATCCACTGAAACACGTTAGATAATATTAAATGAAAATAAGAGAATATTCTTTTCAATAATTGAAAGCTATCACCTCCTCATGTTGGTATGCCTGAAGTGAAACAGAACCGCTTCTTGGAAGAGTAGTTAGGGAAGTCCTATTTTTAGAGTTCCTAATTGATTTCTCCTGTCATAAAATATAACCATAAATTTATTTAATCTCATTAGTAGTAAGTTATATGCTAATAAAATCTTTTACACAAAAAAGTTCAATATTAGATACCTGAAATGCATCTGAATAAAAATGATCACACAACCATTTCCAATCTTCTAGACGATTGAGAAAAGTCTTATAAGGCTTCTCTCTACCTTTTTCTCCACCGCCCCAAAATTTGTAATGCAAATGTGCCACGCAACGACAATCTTGTCATGCTCTCCTCAGTATAGAATTATCTATGTAGTCTACATGAGGCTTGGTCAAATCCAAGTTGAACTTACACTACCAAAAAAAATGTTTATTTAGTTAAAATAACAAAAAATAACTTGTTGGCATACAATAGTTTAACTACTTTGAATTTTAAAATAATATATTTTAAAGCACAATGTATTGAATAAATAATTACTAGTAAAGTCTTAATTATCTTCTTCTTTTGTTGATCTTCAACTCCAGACCAGTCAGCCACTTGCATTGTTGCAATAGTTCTAACAAGATACCCAATTTCTCTTGGCAACTTAGTATTATTCTCTCCAACGGGTCTATTTATACCATATGGAATTAGTATGTCTAACTTCCCCCCTTTTTTCTCGAGTTGCTTTGCCAACTCTACCCCTTTATTTAGACCTCGACCTCTCTTCTTCGATGTGACACCTATGTATGAAAAAGATGATAACAATAAAAGGGAAATATCTAAAATGAAGATTTTAATTAGTGGCACAACCTTAATTTTAGATACTAATATCAATAAATTTGCTTTAGGAATTATTTTTTATTTATAGTTACAAAATATGTTACTAAGTCACACTTCAATGGATGACAATTAAAAATATTAATACATATCCAGAAAAAATAAAGTAAAAGTTAGAGAATGAAAGATTGAGAATAATATGGAAAAAGAAATGTACCTAAAGCCAAAGTATTAGCCTCAAATTTTTCTACATTAGATTCAAGTACAACTGGAACATTTTCGGGTGCTTCAATTATGGTGCTTGACACTCCATTATTAGGATTATTTTCAGTCCCAAGTGGGATAGTTGGTGCAGATCATGTAGTAATTGTTGGTAGTCTCATACTTCGTCGACGTCCCAATCCTACCATTGCCAAGTACCTTAACATAATTGAACATAAAATATTCATGTTTTAATGGATGCAAAATGTGATGTTTTATGGATAAATTAATATAAAGCATGACAGGAAAATAACTTAATAAAGTTAAACTAATCTTTTGCATGTACATCTTTTAAGTCATTTGTAAATTATAATGTAGTTAACAAGTATATTTTTAGTTCCATTGCTAGCTTAGTGTCTGAATCAAAATATACATATATAATCTTTAACTAATAAGTACACCACATCAAGTATAATTGGATAGTAACTACACAATTGATGCTACTATTTGCTACAGAAAAATCCTGTAATGGACCATTATCCTATTTATTTGAATCCAGAAAGAATCACCCTTTATAAATCTTCATTAATCTAGACAACTAATTCTTATAATATTTTTTTTTAACATTGGATTAATTTTCCCATTTAATCCTTGTACATTAACTAATTATATTAATTCAATTTGATGAACTATCTAAGAACTAAATACAGAAATATCATTGTATCATTGTGCTATTCAGGCAACTCATTCTCACAATTAATGACAAACTTGTTAAAAAACTTTTTATCAATTGGGAGTAAAATAGGACCCAAAAAGGATTCCTTCTTGACCAAATTGTTATCAATGACAAGTCGATGGTAAATTGCAAGACACTTTAAATTCCAAGACAAATAATACTTTTCTCCAAATTAATAATAAACCGAGCAAGGCAATGAACAACAAGCGACAGTTTCATCTCATTGACAAAGAAATTCATGACCCCCATAGTTTAGAATAAGATCATTCTGGTTAAAAAAAACTCAACAAGAGAAAAATCAAAACAACCTCCTCCATATATATGCTATTAATCTATTGCGTACAAAAATGTCAAATTTAATATAGCAACCCAAGTAAGTATGATAATAAAGTTCCATTAAACTTCCGGCTGGTGATATTGTCAGAGCAAAAATTTTTCAGTCAAAGCAAACTTCACTTATCTGACAAAACTACCCTTTAAGGGTAAGCCTTCTCTCTTGTTATTATCTTTTTCAGCTTCATGACTTCATTGCCTTCACTTCACTCTCTCATCTTCTCCTCCTTGCCATGGTTACTCACTCTTCCGCAACTGTTGTGAATAAACTTTCTAGTTTCTTTCGGAGTCTAGATGATTATGTTCCAAAATTTTGAGATTGGATGACCTAAAATAATTACAAAAGCAAATAGTCCTTGTGCTTTGTAAGATGGAGATGATTTTTCCGCCTGCATTTTTTGATGTTATGGTTCATCTTACCGTGCATTTAGCGCAAGAAGCAATGGTTGCAGGTCCTGTTCAATATAGATGGATGTTTCCTATCGAGAGGTGAATTAACTTGTTTGACTTTAATTATTAAAACTGTCGTAATTTGTTTCTCTTAAATTTAATGTTTTTCATGTCGGTTTAGATATCTTGGTCATCTTAAAGGAAGTGTTCGAAATAGAGTTCGTCCTGAAGGTTCGATTGCAGAAGCCTATATTGTGGACGAGTGCCTAATCTTTTACACAAAATACCTTTGAGGAATTGAGACTAGGTATAATCGAAAGGAACGATACAATGATGGGGAAAATCCTTGTGAATGGCGATTATCCATATTTTTGCATAAGCTTCGTCCTTTTGCAAAAACCGATTACATTATCACATTGAAAGAAGAAGAGTACAATTTGATGCACTGGTATATTCTAAACAATTGTGAAGAGTTGAAACCGTATCTCGAGTAAGTTTTTATATTTCTCAATAAATGATTTATATTGTTTTAAGTTACATTTATAATTTTAATACATATTTCCTTTGCAGTGAGCACGGGAAGGAGTTAATAGCGCAAAACCCAACTTTAAAGCCTGAAGACATAGCAATAGTGCAAAAGAAAGCATTTCCATAATGGCTTGGAAAACGAGTAACATATATATGTTTAAAAATTATCTATTTTTATGTTTATTTGGGGCAATATTGAATTTAATCTTTTTTTTTTTTTGTTAGATGGAAGATCTTTGTGAGAAAGGTATTGGACGAGATACTGATGACATATATTCTCTAGCATTAGGTCCTGAATACGTGTTGGAATATACTCAGGATGTATTGCCAATGGGATAAAGTTTCTCAACAAAAAGTGTGATGCTCGATGAATTACTCAAAACAGTGGGGTATGTGTAGAAGGTTTTCATAAAGATAAGCACATTACTTTTTATGGAATTTTAGGTGATGTTATTGAGTTGAACTACGTAAACAATAATTGTAAAGTTGTTTTATTTAAGTGTGATGGTTCGATTTGGGCAAAAACAAACTTGTGGCAATTGATGAGTATTTCACCAGTATTAATGTTAGTAGGCTGTGGTATGACAGTGATCCTTACATCCTTTCTACACAAGCTATTCAAGTTTTCTATGTAAATGACACAAAATTGGGAAGGAATTGGCAAGTTGTCCAGAAAGTTTATCATAGACATTTGTTTGATTCATCCTTGTTTAGTTCTTCTGAAGAAAGTCTACTAGCAGATAATCATACAATTCATAGTGATGCTTATCAAGAAGATTAATCTTCCAATGTTCAAATAATTGATTAAATGGAGCTTGGTCCTTTAATTAGAGAAGATGTTGATGATGAAATTGTGTATGTGGTTGATAATGACATTCAACAGAGACATGTAGAAAACTTGATTTCTATAAATGACCAAAGTGAAAGGGAATGGGAAGAAGATTATGATAGTGGTGATGATGACATACTCGATGAACATGATGATGAAAATGAAGTTGATTTGCACTAGATTTCAGATAGTGATATGGAATAAATTGTTGAAAGCATATGTTTTTGCTAGGTAAGTATGATAATTTATTTTTTGTTAAATATATTGTTGATGTTTTGTTGGAAAACTTGCATATTAACCTATTTTATTTATTATGTAAACTAATTTTTTTTCCTTTTATATGTGTATTACAAAAGGAGATGTAAGCTTTCATGGTTGGAAATATCTTCGATGAAATTTTATGTCTTAATACATGGGGTGAAATAATAATTTCTTTCAAGAACAATATTTTGGTGTTTTTTTTTTTTTTTGTCATGTGAACTGATCTCAATGTATTACTTCATTCTCGATACTTATTACTTTTAGAAGTTACCAAAAATAGGGTTTGTTGATAGATTATTTTATCCGTGTTAAATCGTGATATACTTTGCTTATTGTCAAAGCATTTCATAATATTTCAAATGCTAAAATTGATCACAAATAAATTTGAGCGCCTAAATATAGGTACTGTGATATGAGTAGCATATGATATCAAAATTTTTTGAATTGTACATAATTGTCCAATATTTGTTCCTCCCCCTTCCCCAAAAAAAAAAAAAGAAAAAGAAAAAATGAAGTGAGCTGTTATTGTTCTTTCTCTAGTTTTTAGTTTAGTAATACATATTTTTATTTTTGTTTTCAAATTACAAGAAATTATGTTAAAAATCTTATTTATTCTTTTTCTTTTCGCATGATTCCAAATTCTTGTTAACTAATATGTATGTCTATAGTACTTTTTACCGTTATTTTGGAAATGTATGTTGATGGAACAACAACGAAATTGTGTATAAAATTTTATTTACACTTAAGTTCTAAATTATTTGTTTGTGTATACAAGGATGGAATGGGAATTGATGGCTCAAAAGAGATTTTAATTCGTTGTCATATGGCTTCAATGTCTACAAAATTACAAGTTGAAGATAATTTTTTGTTGGAGTTAGTTCACGAACTTTTAATTGTTATTCAAGAAAGTATAACAAGCAGGCCGAAAATCTGCTCTAGTTACAATTAACAAACAACCAAAACAAAAAGAAAGCAGCAAAATAAACAAACTATCAAATTGATGTTGTTTATATGCTTGTTCTATTTGTATTAAATTTATTTTTTTATTTTTTAATTTGTATCAAATTTAAAATTAAAAGATATATATTTAAAATTAGTACAATATAAGCTTTTGTTTTTCTTTTTCCATGTACATTCACATGTTTCAATACAATAAACTAATATTTGTCAAATTTTGAGTCATCTGTTAAGTGAGTAATGTTTTACACTATATATATATATATATATAAAGACTATATGTATTGATGGCATAAGACTCGCATTTTATGATTTTTTTTTATGTAACTATGATAAAACTTTTCATGATTAGCATTAAAAATAGAGGTAAAAATTGCTTAAATTCAATTTTTGTGACTCCATATTATCAGAGACCACAGTATATTTTACAACAACCAAGTGAAAATTTCATCGCTAAAACTTAAACAAATAACTTATGTAAAACTTTCAGCAACTAATTTTATTTTTGTCTCTAAAAGTACTCATTAAAAATAAAAAATAATTATTTAAATATTTTACTGACCTCATTTTTTTGTTGCTAAAAGGCATGACATTTAGCGACTAAATTTTGGTTGTTGTATATACTCTATGGTCGCTAAATTAAATGGAGGGAAAGAAAATTTTGGCGCTAAAGTTTTAGCGATGACATTGGCAACCAAGATCATTTTTTGGCCGCTAATACTTTTCTCATTTTGTTTTCTGCTACAAAGAGGGATTGTGGTCACTGTATATGTGTTTTAGCAACCATTTTCTTTTCCTCGCTAAACTTTTGGTTGCTAAACCCATTTTTGTTATAGTGAAATTTAAATATTTTTGGATTTTCGACTACAGTAATAAAGAAAGCCCAATAAAATCAACTAGAAGTTAATGCAAGGAATTGAAAATTCTTAACTAAAAAGCACTAAATCAACAAGAATCCTAATTTCTCTATGAAAGCTTGAAATGACAGCAAAGAGATTTTCACTAGTTTAAACTAGAAAGCAAGCAAAAATTATATCTACTTGAAGCAAATAATTAACCCACTACAATTATGTAATCAAAATTTAAACTTGCAAGGAATTAAAAACTAGATCTAAAGGATGGTTAAAGAGAACTTGTTTTCAAATGTAGTTTAAGAGTAAAGCTACCATATACTATTCTAAACTTATCTAAAATTACTAACTAACCTACTTACTCTTACCTACATCTTATGCTATTTCATCTTTAGAGTAGCTTAAATAGTGGAGTATTACACAAGGCAAAATCAGAAATTGGTTGTTAGAATATTATAATATTATGAAATTACCATTACTACTTGTGCTGGAAGCGAGTCCATGTCGCGATTTGGAATAATTGAGTAATATCGCGACATGGACCTCAAATTACGTTGATAGATTTCCTTGTCCAGATCGCGATTTGGAATAATCCTGATTGTGATCTGGATCTCCTTCCAGTATTTCTTCAATTCTTCTGTGATTACATTTTGGTCCTTACACTTCGTACATTCCACCTTCCAACCTCTAATTAAAACGTGCATAATATTAAACCAATTAAGTAATTAATTTAACTAAAATTCTAATCCAAACTTATAATATTTAACAATAACAAAGATATAAACACATAATAAGGAAATTAACTAAAATCTTCAATTAATTAACCAAAGTTTGAAATTTAAACTATCAAAATGTCATAATTTAGAGTAAAATAACTATAGTTTGCTAGAGTTATCACCCACTCATCTTATACTACTACCAACTCCGAATACCTACGGAAGTGATGTAGAGTGTAATGATTTTGTGAGGTTAATTATTACTTGTTTGCTTTAAATTGACCTCTACCTAAGGGATTGACAGTGAGAGAGTTAACAATGATAATTTTGCTGTAAGAGGGCATTGGGATTCCAAAATCCCTCACGTTTCCTATCAACAAGTGTTGTAAAAAATTGCATCATTTGGATGTCATTTTTCTTTTCTTGTTAACTGTCCATCTAAGCACATTTGAGGTATATTTTCAAATATTATATGCAATATCATTTCGATTTAAATATGATTTGAGTTATAAAAAAATATTTTAAAAAATAATTGCCTTAGGTATGATAAAGTGCCAACACACGAAACTATCGAAACAAAATGCAACATTTGGAGTAAATATAAACAAAGCACCAAAACCAGTGGACCAACATCATGTCAACATAGACTGTGTAACAAACAAAGCAATAAATTTCAATACCTTAAAATAATTCAATAAATACTGCTCGAAATCATTTAATTCGGAAATAGAGTGGATAGACGGAGGGGATGCGTCTCTTTTTCGAGTAGCTATAAAGAATCACAACTAAATTAGCTTATAAATTGTTAAAACGGATTAAGTTCTACGGATCTTTAGAATAAAAGTTTAAATTCCTAAATCGGTTCCTCTCTTTCTTTTACCAGTCATCTACAAAATATTTTTATATGCATTAAATTAATGTATATAAAAGACAGTTTCTTAACTAAATTACAACTCAACACCCATTAAATTTGTCGCCTTTGTTTTTTCAAGGCAATTAAAGTGTTGCATACAAAAAAACTGATTGTCTAAAATTTGAAAAAAAATAAAGAGTACCAAAAAATTAAAAATATTGCATTCGTATGATTTTGAAGGCACTCATCGACTAAATGCAACCTACTAATTAGATAGTGGAAACATAGAAATATATTAAAAATTGAATGATAGAGCAAACAACATATTACCAATAATAAAGCTTGATTGTTTAGTTCAAATGAAACTACGTACCTTCAACTTCTTATGCGTTCCGGATGAAATGCACCACTAGTGCACAAATTCAACACCAAACCTTGGAAGTCAATGAAATCTAAAAAAAATTAGTAAAGTACAATAATTACACTTCATATAATTAATTATACAAGTTTTAGCCATTTCCCAAAATTTAACTGTAAAATGATATGAAACCCTATACCAAAACCCCAATTCCATCTTAATTGTGGAGAAAACTCTTTACATTCGGATGAACTAGCCAACGTAGGCATGATCCAACGTGCAGGAAATGAAAAAAAAAAAAATTTGAGTAATAGAGTATTTGAAATGGTAGATCTGTTATGAATAATTGAAGGGTAAAATAGGGTTGAAGAGAGACGAAAAAAGGGAGAAAAGGTACCTCTGCAATTTGTCTTGATAATTTACCACCACCATAATTTATGGGCTTTTAATGGAACGGATTTCCTTCTCTTAAGAGCTCAAATTGAAATAGTGTCGTTTGAAAGAATATTTGCTATTCAACTCATGAAGTTGAAGTTCAACAGAAGATAAGCTTTAATATAGGAAATCTGTTAGATGTTCAAATAACTATTTTGGAAGTTAGCAAAAGATCGGAGGTCTAAATTTCTAATTTCAAATTGTCATCTTGCTAGTAACGACTTTTTCGACTTGTCTTTTAGTCATTGGTTTTAGCAATATAATATTCCAGTAGTTCGAAGCCACCATTAATTGTTGGTTTTTTTTCAATATAGATAATTGTTGAGTCACAATAAATGAAAAATGTAAATAATGGATAAGACAAAATATGAATAGTGTATAATATTATTTAGTGAATAATTATCACTTGACCAAACAGCACTTGATGCTAACCAAATAATATTTAAGAAATAATTGCCTTTATTTGGTATTCAAAATGAGCATAAGTTTCAAACTATATCACCATATGCAGAATACTAAACCAGAAGATTGTAACCATGCTAATGTCACGAATATAATTATATAATCTGGCTTAGGTCTTCACCTAACCATCAAAAAACACAGAAAAAAAAATGAAAACGAACAAAATTGTAATTCATAATCAGTTCTCTTTTCATTTTTTTGAAGTTTTAATATAGTAAAACCTAAACCAAGTTCCTTTCATGTGTTAGTGGTACTTATGTGTTTTATTTTATGGGTTAATTTATTGAATTGTATTGTATCGAAAAAAGTTTATTGAGTAGAATGGGCCGGTCACCTGGTGTTGAATCCATTGTTTCTAAAGGTTGTGCGTTTTTGTTTGTTTGTTTTGTAAGTGCACAAGTTAATTTGGTCTCGTTGTTGCTGACTTGTGTCCAATTCTAATTAGTGTCTATTTAAAGCCCATGTGATAAGTGTTTATGGTGGTGTTCCAACAAAAAATCTAACCATATATGAAGGTTAAGCAACGTTTTAGTATCTCTGATTATTTGATTTTTTTTTTTTGTTTTTTTTACCGTTATTATATGTTAGATACTACCAAAACTTTCATCACACATTGCACCCTCCTCTTTCTTAATCTTTTAATTTTTTGTTGAGATTTCCATTTTCTACTATCTTTTATTATTTTTTTTTGAAATTTTGTGTAATTTTTTTAAAGCCACAACTATAGGATGTGCCATTTTCAATAGTTTGAAATAAAGCAACACAGCATCGGGTGTTTTGTCCTCCATTATTCTGTTTCCTTAGTACGCTATTGTTGCACTTCGTTTTAATCTTTTGCCACCTTGTTGAATTGGATTTTTTTTTTTTGTGGTTAAATTATCTTTGGTGATTTTAAATCCTACAAATTTATATCATAACTTTGTGAGATCTTGACAAAAATTAATCCTACAAATTTATCTAAAATATTAACTTGTTTAAATTTGACTTATTTCCTATGTTTATTTATGATACTATACATTTATAGTTAGTCTGCAACATGTTTTAACATAGTGCGACATATTTTAACATAAATGAATATTTAGTGATTTAATAATAGTTGTGGGCTATTATCGTAAATCCTAATGATTATTTCAAATAATATGTATTCATTATTTTTTATTTAAATGATTATTTTGAAATATTATTTCGAATTCAAACAAATATTTCATTATTTTAAAAGTCAGCATTATTCTTCAAAAACCACTAGAAACTTGGACTAAATGATATTTATCTGCCAAATAATGTCTCGTTATTTCCAATTCAAAGGAACAAAATTTTATAGTTATGGACTGAAGAAAATGAAGTGAACGTGTGATTTATTGATTCTAGTTGTGGCAATAGTTAGTTTTTGATTTGGACAAAAGGAGATTCCGAATCAACCCTAAACTGCAGAGTTTATCTCAAAACTCTCGAGCCAAATCCCTGGAATGACCAGAAACCACTCATCAAACAGCGAAAATAATATTGTCAATATCGAAATGAATAAGAATGGGACAGTGTTCAAGCAATCCAAGTGGAAATGAACCCCTAAAAACAACTGTTCAGAAATCCTCATGGAGTGAATCCATGTTAGGTCTGGTTTTGGAGAATTTTCCCACCAATATACACCTGTATGGTTTAGCCGACCAAGCAACTTCTTCTGCTGAAAATAGAATGATTAGTTCACCTCGAAGGAGGCTAGTTATTTGAGCGGAGAGGCAGACAGAGAGAAGAGCTACTACTACATCTCTAAAATGACTTTAAAGATGAAGGTTGCCCTCCAGTCGATGACTGAAGGGCGGCCATGAAGGAGAGATATCCCAAGTGAATCCTTAGATAAACTAGAGAAGAAACCCTTGAGAAACAACCCAGCGAACCCATAGATGACCTTGCAATTTTGCTTAAGAGTGTTTTACATATAATAAGCTTATTATTATTAAATTTGTACTTAAATCTTATAATATTATTAAAATTTGGGGTGTTCATTAGTTACTCAATTAAATTACTTGTCCCCCAGAAAATTATTCTTTCTCAAAACACAAGTATCAGTAGAATTCTTTACAATAGTAAAAAAATGTGTTACTCTCTCTCTATATGTAATGTATAATTATATTTTGGTATAAATGCATTTGCCGGGGTCACGAGTTTGGATTGTGGAAAAAACCTTTTTCAAAACATGCAAGGATGAGACTAAACAATATAGACCTAATGGTCCTGATCTTCTTTGGACTTTACCTGGAAAAAAAAAAAAAAACTTCTTGTGCGACTTTGTATCCAGTAGTAGTTCAATTATGCACCGAACTATCCCTTACCATGTATTTCGCTACCTCAACACTGTATTTTTACGTCTGCGCCTGACTAAAAGTACGAAGCGGACCTGAATTAAAATATCCTTAGGATTGAGCTCCACTCAGGATGTCTCTAATTTTTCTTAATACAAACTTTGATGGTTGACATGTATACTTGGTTAATATCAACGACTTTCATGATTTTTTGTTTACAACAATCGTTAACCATAGTTGGTTAGTATAGTTATAACTTTCCACCTGTCAATCAATATCGTTAAAATCATCCAGGGTAAATCAAAAGTGAATGTGGGTCAAATTCACATTATTTGAAATATCCAGTACATAATAATGAGACTCTAAGAACATAATAATATTTAAACTAGCTTATTAGTAATTTTAAAGCTAAATAGTTTGAGAGCGAATCAAGACTCCAACAAGGGATCATTTTTTTGATTCTCCAAACGATGTCACATTTCTTTGTTCTTGAGAAAAGCTAATCTCTTGCGCAAGAACAGTTCAAAAATAGATTGTTATAATGCTATTAAATCTCTATCTTTCTTTTCTACTAATTAACCAGTCATCGCAGTATTATTTATTCTTTATTTTTTTCCCATACTTTGCTATAAGTTCCATTTTGCTTTAAACTTAGATTGATGAATATGTGCGTCAATGAACAAGCAGCACACACTAAGATGCTAAAACTTTTAAACAAAACGTGCAACTCATACACGTTGACAAGGACTAAGCAAACATACTAAAGTCCAATTCGTTGTTGAAGTACTTATATCATCAATGACCTGGCAGAACGACTTGCTTGTCTTTCAATTCAATAAAGGTATTATTGTAGAGAAACCATTGTTTACATCTTAATTAGCTAAAGTATCAAATCCGGTATTTGAAAAATTAAATAATTGGGAAAACAGAGGCATAAGACAAAAGAAACTAGAACAATTTCTATAAACCTATATTGCTCAGCTATTAAAATTTATTTGTATACATCATGATTATTACTTTCTCTGTTTTTTTTTTTTCGAGGTTCATGGATTGTTCTACAAATGAATCCGAAGATAATTACAATGACATCCTACATGCTAAGTTATCTCTTCCAATAGGATTTAGAATCGAATTTAAATAGAATGAAGATGTATATATGCATTACAATAACTATGTTGCTGATGTGTGCTAAGTGTTATAACTACTTAACAATTACTCAAATAATAAACGAACCACTTAAAAACACTTAAATTACCATTCACACGATTATAAATATACGGGAAAGATTTGTAACTAGTGGTATGGTGATCGTTCTTAGGAGAATTGGTCTAAACAAGAAATATTAGGATTAAAGAGATTTTGTACTATCTAGACAAGCAATGCAAGTAGTAAGTTAAAACTAGAACTAAATACTAAAAGCAAGTAATAATAATACACACACAACTAATTAATCAATAATAACAGAGGGGGATCGGATTATAAATAGGTTCCTTTGTACAACATGATTTGTTCTAGTGGGTGATCATTTATTGGGTCCAAATAAGGATTCTCTCATAACTATGAACCAATTCCTTAATCCGGTTTATGATTCTAGTCTAATTATCAAAATAGAGTTTCAAAGAATCAACTAGAAAGTTAGCATTTTGCCTGGACTACTAACCTTTCTAATCAAGTAGAAAACTAGTCCTACCAAATTGGTTTGAGAAATGGCCCTTCTCTCTCACCAAACTTTGAAATCACTTACTACTACTCCATTGTCCATCAATTTCATATTCTTCCACTTAAAATCAACCACACATGAATAAAAGTCACATTTCCTTAATCTAATCCCATAGAAATTTAGCCACTCATACTTAAAGAAACAAATTACAAAGTGAGATGAAAGTACATAACAACTAAAAGTAAAGCAATAAGTAAAAGCATCAAGAGTAAAGTATACTAACCATTCTAGAACACTAAGTATTTCAACTTGGAGTAGAAGATTTTTATATCTACAGATTAGGAAAGTTAGTAAAAGGGCAACAAATAAATCAAAGAAAGCTTAAATGTTGCAATAAATTAAACTAGTAATTTAAAAGTTAAAGTGCTGAAGATTTAAAATTAGAACTAAAATTACTTGTAGGGTAAGATAAAAGTACAGTAAGCTAACCACTACATTACCTATTGCGCATTTTTGATGTACTAACTGGTCTTACTTACAAATTTTATAGCTATTACAAAATTATCCAACTTTTCATCTCTAAAAAATACTTCTAGATTGCAGTGTCAAATTTCCTTCTTTAAATTCTATGTCGCAGTTCAAAACTCGATCGGACTAAAGAATTTTGACCCGCGAGACCGCAGTATAGAATTTCTTCTTTTGAATTTGATACCGCGGTCCGAATGACCTTGAACCCTTTGACTTTATCTTGAAATCTTCTCTTTTTTTAACTTTAGTCTTTGACTTCTTGAAATCTTCTCTTTTTTCAACCTTAGTCTTTGACTTCTTGGTTCTTCAAACTTGTGCCCGTTTGCAAATTTGACCTATAATAATATACCAAAACTTAATAAGTATAATATATCTATGTAAATTATATATATATTATATCTATAATAGCATAAAAGTGGTACTAAAAGTCTAACAATGTTCTAATGCATTTAAGAACTTTACTTAGCATCAAATTAAAGAAAAATATACAGAGAAGCACATAAATTGAGAATATACTATCAAAATACTATGGCTTTTAAAGATAAAATAACTTTATTTACTAAAATTATCGCTTGTAGCAGCTGGCTTTACTATTGAAAAAGAAAATGTGAACAATAACAAAACATGTGGATATGTAAAGCTCAGTTGTCAGAAAAAAAATATTTAAGAAGAAAATACAGATGTGATATTTTTGTTAAGAAGCCAAGAAAGGAAACTTGAATAAATGTCTAGCTCAAATTATCATCCATCGAGTCCAAAATACAGATATCTAGTTTCTTAGTTTGAAGCAAACCATAACCACGTTCTAGTAGTTTAGTCACTATATATGTCATATTTGTTGCCATCACAACGAAACATGCTAGATGCTCAATCAGTTGGATTTGATTTAGCAAATAATGTAGGTCTACAACCTAAAGAAGCTTATGGACATGCGTCTAAACAAGCAAGGGCTTTAAGTGTTACTCTAAAGGCACAAGGCATCAAAATCATAACATAAATAATGATTTATATAAGATAATTTATTTTAGATGTGCGACTAACATAATAAAGTTAAATCATTTGAAAATACACTTGTCTCAAACACAACACAAAACAAAATTCAAAATATCTTAATATTAGTCAATTTTTAATCAATTAATAATACTACTCTACTTGGAAGTCAGAAATCTAACTATTGATCGTGTTTTTCGGATATGAGAGGTATAAATTTAAGCAATACAAGTAATAAAAGAACTCTTTCAACGCTATTTACCTTTACTTACACTCCCATAAGGTTGCAAGATAGATCAATAGCTAACGGTGAGGAGTTTCATCCCACAATGATTGTTTGTTAGTAATTACTAGACTCGAGGGGCACTTGCACTATTTAGACAACCAGAAGTTGGGTTTTGAGATTTACTACTAGGAAATTAAACTACTAAAGAAATTAACAACTAAAACTTAACTAAATTGGTACTAAGAAAAGCAAGTAAATCAAGTAACAACGAAGAGCTAATTAAACTAATCTAAGGAAAGCAACTAACAATTTGTAGTAAATAACTAATCTAAGAAACCTTAATTGAAGCATAAAAGCAATAAATCCTAAATTGAGCTAAGAAAACATGAATCAAATATGACAAATTATAAAATAACATTTTTTTACTGGAATTAAGCCTACTAAAAATGACAAGAATTAGTACTTGAAAACCAATAATTTTTAGATTAAATTGAAGTTAAGAGAAAGCTAACAACTTAAAAAGAATAATCATAAAATTAGTCACAGAAAAATAATCAATATTTTACATAAAAGTGAATAAATTCAAGAACAAAGAATCTCACAACATACGTTATAGTAGAATTGACCATGGTTTCAATTTTCTCTACCAAGAAAAAGGGTTTAGGCACTAAGTGTCATGAAAAAATAACCAAGAATTTTTTTTGCAGAAAACCCTAGCTAAAACAAGGAAAATAATGTGTCTTCTCTGCTATCTAATTCCCCTACTTGGGGTATTTACAATGAATACTAGGGTTACAATCATTTCTAAGGATAAAAACGTGAAATTGCATAAAAAAGAGTCCAATCGGGAGAAGAAATCTGCCAAAAATCTAAAAAAATACATAACTGTGCGGTTTTGGGAACACATGTTGCCTGATTACACGTATGTGCGCCTTAGGCAGTGCTGGAATTTTCCATTCTAGACTCGGTGCACTTGCATTGCCTGATTTGGGTGCATGTGCGCTGGGCCTTGACATTGAACTTCACGGTTTCAATTTTGACCCTGATGCTCTTGGAATTTCGTAAAGTGTAAAACATAAAAGTTGTAGCTCTCTTTTTTAGCTTTCCAACGCATCTTGACTATATATGCAATCACCTTGATTGGAGCTTGGAATTGAAAGTTACACTTAAAATACAAAATAGTGTCCAGAATAGCGTCATACTCGTGCATGTCACACACCTTAGCATTTTCTTTCATCTTTTCCATCTTTTTCAGATATTTTTCACTTTAATCCTACAAAACTAAGAATAACCAAATTAAGATGAATAATAACTCAAATCTTGCTTACAACACATAGAAACGTGGTAAATGATGCATAAAATATAGCACAACTATGAACTTATCAAATTACCTCACACTTAGCCTTTGATCATCCTTGAGAAAATATATAATTAAAACATTTAGGCATAACAAAATTCCACCCACTATATTCATTCAAATATCCACATAAATAATCAATAATCAACCTACCAATCAGAGTAGTCTAAGAACCAAAGAGCTCAAATGCTAATAAGAACCAAAACAAGAAATTCATGAGTACGTGTGTATAGCCATTAAAAAACTTAGATTTGAAAATATCTAGATTAAATCATAGCAGAAAAAGACCCTCAAAATTTTTCTAAACACCCCATAGCTCATTCTTCTTACACCTCTCCACTAATCTAGACAATCGATTCTATTTAAATTTAGGTAGGACTTTTAGCTTAAACTATAGGTTAGGATATTAGTTAGCCAAAGAAGGAATAAGATATAACAAATAAGAACAAGAGCTTTACAGTAATGGTGGCCACACATTAAAATAAAATTACGCTTCATATGCGAAATATCATACATCCACAACCCCACACTTGAGTAACAAACATCCATGAAAATTTCTGAATAACCAATAAGCATAGCCAAACATGGCAACCTTTCTCGGACATAAATACATCACATCATTATTTCATTTTTTATGTCCACTCACAGTCCGGCTACCAGTGGTAGGCACTACCCGCAACATATAAACACACATGTACCAGTGAAGGGCACTACCTGCAAATACAGGTACCAGTGGTGAGCACTACCTGTAAATATAAAAAACTCCCATTATTATTTTTCATTACTCTTTATTGGTGCAACAATTCTTTTCCCAATACCCCATTTTACTCCATAAATGTCCACCACCCACTTCTCACATACTTTCACCATTATATCCCCTTAACATATAATGTGCACCATAAAGCTCTCAAACGAATAACTTAGGATAAAACAATTAAAAGAAACATTAAACTCCATAAGGGTAGGTAAATTGAGTTTAAATGAAAGAAGGTGAATGATGTTTCTCTTTACAAGAATAAGGATCAAACAAGGTACTTAGAAATTAATTGTTAAAAATGGTTGGCTAGAAAGGCTCAACAAACAAAGAAGGCACTACCCTCATGAATTTGCTTCGAAAATGTAATAAAGTAAGTTTTTGGGATGCAACATAATTAAGTCTAGATAAATTTATCTAAGTATCACAAATCAAAAATTAATGTATGGCTTAGTGCTGAAAGGTTTTGGAAATCATGAATGGAAAATATTAACACCGACTACTCATTCATGCATGGTTCAATTAAAGATTTATTATGCAGAAAAAATGGGAAAATGCGTTAAGTGAAAACTTTTGAAAATTAAAAAAAAATTGTCAATTAATCCACAAAAATTTTCAAAAATTTTGACAAGCTCTCAAATCAAAGAAAAGTCAAAATATTGCAGTTAAATTTGAGCAAAACACACCAAACAACTTAACAATCCAAGTAACTCCTCCACCCCGCACTTAAAAATAAGCATTGCCCTCAATGCATAAATAAAAAGCATAAAATGGGAAAAAGAAAAGCTTCTTTGGATTTAATTCGTGTTTGGAGCAGTATCCGCTATAAATATCCCCTTGTTGTGAATGAAAGCTAGAGTAACACTAAATAAAACAAAACAAAAGAAATAATCCCCTTGAGACAGTAAGAAAAACAAGAATATTGTAGAAAATAATCTTACAATAATCAGGAAAAAACTTACTCTCTTGAGAGAGTACACGACAAAAAGAAACGAAAATACCATGACAAAAATGAAACCTAAAATGTCTAACCAATATAAACAACTAATCTGTTCAAGAAATCAAGTGGAAAATTAAAAGATCAACAAAATGGCCCTAAACATAGGGCATTAAACATATAAAAGCTCATTGAGCATTTGGCTCCAAATCCTGCGGGATAGGAGGAAAAGGTAGAAATGTCGATGGGTCCTATCCCCACTCCCTTTCAAAGGACCATTCTATCAGCTTAACTTATCAATGAAGTCATTTTCCTACACTAACAACATAATAAAACTAAGCTAACCTTAAAAATAAAATAAACAAAAGTAAAATTTCAAAAATAAATAAACAGAATAAAATGTAAATGAACATGGGTTGCCTCACATGCAGCGCCTTTGTTTACTGTCATTGACTCGACTTTGAACAAGATGGTCGGAATAACCATCTCTATACCATAGGAAAGAGAGCTCAATAATTGTTAGCAGTCGTTCATAGGCTCTCTCCTTATATTTTCTTGCCATATATTTATCCTCAATGTCCTTCTTGACTCCATCAGTGGGAAGCTCAACTCTAGGTATTATTGCAACCACCTATCTCTCCTAGTGTAGTTAACTTGGACCCTATTGTCCATCCAAGCCAACTTAAACCCTTCCTCATGGTCCTTATGGAACTTGAAGACAGTGAACTCTTTATAAGCCACTTTATAATCTTCAACTCTTAAGGTCGATCCGTAATAGAATGTGGGGTATAATGGCACCACAATACAATCCCCATCAACAGGCAAGTGGTGATCCTTCATAGTAGTTAGAATCTCTTGTGCTTTCTCTATAGCTAAGTCTAAAACCTTGATTGGTTGTTGCTCTGGAAGGTCTTGAGGCAGTGAAATCGGAAGCAATGAACTAGAGTCACCCTCAATAGGCTCATCGCCTTCTAATCCTCTCTCCAGTTCTTACTTATTTTCCTCATCTTTTCCACTTTCAATTACTTGAGATTCTAGTCTACTTATGGTAGAATTCAGTTGACTTAGTTGATGCTCCATGCATTGCAGACTAGCTCTTGTCTCCTGTTGAAATTGCAAAGTATTGGACTGGAGCAGGTAAAGAATTAATTAATTCTTCCAAAGACTTACCAGTTTGGGTGTAAGGTTGTTGTGGCAGAACTGGTTGTATATAGTGAAAATCATGTGATGGATAACCAAACTCAGGATAATCTATCCATCCTTGATTGTACTTAAACGTGTAGGGATCATACCAAGGTTGTGATGGATTTATGAACCATTCATTGCTTTGAGAGTTAAGGCACACGTCAGTTAGGTGATTGTCACCACTAATCTCACGAGTCCTTGCTTATCACATATCTTCTAATTGCTCGATAATAAAGTCGGAACAATAAACCTCGTGCAAATTGGTAAACATGAAGGAGATCAAAAAGAGAGCAAGTAATAAGTATACATAGTAAAATACAAAAATTTAAAGCATAAAAATAAATAAATTCATTCCCCGACAACAGCACCAAAATTTTTGGTGGATTGCTATCGTAGGCACTCAAAATTAAACAACTCTTAATAACAATGTAGTAGTGGTGAGTATAGGTTACATCCCATAAAGAACAGAGTTTATTATTGTGCTAAATGAAAAAGGGGGATTTTTTGAATTCTTTTAACTAAAAACTAAAACAATAAAGTAAATTGAAGAGAATTCGATTTAAGAAAAATTTTGGTTTCGATCATATCCACCATGAAAATTTTACTAGTCGATCATTGACATGCAAGATAATTCAATTTCCATATCAAGCACTAATTGAAGAATTAACTCGAATTCCAATTCAAAGTTGATTTCTTTCTAAAGTTGGCTAATTTTCAATACGCGATCCAATTAATCCTAACTATGAATTTAATCCAGACATGCGCCAAAGAATAATTAATAGAAGCATTAAAATCAACAGGAACACTTAGGCTAATTAAACATAAACCCACGTGGTTATGTCAATTAGTTGATTATTTTCCCTAAATTCAATAACACTAATCCAATAATTATCAAATTTAGTTGCTTCACAGATTGAATTAAACACAAGCGGTTAAAACAATCAAGCTATAGATTGCAATTCTAATAAGTTAATTATTCTGCAGCAATAACAAGTTAAAAAGAACAATCCTAAAATTAATCGCAGAAAAATAATCAATATTTGATATAAAAGTGAATAAATTCAAGAACAAAGAATCTCACAACATAGTAGAATTGACCATGGCTTTAATTCCCTATACCAAGAAAAAGGGTTTAGGCACTAAGTGCAATGAATGAATAACCAAGAATTTTTTTCCCTGAAAACCCTAGCTAAAACAAGGAAAATAAAGTGTCTACTCTCTTCTAATCACTCTACTTGGGGTATTTATAATGAATACTAGGGTTACAATCATTGTTTAGTGACAAAAATGTGAAATCGTATGAAAAAGAGTACAACCGGGCGAAGAAATCTGCCAAAAATCCAAAAAATACGTAACTCTGCTATTTTGGGCACATGTGCTGCTTGATTGCGCGCATGTGCGCCCTGGGCAGTGCTGGAATTTTTCCCTCTGGACTCGGCGCACATGCGCTGCCTGATTTGGGCGCATCATCATCCGTGCGCTGGGCCTTGACACTGAATTTCATCTTTGATTTTGATTTTGACTCTGATGCTCTTGGAATTTGGAAAAGTGAAGTTGTAGCTCTCTTTCTTAGATTTCCAATGCATCTTGAATCACCTCGATAGGAGCCTTGAATTGAAAGTTACGAATGCAAATAAAACAGTATCCAGAATAGCGTCATACTCGTGCATGTTCTGCACCTTAGCATTTTCTTTCATCTTTTCCATCTTTTTTACTTCTTTTTCAAACCCTACAAAAACTAAAATAACCAAATTAAGATCAATAATAACACAAATCTTGCTTACAAGACATGAAAACGTGGTAAATGATACATAAAATATAGCACAATTATGAACTTTTCAAAAGCATACTAGATTACACTAAAATAAGAACAAGAAAACATGAATTAAACTAAGAAGGCTCAACCTAAACATAAACACAAGAAATTACTAACTAAATAACATTTATCTATATGGATGACAAGAAATGAAAGTTTAAAGACTACCAAAAAATTTTATTTCCGCTTAAAGCTAATGAAAAATCCACAAATTTCAATTGAAAAAAGATTGAAATTTGCAAGAAATTTAGCTAGAGATTTAAAAAAGTTAAAGCTGAAAATTTATCCATTAACAAAACCTTGCAAAGAATGTTAAGTTTCCTAAACTAAATTACTACTTACGCTACTACTACATGTCCTTGCGTACTATACAAAAGTGGATTTAAAAGAAAGTTTCAGCCATAAGATTACATTTCTGCATAATTCAGTACAAAATAGAAATTGGACCGCGATATCAAACTTTTGTACACGGTATGGTAGAGCAGTATCAAACTACAAAATAGCCATTGAAATTTTATCTTGATACCGCGGTATCATTTCCTTTGTTGCATTTTGATTCCGCCGCATGGAGCTTTTTCCAACACAAGTATTGAACTTCCTCTTTTGCACTTTGGTCTGTTGACTTCTCGATCTTCTTGACTTTAGTCCTTTTAATCTAAATCTGTAAAACATTTCACACATAAAACTTCATAAGTAACAAAGTTTTATGAAAATTAACTTATCCATTACTAATAGCTTAATATTTACAAAATGCAAATACAAACACTAAACATAATAAAATTAGACAGAAACACATAATTGGATACTTAAACCTGGAAAATACTATCATAATGCTATCTTTCAACAAGTAAAATAACTAGTTTCTAGAGTTATCATACCCCATACCTAGAATTTTGCTATTCCCGAGCAAAAAAAGAAAGAAAAAGAACACATAAACACGTAGAAACAACAAACACCTCCAGGATGACAACATAAAAGGTAACAAATGCATGTACTTTGGATGACTAGGTGACCTCTTAAAGACCTCAAATAACATATGACAATTGACCTATTCAAATCAATCATTCCAATTTTTTTATCTTGTTCAAAAAAAGAATGGTTCAATCATCAACAAAACTTTCAAAATACTAAGCATTATCCTCAATCAAAAAGTTTTTGCAAACCTATCCAATTCATGCAAGAAAAATGTTTTGTTCAACTCAAAAGGATTAGAAGTCAATCAAGCCATCTCGTCAAATCACTTAGAAGTGAAAAGATCATTAGGACTTTGCCTAGAATATATATGTCACACAATTTGGAATATTAGTTTATCAAGGAGTGCTAAGATCGATATCAATGATGGGTACTCATTTCAAAATCTTTGCTTCTACTTGCCTAATTTTGAAAAGCAATCATAATGGCCGTTTTGAAGAAACAACAATTGTGATGCCAGAGTCCCGTACTAGCTTTATTCCTATTTTAATGACCGTTTCAGGGAAACAACATTTGTGACGCCAGAATCTGGTACTAGCCTTATTCCTAATTTTGAAAACGAGTCCTAAACCAAGGAAGGGTACAAAATGCACCCAAAATCACATCCAGACCTAAACATTAACAAGATAGAAGAACACTCTATGCAATAATCATACACATGGCCTAATTCATTTCCCATCACTTGGACATTTTTCCAAAAGACAAACTTGGCAATAAAAAAATTACTTTTGCGAATAAATATAAGATATTTCAAAGAATTCTTTTAAAAACCACAATGCCTTCTCTTTTTGAAATTAGCAATGAATAATATTTTGAAATCTTTGCTCACATGAGAACCAACACAATTCACACCAAAAATTTGAAATGTCAAATTCGAATATAACAACCATATGCTATTTCAAGTTAATTATCATCATCGAGTACCTTTGTCACTCTTTTTCCTTCCAAGAATCACCAACACCAATTTACAAGCACAAAAAACCATTCCAATTCAAACATTCACTCAAAATGAATACCACTAAACATTACAATTTATTTGACTGATAAGTACAACTCATCCTATCGCTTACCTAAAATAGAACAACACAAATAAAAATACCACTAGATTAAAGCACCTAAAGAAATAATTAAAGAGTAAAGTTCTACCAAATAGGCCCAAGAACGTACTCAAAAATACATATCTAGAAACAAAAAACCAAAGAACCAAGGCATAAACAACCTGTAGAAAACCAAGTAGTTATCTTAAATAAGCTCAACACAAGTTAATATGAACAATCCAATCATCAGAATCGGAACTACTTGGCCTTATATAATTATCCAAGGTGCAATAAAACCAACAATTATTTTAATCTAAAGCATAAAAATAGAAAAGTATGGAAATACTGGAGAAATGTAAAGGAAATATTAGTGAAAATGTTTCATTTCTCAACTCACGATCAATAACAAATAGGGAATTTGGGGAAATGAAAAGCAGAGATAGAAGATCTTCTCCAAATAGAGGAAGACATCAAGCCTCATTATCGGCTCAATTTAAGTCTTCATCAGCTTCATTATTGCCTTCTTCTGTACCACTATATTGACTTTCACCAAAATCTTCTTCTTGAGCACCTTCGGTCCCATAAACTGGACGCAATGTGGCTCTGCTCCTCTAACTAGACCTTGCGACGGTTCTTGTGCTAGTCCCATAGTGCTAAGGTGGAAGTGGTGTAGGACAAATTCATGTGTTGAGGCAATTATGTGTGGTGGTCTGAAGGGTTTGCCCAATGAGTGCTAAGTTGTGTTGAAGGACCATATGATTATAGGTCTAGTAGACCTGAAGTTTATTCTCTCCTCATCATACGCCGGTGCATTGAAGACGTTCGAATTGACATATTCACATAAATACGTTGTAGAGGAGGAGATGGTTGCATTGGTGGATTAATGGCTTGGGGACACTTGTCAAACTCACGCACCATGTTGTGCACATAGTCTTTATTAATGCAGTTAGTATGAAATGTTTAAGGATCATTGGGAATTATCGGGAACCTTGCATCAACACATAGAAAAGAAATAAATTAGGTATATAAAATGTTGGACGCCCAAAATTCCCATTGCTTCAGAATCCCCGCCGACTTGTCTTTCTAGTGTTGATGGTCTTTCCTTCAAGAATGACATATATTAGACATGCTATATCTCTCTGAACATAGCTTACAATACTTAACCCTCAAATCTTGTAGCTGAAAAAATAAAACCAAATCTTGGGCAATAACTAGAGACCACTACAAGGAAACCTCAAATACTTATCCCAGTAGCATTCATGACCCAAGATACATCATCACAGCATAAGTGGATTTTATCGTATTCATATCCTTTTCGTTCACTAAAACTGTCTGTTACACCAAATTGGCAACCGATAGCCGATATAAAGGTTCAATTGAAATTAAGAGATGGGGCCGAAATATGACAAGATCAAGACTGAAGAGTCGATTGAATCTGGACAAGGAATAGGATCGTAGGCCACACGTTCACATCAAAACAGGAGAAACTGAACCCGGAAAACACAATGTGGCCAAAGGAACTACAAAGAAGGGGAGAAATTAGATGTAACGATTAAAAGAATTCAAAAATCATAACTTCTTCAAAGTGGTTACAAAAAGAGCAAAAAGGAGAATAGATTGGGCAAGTCTTAGAGAAAAAAACACCACTGAAAAGTTATGAAAAAAGAACTCTCCAAAAGCACTCCCTAGTTTAGGAATTAGTCATCAGGAAATAATTTTCTTTCTAGTTAGGAATAATATAGTTATCAGTTGTATATCCTCACTGATTGCGGTCATAGTTGAGTTAGGAATTGTTAATTAGTACCCTTTAGAATCTTATCAGTTTTAGGAAAACTTTAGTCATGTTTATTGAAGTATGTTTGTATTTCTGTGTGTGAATATGCATCAATGAAATCCTTTTCCTTAATTTTAAGTTTCCAGTTTCTTCAATTAGTGCTTTTCAATTTCACACACTAAATTTAAGTCCCCGATCTCAGTTGAAGCAAATGGATAGCAATTGTTAGCAAATCAGAACATAATGGTGCCTTTTTAAACTTATTATTGAACAACGGCATGCTACATAATAGTTGAAAGCAAAAGATTAGTTTGTTTGTCATTTTCGGTCCAGAAAGCCAAAATTTGCACTAACAAAGTTTTGGCAAGCCTAGTGGGATGGTGTTGAAATTACTAAGTGTGTATATATGGCAAAAGATAAAGATTTGGTGAAAGAAAGGATTCTCAGTTGGCACAAAACAAAAAAAAAAGTGTCACGATAAGGCTAAAGATAAGTGTCTTCAGGCAGTCTGGTAGTCCTTATTGATGAAACGTTGTCGAAATCTCTAATTGAGAAGATATTTGAGATGATGACAAGTGTAGTTTAGAACAGTGTGGCCATGGTAAGAAAGGACATAGTTGAGGAGGCTACAAGAAAGGATGTTGAGTTAAAACTGATAATGAAAAAATTTGGATGAGAAGGACAAGCGAAAAAATGCTTGGACGAGAAGGAATGGTTGGAGATGAACTTTAAGTTGATTAAGAATACTAGGGCCGTTTGTAACCTTGGTCAGCTGTAGATGAAATCGGCTGAAGGTATGATAGTCACGCTGATCATTTAGACATCAGCATGAAAAAGCTAAGTGCAACATTGGATTCGGTGGCAAATGCAATATCAACTCTGGTTCCCATAACTACTACTAAGAAAAGAGAGGTTTCTAAGATGTTGATCCAAGGAACATCATTCGGGACCAACAAGAAGCAGTAACTTACGAACAATGCTGTTGTGGGTTCATACAATGGTGAATCAATCACCAAGGGACTGAACAACGGGCCAAGGTTAAGGTTGTGATGATGGTAACTACTAGATCAGAGCCAACCTTGGAGAAAAGGGAGAGGCCAACAAAGTATTAACAGTGGCCCAGAGAAGTGATCTCACGTGACTGTCAGACTCCAAGGATAGGTGGAACCCAAAATGTTGAAGACATGGTGTTTAGATAAATAATTGATTAGCTAACTCAATTCACAAACAAGTAATAAATAAGCCTTAATAACCCCAAACAATACTTACACAGGTTCGCAAGGATACGAGGTAAATTTATAGATTGGTTGAGTAAGGATCGTTCGCACGAGAACTATGGAACAATTACTAGGGTTCATAAACCTTTTCAACAGTTAGACAAATTAATTAAAATATTTTTTTGTACCTAACTAAATTAATTTCAACCACTAGAAAATAAGAATGCCAAATCAGAATAAAACTAAAGAAAGCGATTAACTATATTAACAAAATTAAACTTTATCTAATAAACTAGAAGAGTAAATACAATAAGATTAACTTTAAAACTAAAAAATTGCAATAAAAAGATAGAATTGAATCGAACATAAATAAAGAAAGCAAACTCAGTAATTGTATGCATAATAAAGATTAATAATGTTTGAAGACTTGACAAGAAAATAAAACCGTAATCTAATTACTCTAATGATCTAACTCTAACTAATGATTGATTCTCTCAAATCCTCTCTAAAATGGGGTATTTATAGGGGATATTTGGGCTAAATCCCCTTTCAAATGACAGATACGTGAAAACCCACGAAAAACAGTCCAACCGGATAAAAATGGCTTCCAAAATAACAATTTATGCTGAAACTCGCTGCAATGTTTGCACAAGAGCACAAAATCTTGCGTATGTGTACGAGAATGAGCTTCTAAAAATTTTCTCTTTGGAGTTTGTGCACATGCACAGGATTTGGTTCGAGCATGTGTGCAACTTCCAAAATACTTGCTTGAAATTTCACCTCGATTTTGACCAGGATGCTGATGGAATTTTGAATAATGCAAAACATGAAAGTTGTAGCTCTCTCTCTTACCTTTCTAACTGATCTTAAATCAAATAAATTAGATCTTGACAATAAAGTTATGATCATAATGCTAAACAGTGTCCAAATTCATTCCTCGCTGGTGTTTGTTTTCTATCCACGTGATTTTTCTCCAAATTTTTATCCTTTTAACTTCTTTTTGATTATAAACCTACACAAACTAAAAATAAATCAATTAAGCTCATAATTAACTCAAATATTTCTTGCATTATATGAAAACATAGTGAATTACACAAAAAAATATACGATATTTATGATCTTATCACAAAGGGCTGCTAGGGATTGATAGTCTGGATTTGTTTCTTTTCCACCTATGAGAGACCAGCAATGGATGAGATATACTAATGTATTAAGGATACACAATTTTTAGAACATTCCAAATTGATATTGGCCAACACGACTGTTATGCATTTCTCCTCCAATTAGACATGGAGAGGTCCTTATTGGGGGACGAATTAGGGGAATGTAGATGCGATAGCTAGCTATCTTGATCATGAAGAAGAGGTATGGGATCGATCACTAGGACATAAGAGGAATGTCCGAGACAATCGAAGAGCAGTGTGAACCGCAGAAACCAAATAAGAGAACTGTGGGAGCCGTTGGATGATGTAAATCTTGATCAAAGGGTCCAAGATATAGTTCAAAGAACCATAGGAGAGGCCAATAATCCCATGGAACGCATAGGATATAGAAAACTTATCCAGAATGGATCGATCGAACTTATGAATTTCCAAGGGGATTTTGATTCCCAAACTTTACTAAGTTCTTGAGGGATGACCATTGGTCGACGGTAGAGCATATGGGTTGGATTATCATTCAGTGTGATGAGGTAAGTAGCCACGATTTCCATAAGATAAGGTTCTTCCCTTACTCTTTGACAGGAATGGCATTTGAGTAGTACACTTTGTTGCCCACCACCTTACTCGATCAAAAAATGGGATAGAATAAAAGATGCATTTCATCAATAGTTTTGCCACTATCAACAAGTGATCAGTTTTATTGATTTGGCTCAAATTGTGCAGAGGGCTAGGGAAACGGCCAGCCAATATGTGGAGAGGCTCAAGACTACCAGAATGAGGTGTAATGTAAGAATATCGGAAGAGGAGTTTGTAACCACCACACTGGTAGGCATACAAAACTTTGAGTTGGTGAATCATTTCAAAGGCAAAACATTCAAGGACTTATTTGAGTTAGCCAACAGGGTTAACAATTTTGAGAAGATTTAGCAACAAGAGAATGAAATAAAGGCTACTCATAGGAAGAATCTGTTATACAAGGAGTTCGACTATGAAGTTTTCTTTGTACAAAGGGGCAAGGTGAACCCCTTCGATTTGAAGAAGTGAAAGTAGCCAAAATTGTTAGGAAGAATCCAGTCACTTGTAAGGCATTGGTACTGCCAAAGGCTTATCAACCAGTGGTAATGTAGTCTATAGCGGCCGTTATAACAAAATGACCTATTGAAGGAGATCAAAGGTACAATTTTGATATTACCCAACTGGATGCTATCATTGAGTATTTGAAGGCTGATGATAGAGTTTAATTCCCAAAGAATTATAAACATCCATCGGCGCAAGAGTTACAAGAGAAAGAGTTTTGCAAATACTATTGTAGGGGGTCATACTCAACTAACAATTGTTTAGTATTCAGGAATTTTGTACAGAGCTCAATTAAGAAGGGCCTATTCTAGTTTAGGAAAGTTAAGAAAGAGGCTACCAAAGTGGAGAAAAATCCTTTCTAACACATGGTGGGGGTTAACATGGTAAACATCGAGTTGTCTTCTTGCAATATAGGTGCGTTACGTAGAAACAAGAGCGAGGATCCAAGCATTCTTGTACCTTCAGACATACGTGTTATGACGAGTGTAGATGTGATCATTGCCATTCTTTCTTGGAACAGGTATTGCACTTCTTACCTAAAGTTAATACTCTCATAAAAGATTGGAATAATGATGTATGTATTTCAAATGGTGATTGTTTGGGAAAACCGAGTCGGTCACTCTAGTCATCGACAGTAAACCTCAAACATGGATTAGGAGAAAATAGGCATCAGAAGCAGACCGCAATGGAGGCAGATATCAAATTTGGTAGAGTACAGATTCTATCGAATCTTCAACCTTGAAAGAAGCTGCACAACAATTAATGTGGCTGCTGAAGGTCGGGGCTACCGATTGGCTGATCGTTCACTCAAGGCTTGGCGTTCGTGATCAAAAGTTTGATGGTATGATGCAGAACATGGGGGAAGACCCCTATTGAGGTGTTATCGACTAGCTCTAAATCGGTTGATAACATGGGAGAGCCATGTGTATGAAAAGTTTAAGAGACAGGGATATGTTGAATATATAAGGATTGACGCCAGGAAGAATTGTTGTCTGACAGTATAATGATGGCATAGAGAAGAAAGTTTAAATCAGCGGAGGGAACATAGGTTGAGAATGGTCAGACTAGCAAATTCTAGAAGGGATAACTACTCGATGGCTCAACATCCAAAGTTCCCAAGAGATATTGATCCTCGAACAATGACAAAAACATCTAGAGACGTAGGTATCAAGGAAGGAATATGGGAAAAATTATTGGAAGGAAAGTTAAAGAGGTGAGAAGAAAAAGGGTTTATTAAAGAAAAGAAGGGCTGGAAACTAAGAAAGGGAGAGAAAGAACCAGCCAAGAAATCCAAGGAAGGCGGTGAAAAATATGCTAACGACAAGGAATAGATTGTAATAAAAATTGACGATTTAGAGTTGACCGTAATAAACATAGTGGTAGCTCTACCCAGAAGCTTCATGATGAATGAAGATCAACAATATTATGAGAGAACAAGAAGAACCAAATTGGTCAGGTCAGGCAAAAATACTATTAACTGAAAAGTAGGAAATATTGAGTATTCCTGGGCTGATGGAAGTCAATGGGATTAAAGGTAGTTTCCAGATCATGAAAGGGCTAGCTATGGTTGATAAAGTGATTCTAACCAAGCAAAATGCTGAAATGGTGTATCATTTGAAGCCATTATTCATGCAGGGTAACTTGGATGGGATACTAGTCCAAGGATGATGGTAGACAATGGAGATGCGGTGAACATCTTGCTAGCTAACATGATGAAGAGATTGGGGAAGACTATAGATGATTTGGTTTCGACAAACATTGTGGTGAGGAGTTTTACAGGTAGAGCTACAGACATGTGGGGCAATCTTGCCCGCGGATGTTACCATTCGATCGTAGGTAACCTCTGCTGCCTTCTTTGTAGTAGAAACTGTATCTTCATCCTATAATGCATTGTTAGGAAAGGATTGGATTCGTGCTGCTGGTTGCATACCTTCCTCATTGCATCAAATGTTATTGTTTCGAAATAGAAATGAGGCTAAGATTGTTAAGGCAGATCTGAAGCCTTTCATGGCTGGAGTTCAAGGTACCGAGAGAGTGTATTTTGTGGAAACATCGGTCCATACTAGATTGTTCAAGCTTCGTGAACAAAATGGACAAGAAACTTCAAGTGACAAGGATGATGCTGCCGATTGTGGCAAAGGGATGGAAAGCCGTGAACAAAAAGCTATTTCGGCCAGATAACATAGACCAAAGTTTAGAAGAGTTGGAAGATAGCTTATTTAATGAATACAAAATTAAAGAAGAAAGTAAGACTTAAATGCCGAAGAAACATCTTGTCCAAGTTCGACATATAGATGATGAAAGGGAAAATAACAAGAGATGAGAAGAACATGAATCGACTATACATTATGCCGATGCTATATTTGAAATTGATGATAGAGTACCGAGTCTCAGTGTGACGAATAAGTTGGCTATTCAACTTGCCAACATGAAAGACATGCGAGTTCTTGTCAAAGATGACGTGATAGAAGTAGACCTAACAGACGGACGTAAGAACAGGCCAACATACATTTGTGCTCACTTGAGTACAGAGCATAAGGAACAGTTGACTCAATTGTTGAAGGAGTTCATCAGCTATTTTGCATTGGGATTGGGACTATACCAAAATGTCAAGACTGGATAGGAAGTTTGTAGAACATAGGATCTTATTGAAGCCTAGTTTTAAGCCGTACAAGTAGCCTTCAAGACGATTCTTGGATGATATGATAGCTAAAGTCAATGGGATATACCTAAAGGAATTCAACCACTCAGCATGGGAGTGTTTGATCAATTAGATGGATTAGAATACCTATCAAAAGAATAACAAGTACGTAACTAAATTCATTTCGACCGAATGGAAGGAAAATAAATCTAAAAATAAAAGTGATAGTCAGCGAGGCTACAAGGGTTAGCCAAAATAACAAAATCTTTTAGTCAAGGGCGTCATAGCCTTAACAAAGCAAAATGACCTGAACAAATTGGCTATTAATAAAATATAGAGATGATTTAACTCATTGGAGCAGAAGCATCACATACTTTAGTGGAGTAACCTAGGCATCTGAAGAGCCATTACCTGCAGCAAGGGCAAGGCCTACATTATCAGCTTGACTTTGAGTTTCCTGGGAGGCTAGACCCTAACTTGGTTCGTTAGTCCCTAACACACCAAGAACACTATTATAGAAGGAGGTGTACATACTTATTGTGTGGTTGGTCTTGACATCTACGCCTATTTTATCGAGCTCTACTTGGACAGCTGGCCTTGAAATGTCTCTATTTCTACTAGGAGGGGGTTAAATTTTTCTTCGAGTTCATTTTGCATTGTTAAAGGTACCTTTTTCAACTACCTAATCTTGTTCAATTGTCAAAGGATGGATTCTTCCTTTTTATTAAGATCATCCACAAACTTGTTGAATTCCTCTATCTCGGCAAGGTTTAGGATCATCTGGTTAGTCAAAGCATTAAACTACTCTTGAACGGATTGATAGGAAGCTAGAATAGTATTGGCTCGCTTATAATCCTTGAATCGATGAGGTAGATAGGCAATTTATAGATCTGACACCTGTCATTCACTCATCGATTGCTGATCCATAGCAGCATGCCTAGAAGTCTATAATGACTTGATAACAGCTCACCATATTTATTAAGCAAGACGTTATTGACCGATTTGGTGATTAGCTCAACTAAGGAGCATCGAAGCTCGGCCACCCATGTCGGATCTGCATCGGATTGCAATAAGCTACCAGAGAAGGTCGAAAGAGCATCGGTCTTGCTCTTGATTCGAGTTAGAAGGGAATGCAAGCTAGTCAACTAGAAGGGTGTAAGATCAAAAGTGGCATGGAAAGAAAACTGAAAATCAAAGCTAAGTCAAGTCTAAAAACATAAAGAAGCATAAGAGATTGAAACATATTGGAATAGTTTGGTAGGAAACTTCAAGTTTCGGGGCATCTATGGTAAGGGGAATGCTAATACCTAAAGGCACCTGGTGCATCAGTCTCAACTACATTAGATATGGCCCTTATCGACTGAGTTGGAGTTGTAGGAGTAGATATGACTGAAGTTTGAGTATGACTACTACTCACGGTCGAAGAAGATTTGATAAGGGAAGATTTGGTTGGCTTCCTGGAAGAACACTAGTTAGGGGTTTCCTCTATTGATTTCGAGCATGCTTTGACTGAATACCAGCTGCCTAAAAGAGTAACACTAGGCTATACTGACACTGGTGAAGATTGAGTAGAGTGAACTAAGAAAGTAGGAGAATTACCTTAGTTAGACGAGTCAACTTTCTACAAGAGACAAGTAGAATTTCATCTTCTTTATTTTCTCAGAAGAGCATATTTTAGTAAATTGCGATTCTACCGGTTCAGCCTCTAAAAATCAAAGAAAGTTAAAATATTAGAGCCAAAAATAAGATAAAAGAAGGAAATGATTAGTACCTAAGTGTGTGGAACCTTCTTTAACAATCGAAATCAAACTGATAGAAAGGCTTCGAACTCTAGGATGAGATAGAACCCCATAATTGTTACAGCTTCACCAGTTGAGTAATGCAACTCATCTGAGAGTGGAAAGTCAGCCGAAAGAAGCTTTGAAGCTTTGCAAATTCGGCTTCAAAAAAAATCTTCAAAAGCCAAGTATTTGTAACAATCAGAGCTATCTTTAGTCCACATTCGAAACCATTCCCTTAAGTAATGATCTTGGTGAGCCTCATGATTTTTGAGGAGCACTTGATTAGCCTCGGCCATGATTTCAGTTTGTCGAAGGGGATTCCACTTGATATCGTAGTATCTTTTGAAAGATTGAATATTTTTGTTCAATTCATCTTTGGAAGCCTTCTTTCTCTTCTTAGGGGGCTCAATCTCCTGTGAGACAGATGATGAAATAAACGAAGTTTATAAAAAAAAATCAGTTAAAGACTGGTTGCAATAGCTTTGTTTAAAAGTGTTCCACCAAGAATTATAAAGGTAGGTAGACATAAAGTCGGGGTAAAACAACATAAAGTCAAACTAGACAAGGGATAAATTTTGAGCTTGAAGTTCATCATACTTGATTTGCTCACTGAAAACATGCCATCGGCATCTTGGTTGGTTAATAGAATGAGGACACAAGGTGAGAAGGGAATGAATTAACCCAAATAAGCGAGCAACAAAACAAGGGGTCTAGATAAAAATCAGCACCGATATTGGCAGTTGCAATACCTTTGCATGGCACAGGTTTACAATCGAAAGGTACATTGCGATTGATGGCACAAGAGGCCCAAATGACATCTCACTTAGTATCATCTTCATCACTAATAGGCTGAGTAAGGTAAACATTTTTCAACTAGGGGATAGACAAGTTCTTCCTTGATATAAAATGGCAATAGAAGGCTTGAAAGATGGACAATCATGATGAAAAAGGTCAATATAGTTAGAAAATCATTTGTATCAAGGATTAGAAGAGGGATCAAGACTAGAAAAGTGCATTCCAATGACAGATGTTTGATTATTTTCATTAATTAGGGCTGGCCTCACAGAAGAAAAATTAGCGATAATTGTATGATCCACGTTGGATTAGGGATGTCTTCCAGTTTCCTAGTCTCAAATTCAACTAAACTCTTATAAAGGGCTAACATAACGACCGATGCCAGAGCCAGGACTTTACCATCAGCCAACACGATGCTAAAGTTTTAAAAACTTACAATTATCTGGAAAGTAGAGGGGGTAGAAGATAGAGTCAGAAAAGCTGGAAGCTAATGTCTTCGCCTCTAGAAACAATATTTCCCTTAGTAGTGACGCCTTCGAAATGCTCAGCTATGTAAGGGCCATAAGATTTATGAGATTTGGAATAATAACCAAAATCGGCTTCGTCAATTACCGGTGATAGGTTGTAATCAGCCAATTTCCCGTGAGGCCTTAAACTGGTCAAGATACCTACATCCAAGATAGCTCATGTTATCAGCCCATAAGTGAAAAGAAAACAATTAATGTTCAAATTTTTGAAGCATTGAGTGACTAGAATAAGTTCGTGATTAGTTTGAATAACTTTGGTGCATAAATTAATGTCCTGAAAGACGCAGGCTAATTTCCAAACGTGTTCAAAAGAGGGTTGCAATTGCTTGACCCATGACACCAACCGATTATGAATGCTTGGATTGGAAGACCATGGGACCTTTTGAAAATACGGAAACAAAGTGGTGACTTACATTTGAAAAGGTTAGATCAATGAAGGAACAGGGTCTCACTGGAAGGGATACGAAGTTGAAGAAGATTAAGGATTTATTGAAAAACCTTTCTTGTCGAGGTCCTCATACACAATGTTGGGAACCATCATTTGTAGTGAAAGTAGTCAATAGCTGCGTTGTGACCTGGAGAGCTTTGGTTGTATCTATTGATTCAGCTTCACTCGGACCTTTGGAGGAGGATGGATTGGTAGATAAGGAAATAGGGATGAGAGTAATGAAGAGATGAAAAGAACATGGGAAAAAATAGGTCAAATTGAAGAAGATGAAGAATATTTAGAAGCAGCTCAATAGACAAAAAGGAAATTTAAGCAAGAAAAAGGTTTTAAAAAAGATGAGTTTTTTTTAAGAATCGCACCTATCAAGGACTCTTATCAGTTGAGGGTTTTCAAATTTCGTAAGATAACACTTACGGTTGCACGAGCCATAATTAATGTGACAGGATCTGGTACAATTAAGTCCTGTAACGAATATAGTTCCTAAAATGCTCGGGAATACAAAAGGTTATGATAATTGCCAGTGCGTTGATAGAGACAAATATGGTATCAATTGGGATAGTTCCAAACTTATCACATTCATTCAATAGCATCGTCATTAGACCCAACCAATGATGAGCTTCTGAAAGGGGTAGTTGTTTGACTAAATTGACAATCGATAGCCGATATGAAGGTTCAGTCAAAATCAAGAGATAAGGTTGAAATGTGATAGGGCCGAGATTGAAGAATCAATTTGAATCTGAAAAAGGAATAGGATCGTGGGACACATGTTCCCATCAAAATAGGGAAACCAAACTCAGAAAACAAAACGTGGTCAAAGGAGCTGCAAAGAAGGAGAGAAATTGTAGTGAACGGTTGAAAGAATTCGAAAACCATAACTTTCTCAAAATGGTTACGAAAATAGCAAAAAAGGAAAGAGAAAGGGAAAGCGAGACAAGGGAAAAAAACCACAGAAAAGTCAAGAAAAAGAACTCTCCAAAAGCCCATTCATTCGCTAGTTTAGGAATTATTCATTAGGAAATCTACTTTCTAGTTAGGATTAATATAGTTATCGGTCGCAAGTCCTCACTTATTGTGGCTATAGTTGAGTTAGGAATTGTTAATTTGTACTAAAAAATCTTATTAGTTTACGGAAAGGTTTAGTTATGTTTATTGAAGATTGTTTTTTCTTCTGTGTTGTGATTACACATCAATAAAATCTTTTTCCTTAATTTCATGTTCCCAGTTTCTTCAATTAGCACTTTTCAATTTCAATTAGCAGACAGATAGCAGTCATTAGCAATTTAGAATGCAAAGGCACACTTTTAAACTTATTGCTGAACAACGATAGATATATAATAGTTGAAAGAAAAAGATTAGGTTGTTTGCCATTTTCAAACCAGAAAACCAAAATTTGCATAAACACTCTCTATATTCTCTATTAGACATATTAGGCAAATCAAATAAAGCATTTGTCTTTTCGGCCCTCAAATCCACTGATTGACCTCGGATCTTTTAAGCTCGACATTTGCCATCCTCGAGCTCACGTAAGTTGCAATGGAACTTCTTAACCAAATTAGTGTAACCCAGTCCCATCGTTCTATCAAAGCATTCTGGATTTTGAGATTTGAATTGGGCCTCTAATTCCATTCTAGTCCCCTCGTATTTTCCCCAATCTATGGATAATTAAACCCTATTTCTGTAATGACCTCATTCTTTTGATTAGTCTCAAAAAGTTCCTTTGCCCAATCATTAACAAAAATTATTTCAATATTCGGCTTATTAGTCCCACTAGTCCTTTCTCCTACTTTTCTTTGCTTAGACCTAGAGATTTGAAGCAACACCCTACCTCTATCTCTTTCTCTTGGCATGATTTTTATGCAAAAAATTACAAAATTTATCAAATCAATTCAACAACCAAGCAACCCACAATTTAACAATTTAAACAATCCAAGAATCTAACAGTCACAATCCTCAATTAAAAGAAAGCCCAAGTAACATTCAAAATCTTGGCCAAAACATCCATAGAAAGATACCCAACTATCAACTAAACCATGAAAACTTACGAATCTCGGCAAAATTTGAACAATTTTATCGAAGGAATGAGACATTGAACCACCTCTTAAAGCCCTGAAACCCCTTCTTGAAGCTTGAAGAATCTTCTTTGATGCTAATTGATGGTTGAAATAGATGGATGAGGGTTGGATTGTGTTGGGTATTTGTGGATTTTGTGAGTTTTGGAGGTAGAAAGGAAGAACTTTTGAATTGGAGAACAGAGGGAGAGAAAGGCTAGGGATTTTGGGATTTGGTTTTATGAGAAAAAATAGGGGATTTTGGGATTTGGTTTTATGAGAAAAAATGGCTAATAAGCCTTATAAAAGGTTATGGTTGATATTGATACTGTGATATCAAATGTAGCCTTAAAATTTGATACCCTGGTATGCGCTCAAAGATTCTTCTGAAAATATGTTCAGACCACAAAAATATGTTCATGATATCAACTGAAACTAGAAAATATGGGTTCCAGTGTAAATATTGGGTTGATACTTTGATATCACTGTATCTTCTAAAATTACAAAAAATAGCATCTAAATATTATGTTTGATGCCTTGTATCAAATACTCGATATTGTTGTATCGACTAAATTTTCAACATACCTAATTTTTGACACTTAGCCAGAATTTGCCTTATCATTTAGCTTGAGCCCACTTCGTTCCAACACTTTGTCAATCACCTACAAATATAAAAATCATCAAATTAGTTCACATTTTCACTCATTTCCCCGCCAAAACTTAAATAGCAACATATTAAGCAACTTTAAACTTAGTTTAACCCTATTACTCAAACCTTAGCACAAAGCAACACAAAAATTACTGAAAGTAAGACATAAACAATGGGATGATTATATGGTGACAAATTGAATGATTCCTATTCCTCCTCAATATTAATCCATACTAAAGTTTAAGGTGATGTACGTTCCTTTTGAAATTTTATTCCATGCCCTTCAATTCCACTGCGCCATATGGGAAGACTTGAACCTATCACCTTAAACTCTCTTATCTCAAACGTCCCGCTCCACATTGGCTTGAGTTTTCTCAAGAATAGTTTAAGTTTTTAATTATATAGAAACACTAAATCCCCAGTCTTGAACTCCTTTCTTAATATGTACTTGTCATGCCATAATTTGGTCCTCTCGTTATAGAGTCTTGAATTCTCGTATGCCTCTCTTTGAAACTCGTCAAGCTCATTGATATCCGATCGACTCTTCTCACTTGCATCTTTCCAATCAAAATATAGGCTCTTGATTGCCCAATAGGCCTTGTGCTCCAACTCCACCGGAAGGTGTCATGACTTACCATAAACCACCACGTTGGCAGACATCCCTATACGGGTCTTGAAACCGATCCTGTAGGCCCATAAAGCATCATCTAATTTCTCCAACCAATCTTTTCTTTAAACATTCATGATCTTTTCCAAATCTCATTGATTATAGATCGGACACCTGTACTTGAATGGAAGTTTGTGGATAATATGCAAGAGAGATCTTGTGTGTAATAGTACTATACTTGGACAAGATGGATTCAAAGATTGAATTCTTGAAATGAGTTCCTTCGTCACTAATGTTGGGCTTAGGTACCCGAACCTTGCAAAATTTTTCTCCAAAAAAATTCACAACTCTTGCATCATTGGTGGGTAATGCAATGGCTTCAACCCATTTAGAAACGTAATCAATCGCCACCAAAATATACTTATTTTTGTAAGAAGTTGGAAAGGATCCCATAAAGTCATTCCCCCATACATCAAATGCCTCACAAATTAGAATGTTGTTGAGAGGCTTCTCATCCCTCTTTGACACATTTCCCACTCGTTGGCACTCATTATTTTACAATACAAAATCTCTTGTAACCTTGAAAAGGCTGAGCCAAAAGAATTCGCATTGGAGGTTCTTAGTTACCATCCTTTGAGGACCATGATGCCCTCCTATCAATGATGAATGGCAATGGTGGAAAATATCCACCACTTTCTCTTTTGAAACATATTTTCTAATAACTTGAACCTTACAGATCCCAGCGGTAGAGAAAAAGATCTTCCCAAAGAAATAGTTGACCTCCAAAAGGAATTTCTTTCTTTGATTCACATTAATGGTTGAGGAAATTATATTGGCTACATGGTAATTGATGACATCCGTATACCAAGGCATTAAATCCTTAATCATAAAGAGTTGTTCCTTTGAAAAGCTTTCTTTAATGGGTAGATCTTCTTGACTTTTTCCCATAGGTCCTTCAATCCTTGAGATGTTGTCGGCTACCGTTTTCTCAATCCCTTTTTTATCGATCATTTTGCAATCAAACTCCTGTAAGAATAAAATCCAATGTATGTGTCTTGGTTTAGTATCATGTTTTGCAAATAAACATTTTAGAACCAAATAACTAGTGTGAATGATTATTTTGCTCTCATGAGGTATGACTTAAAGTTATCAAATACGAACACTATGGCAGGAAGTTCATTTTCCATGGTAGAGTAATGAAATTGTGCTTCATTAAAATTGCAACTTACATAATAAACAACACTGAAACACTTTGTTGAGTTTTTGACAAAAAGTTGCCCCAACGGCATAGTCACTTGCATCACATTGTTAACTCTCTGAAAGAGAGTTATTTACATATATTTTAACTTAACTTTTATCAGTTTTTGAGGTGTCTTGCTCAATAACTAGGGATAATTTGGTCATTTTAGGTTTTTATACTAAAATATTTAGTTTATATGTTTTTTAATGTTTTATTACACTTAGTTTATGTTTTAATGTATTTTTGTAAGTTTGGGATCAATCCAAGGTTAAATAGGACAAAAACAGAGCAAAACGACGAAGCCAGGTACTGAGGCTCAAGTGTGGGTGTGCATAGAAGGTCTAAGACACACCTAGGGACATTAACCTAGGAGTGGGTGTGCATGGAAGACCTAATTCATGACCACGCTGCTGCAGTAACGTGAAGTCTCATGATTTTGAGGCTTTTCTAGGGTTTTGGGTACGCAATAGTGCATTTCAAAACTTATTTAGAGGCCTATACTTTGTATCTTATTCAAACCTATAAATAAGGGTCTCTAATGATCTAAAAAACATGTTTGAATTTGGTCTCCCTCTTAGGGGTTGTAAATTAGACTAGGGTTTTCATTATTTTTCAAGAAGAATTGAAGAGGAAGCTCAAGATTGAAAACCTTGGACAAAGATCTGCTTATTCTTCTTGAGATAGTCGTATATTAGTGTAAGTTAGAGTAGAGAGAAGCCATAGAAACATCAGGAGTTGAACAATCTTCTAGCAAAAGATAATCATCAAGGCATAGGATGAAGAACGCGACTACTATTAGTTTCTCTTCTCTTTTTCTTTCCTTTGTGATTATTTACTCTAGAATGATTGTAAAACATTTCCTTGATGTATTTATGACTATGATGATGCATTAATTTCATACCTAGGTTTTTATTCCAATTTTACCATGAATATTTTTTGTTAAGGTTTTAGTTGTTCTATTTGATTTCTTATATTTGTTTGCTTATTTGAATTGATCTTAATGCTTCTAGTTGGTGACCTGACACCTTCTAGTTGAATTGTAAACCCTATTTTTAATCGACGAAGAATACTTGTGGATAGGACAGGTGAAAATGCTCTTTGTTTCGATTAACCACCCATAGGTTGAACCATATCATGGATATAGATAGAAATATACTTGCTTATCTTAGGTAGTCAATTAGGGTTGCATCAATGCATTAGTTAGGGCTTTAATGCACATAGACATAAAGGGTCAGTCATAATTAATAGATTTGCAATGTGTCCTAACCGAATTTGCAATTATCACTGAACCCCTAGATTAGTAAACAAAATGAATACTTGATTGAACATTGAAGAATTAGCATTCAATTAGATTGGTGAAGGAAGAGTAAACCCCAAACATTTAATCATCACAATTTACTCTAATTATTTAGTTGGTTAGTTAGTTAGTTAGTTATTTACTTTTATTATCAATTACATTATTGTGTGCTTAAATGGAATATTATGTGTGTCATTCTAGTACTTAGTAGCACTTTATCAACGAATGTTGCATAGTCCTTGTGGGAAGGATCACTACTTATCACGAATTACTTGTAATGATACGTGTGCTTGCGTGTGTAAATCGTGCAACACACACAAAAGTTCAAAGGGAAAATCCCAATTTAGAGTGACTATTACCAGGGCAGTAACTAAAACACTTTTCAACAAATGAAAGGCATGCAGACATTCATCATTAAAATCAAATTGAGCATCTTTTTGTAACAAAGCACATAAAGACCTAGAGATGTGAGAAAAATTCTTAATGAATTGTTGGTAAAAACCAGCATGTCCCAAAAAGCCGCCTAACTCCTTTCACATTAGAGGGATGGGTAACTTCTCTATCACCCCTACATTAGCCTTGTCCACCTCTATGACCCTGGAAGAAACTAAGCGTCCTAACCCATTCACTATCACTAATGGAATATGTTATTCTAACATTAAGGAAGTTTACTCATTCTTTACTCACTACCTCTTTCAAAATTGGATTCAAACACCTTTGAGGTTGTCTACAAGGTTAGAAAAGTTGTAATCATCCTTCAAGAGAATCTTATGCATGCAGAAGGAAGAGCTTATCCACTTTATGTCATCTATGGTTCAAGCAATCTCTCTCCGATGTTTTCTCAACGCAATAAGCAATTTAGACATTTCAAGTGGAAATTGCACTAACAATATAGGGTATGTCTCATTATCTCTTAAGAAAGTCTAGCAAAGATGTGAAGGAAGAGTTTTAACTCAACCGTGGGGGTTGGCCAAAGACCCCACCTTTACCTTTATTCTATTTCATACACTTTTTCCCCTTTAAAGTTGGGCTTTTCTCTTTTATGTGAATCTCATCTTGGATATCCTCTTTATAATCATTTTCTTCATCTCCATGTATAAGTGTCATTTCCAAGGGAAGCTTATTGAGATTGTCCCAATAAAAATCATTAACAACCTTTTCAATTATGTCAATTCTGATCACATGATCATACAAAGAAGGAAACTTACAAAAAATCAAAAACATTAAAGGACACTATATCATCATTCAAATTACATCAATCAAAGCCCTTCTGGTTGCTAAAAAGTTCCTAAGCACTAGGGACATCTCGGTATCTTCATCCATCTCAAGAATAATGAAGTAGGTCAGCAAGAACACCTTTTCAACTTTTATGATAACGTCTTCAACAATTCCAAATTATTGCTTAATTCTTTGATCGGCCAATTGAAGGGTCACATTGGTTGGGTTCAAACCTCCCCCAATCTGCTTCTTATAGAGTAAAAGTGACATCAAGTTGATGGTTTCCCCAAGATCACACAAGGCCTTTTCCAAGTTAATCCCACCGATCTCACATGGGGTGGAAAATTATCCGAGGTCTTTCATCTTCTCCATATATTTGACATTAAGTTGATCGAGAATGGCTTTTTAATTTTCATATTCTCCATCTATTTTGTTAATGCTATCATCTGTCTATCCATAACTTCTTGTTTAGCTATCACTGTATCCCAAGTGTTTAACTCGAGCACTCTTCTCCTTTGCTCTGGGGCTTGTGCTACTGAGATAAAACTTGAAGTATTTATTGGATATCTTATCCAATAAATTCTACGCCTCTTCTTGAGTTTTATTTAGCATAAGGGACCCACTTCCTAAAGCATCAACTGATTGACGGGTTCTTGAAGCATCCCATTGTAAAAGATCTCTATTGGCATCTATAAGGGCAATCCATGCTATGGACACTTGTTGAGTGATGGTTTACACACCTAATTATAAATTTACAAAACACCTAAATTCTACTACTAACTAGGTGGCATCCCGCAAGTATACGGTTGTCAACTAGTAGTAAAGGGAAGTAGGGATCGTACCCACAAGAATTGGTCGATAATTACCTTATTTGGTTAGATTACAAGTTGAAGCGATGTATTAAGAGAAGAGATTTAACTAAAACTAATCACCAAGAAAGCAATTAAAAAGTAAGCATCTTTAGAAAACAAATAAAGGGAACAATTAAAATGAAAAGCATAATAAGCAATGAATTAGTTAATCTAAACTACTCATTATCATTACCTACGAGAAAGCACAATTATAGAAATCCCATAACCTATTCTACGAAAACTTGAAAAAAGAAAGTATTTTTAAAAAGCAATTAACTAGCCCAAGGTACAAATTAACACTAAGAAAACACAATTAAAGGAAGCCCATGTACTATTCTACCAATTAAACTTAGAAATGATGTAAAGAAAGCTATTAAATGAAAAGTCCATAAACTAATCTAACCTAATTAACCAATCTAAACTACAAATTATCACTAAGAAAGCACTTTTAAAGAAATCCCATAAACTAGTCTAACAATTAGTCTAAGAAAACAAGTAAAGGAAGCAATTAGATTAAAGCAATTAAACTAATGAACTAAAGGAACATAAAATTAAAGCTTAACTAAAGGAGTTTTAACATAAACAAAGCACTTACAACTAAAAAGCTTCAATCTTTAGCTTGGATTTGAAATATACAAGAAAGAGAATTCCTAATCTACTCTAATCTAAGAAAACCCTTCCCAAATGGGGAGGAAAAAGCAAGTTTTGACTAGAAGAAAATTACTCTCTAATATAGCCTACTTCTACTAGCTAAGTTCTCCCTTAAATTAGGTTTAAAACGGGTATATATAGTGCTAGGGTAGTGGATAATTGTGCAGCAAAAATCAGCCCCGAACAAGGTCATTTTTTTGCTCCAGCCGCCTTCAGATCGTGATCTGGAATTTGAGATCGTGATATCGACTGAAACTTCTGAAATGCAGCATTTCGCAGTTTTACTTCGAAAATCTTCATCCGACGTCCAATTAATGCGCCGTTGTTTTTTTCATGCGACCCTAACACATAGGAGAACATTCTTAGCTATAATAAACACTTAAAATAATACCTAAATATATAAATAAAATTCTCACAAAATAGGCCAAAAAATGAAGGACAAACAAAGACGAACGAAAACTTAACTTCTAACGAAGTTAAGTGAAATGCATGACACAAGTCTATACACAAGAACCTAATGAAGTACGCTAATTAAGACCTAAATAAGTACTAAAGCACTTAATAAACACATTTTTGGATACTACCACATTCTAACACATAAATGCAAAATAGACAAAAACAAATATGAAAACACTAAAAATACTCGAAACTAGTAGCCAAACCTTCAAGTTTAGGGTACATATAACTCTAGTTTCCTAGAGTTATCATTGAGTAAATCATTGTATCTTTCCCAAGCCTCGCTAAGTTTTTCTCCATACTGTTGATTGCAAGAAGTGACATCATTCCAGCTTAGTTATTGTTTATGAGGTAAAATACTTTGACATGAATGCTTGAGCTAATCAATCCCAAGTGATAAAAGTTCCTCACTTATACCCTTGCAGTCATAATTTTGCTTTATCCCTCAAAGAAAAGGGTAACAACTTCAGTTTAAAAACATTCGATGACACACCATTTTTCTTAAAAGTATCACATGCTTCTTCAAAGCTGATTAAATAGCGGTTCGGATCTGCGCTGTGCAATCCTAAAAACATAGCATGTTGCTGAAGCATGGATATATATCCTAGCTTGAATTAGAAGTGGTCTTAGTGACACTCGATTGAGATCCTTCAAAAGTAGGTTGGGTATAGTCTCCCAATGGTCTGTTACGAGCGCGTATATTTTGTCCATTCCCTCAAATTTTTCATTATTTTCAACATCCTCCTCTTCACCTAGTTGTATCACTAATTGACATGGATTTCTTTCATCAGCCATATCTAATTCTGTTTGTTGTTGTTGTTGTAGCACTTGTCTTCTTAATTGCCTAAAAGTTCTGTCAATTTTAGGATCAAACCTTGCAAGAGTTTGATTAGACTTGAGCATAAGCTATGAAGCACAAGGAAAATGTTATGAGCACCAATTTATATGACAGAATAATTAGTATGAATTTGGTGAAATTCTGGCTCGTGAAGAAAGTAGTTAAAAGTAAACAAACAAAATAAAATCTAAAGTAGGAATTGTTTTAGCATCTCAATAATGCCTAACAACAATCCTTAGTAACGGCCCCAAAAACTTGATCCACGTTGAAAAAGTTAAAATTACCTTACCACTCTTACAGTTCCACTATTATCCGTAGGTGTACTGCAGTTATCGATGTAGTTGGTGAATAAGAGTCGATCTCATGAGAATTGATAAACAAGTACCGAAAATCTAGCCCAATTTCTATTTAGACAACCGGTTTGTAAGGGACTTGGATTTTTAAAATTAAAATTACTAAAGAAATAAATAATTAAAATTAAAGAAAAATAAAATGAAAATAAAGTTGCAAGCCATTGATTAAAGTGGGTCTAGTACTAGGCTAGCAGTTATCTTAGATTTATCAAATTGTGAGTCAATCAATCAATTTCAATTATGTTTAATGGAGATTCTATACCCAAATTCAACCCAACCCTGAAGCTTTTAGTAATTGAATCCTATCAAATTAATTAACTAGGTTTCGAGACCTTTTCTTGCCTAATTAACCAATTTGAGTCGTATCTATATGGAATTCAAATTTCTGGCCAGGAATATTCGGTGAATCAACTAATCAATTCTAGCACATTGGTTTGGAATAATTTGCACTAATAAATTACCACTAGCCTATGACAGAGGTTCAAAAACCTTATCTCCTCAGCCAACCTAACCAAAACTAAAATCAGCAACTCTTTAGCTTTGTCTATTCATGTTAATTATTTACCAATTAATATAATTTAGCAATCAAACATTAATTATATTAACCCATGAACAGTTGTGCAACTCATACTCGGAATTGAAATTGTAAATAAAAGTGCAACTGTAAATTAACAAATTAAAAAAAAAGTTACTAGAAATGACATTGTCGCAAAAGAACTTGAATTGAACAACTTGAATAATCCAAAAGTTATAAATCAAACTAAGAAACTAAAGAACTATTTAATTCTAAAGTACGAGAAAAATAGTTCTAAAAACCCTAGACAAAAAGTTAAAAATGAAGTTTTGAATGTTGCTCTCTTTGACTCGTTACATTAGCCCTCTATTTATAAAGATCGTGCGACAAGCCCTAGCCCAAAACAGGCTACGGGTAGTTTAAGTTTATTTTTTTGTAGTCACTACCGCTTACTCATAGACTGTGAGTGATTTTTCCTACACAGATAGAGTTTGCGCCTAGTGTTTATTTAAGTAGCAGTCAACGGCTATTTCACCACCATCCAGCTACAGTCTGCGGCTGGTCTTCATCAGCTACCTTCAATTTTCTTGCTCATTCACTTTAGCTTCCATGTCCTCACTGCCAATTAACCATTTTTCCCCTTACTTCACCTGCACAAGACACAAAAAGAAATGATTAGACAAATCCACTAATAAAACATACATTTAACCACAAAACAACCCTAAACATCACAATCGATTATAAACCTCCAAAACATGAATTTACTCTTCTAAAACACAACAAATGCGACTAAACACACCTAAACACTTAACAAAATAGGTATAAAAATAATCTAAATATAGAGGTATCATTCTATAATGGGTTATAAGTGTTTCCAAATGCATTTGATAGAGGTCTAGATAAGGATGCTTGATTACCCACTTATTTCTATTGTTCATTTCCCATGGTATGATCCTTCACATTAACGTTGGACATTTGGGTGATTACACAAACAAAAGTCACAAACCGATGGCATTTGAGGATGTATTGATACAACATTAACCTTTTTGATGTTCTCCAATGCCTTAGTGAAGTTGGCCATCATGTTTGTCGACAAGTTGGTTTGGGACATGAATGCATCAGTATGATCTATATAAAGGTCTCATATTTCGTCTTGAGGGGGATTTTGAGGTTGTTGTTGCATAATTGGTGATGTCATCGCACCATGTTGATAATAGTTAGAAGCCATGGTGTTGAACAACCTTTGAGCCTGCTCCAGTATTTTAAAAGAAAGAGAATCACCCACCGGTGCATCAACTATAGACTTGATCTCTTGATAAAGCCTATTGTAAAATGTTTGAATTTGTAACTAAAGTGGAATAGTTTGGTGTACACATTTACAAAGTTACGCCTTGAACCTATCTCAAGCTTCACTTATACCTTCCATGGTGCCTTGTTTGAAAAAAGTGATTTGAGGGACATCATTTCTTAACCTCGCCGTTCTTGAGGAAGGAAAATGCTTTGCAAGGAATTTTTGTGCTAAATTTTTCCATGTGGTAAAGGTCTCTTAATCATGGCTTTGTAACCACCATTTTGGTTTATCTCTCAATGAGAATGGAAAAGCACTTATTCTCACACAATCAGGATGTATTCCATTGAATTTAGAAGTGCCAAGGACCTCTTTGGAATTCATCTAATAAGTATAAAGGTCTTTATTGGGTCCATCCACAAATATGATAGGGGCTTGTAACATTTGAATCAAGACCAGATTGGTCTTGAAATTTGCTTGCTTCAATGGGGATTCTAGAAATACTTAAAGTAGCAAACTCAAAATTTGGCATTGCATAATCTCTTAACGACTCCCCATTTGTATTTAAACCATGAACATCTTTACCATTGCCCCCTAATCCATTATTACCAAAACCTTCTTCACTATCATCACTTCTAAGGTTCTTGTCTTCTACTTTCTTACTATTTTGAGATGGTCCACAATTTTGAATTTCTCTTGCTCATGTCATAACCTCAGTTCCTTACGAATTCTCCTTGGAGTTCTTTCTATCTCCAAATCAAGAGGTAAAAATGCCTCTTCTTCAAGGACCATACACTATAAGGAACAACAAAAAAAAGTCAAATCCAAAAATTGAGCATTCATAAGAATTCAATAGTCATCATAAAAAAAAAATTAAACAATTAAACTAAGAAAAAACTAAATTAGCACGAACCCAAAAGCACCTAATATTTCCATCTAATAAGAAAAATCCCCAGCAACAGCCAAAAACTTAATGTGTGTCAAATATGGAAAGTGTAAATTTCAACAGCACACATAATAAAAGAACTCTTTCAACCTACCAGAGATGGCAATAAATCGTAAATTGAACTAAGAAAGCATGAATCAAACATGAGAAATTAGAAGGCACCATTTTTTTTTACAAGAATTAAACCTACCAGAGATGGCAATAACTAGTACTCAAAAACCGACAATTTTAGATTCTAAATTGAAGTTAAGAAAAACCCATTAGATTATACTAAACATAAGAACAAGAAAACATGGATTAAACTAAGAAGTCTCAAACTAATCATAAACAAAAGAAATTACTAACTAAAATAAAATTTTAATCTACTTGGCTGACAAGAAATGTAAATTAAAAATCACAAATATCGTCCAAAGAATGCAATATCATTCATGTCACTAAGATGATGGGTAAAAGAGAAGTTTAAGGTATGAAAAGTTGAATTTGCCAATCATGTGGTTTTCTCAAAGAAAATTAGGCGAATTAAACTCAAAGGAGTACACTAGGGATATTATTCAAAAAGGTAGGCAATTTAGCTCAAATGTTGCAAAGAAAGTGCCTAAATCCTTTCAAGGTCTGAAAGTCACCCATATTTGTCACATACAGGAATCCTCAAAACCCATTGTCTCAAGCAAAAATAATGTTTCTATAAGCCATCAAGATTACACTCAAGAAAATTATTATGTTCCCCACTCATTCACATCTTATAGATTGGTAACACTTGCATATGTATATATAGGGTAATACCATCTTCATGAGTCAATGGGGTCACAAAGCAAAATTTCCTATACTGTTACCAATCTAATTAAATTGACTCATTGTTCACTTCCAAGGTTCAATTCAAGATACATAAACACAATATGAAAATAGATAGATGCAAACAATCTAACTAGACACCACTAGACTTAATAGTAAAACAATATTCGAGAACTTAAAACACATAACACAACCCGAAAACATAACACATAAAGCACCACCATGACAACCCACAACACAAAAACACCGCATCCAATCCCCCCCAACTTGAACTAGGCATTGTGCCCAACGGTTCCCAAATTAGTAATAAAACAAGTTCAAAGAAAAAATGAAAAGAGTTCAATTATTCATCTATAGAAAGAAAAGAAAGGGAAGAAAGACTACCTCAGACAGTCCCAGATGTCCCAGCCTCATCAGACTTCAATTCTAGTGCGAAATGATGTGTGGGTGCTTCTAGTTCAATTGGTAGACCATCATCTCATATCAAACGACATCTACAGGTTTAGTCAAAAAGCTATGATGTCTAGCTTCTTGTGCAAACTATGCAAGCTTTCACTTGGTTTTCTAGATAACTAGAGCACAAAAGACGTGATCAAGATCATCAGGTTAAGGTGGCTGAGGAAGAAGTACTAGCGAGGAATCTAGCAGGACATTGTCATCCCCTTCGTCATCACTGTCTGAGTATTATGTTAAAGCATCCCTGTCCATATAACCGCCTTTAATTGATTGGATGCAATTTGATGTTGGCCAACAATCTTTTCTAATCATTGGAGAGTAATGATCTTTTTGGGTGTGATTTTAACCTTACCTGTAGAGGTCACACCTTTTGTAGCACATAAAGCTGTGATAATGCCAGGAAAAATGAAGTCCATTGTTCGCTCAGTAAGGATATGAGGTAAGTTTGTAGATTGGGTAAGGAGGATCATTCTCACGAGAATTATGGAACAAGTACAAGGATTCAAAAAACATTCACTCGCAAGGATGATAAGGGAAGTTTGTAGATTGGAGAAGTAAGGATCATTCCTACAAGAATTACAGAACAATTACTAGGATTAACAAACCTTTCTACTAGTTAGACAAATTATTGAAAAGGGGCTTTTTTACTTACTATGTCTACTGAATTGAAATTAATCCAAATTGTGTAAAGATTGAAATCTAAGACAGTGATTAATTCTATCTACGATTGAATTAATGAAATGGAACAATAATTAATAAACTAAAAATAGCAATATCAGAACTCTAATTCAACAGAATTAATTTAAAACAACAAATTGCAACAAAGAACGGAAATAAATTAAGAACAGCAATAATTAAAAGTATAAAACTGAAACCAACAGAATTAAATGGAATTAAATTGAATAATAAATAAGCAAACTCAGCAGTGTAGCCGGAATTAACGTTGATGAAGCATAAAATCGTCACAAAGAATTGATATTGCTAAATCTTGTGTCTTGAAAAAAAACCCTCACTACAATAGAGAGATAACCCTATTCACTAATGGTGTCTAATGCTATCCTATGATGATATTCTCAAGTCTATATTGGGGTATTTATTGGGAATATTAGGATTAAATCCCCTCTCCAATGATAGAAATGTGAATGCCCTTAAAAATGAGTCCAACCGAATGAATAAGGCTGCCAAAATAACATATTTTGTTGAAGCTCACTACGTCGCGTGCACATGCGCACAAATAATCATGCATGTGCGCATTTTACTTAATGAACATCTTCTCTCTAGAAATTGTGCACATGCGCAAGCTTTGGTTGTGCATGTGCGCGATTTCTAGAATGGATGCATCAACTTCCACCTCGATTTTAACATTGATGCTGATGGAATTTGGAAAAACTCAAAACGTGAAAGTTGTACCTCTCTCTCTTACTTCCAACCAATGCATCTTCAATCAACTCAACCAGAGCTCGGACAAGAAAGTTATGCTCAAAATACCGAACAGTGCCCAAATTCTCTCCTCAATGGTGTACGATTTCCATCCTTATGATTTTTTTCTCCAATCTTTTGATCCTTTTTTACTCTTTTTCATTCCAAACCTACACAAACTAAAAATAAAACAATTAAACTCATAATTAACTTGAATATTGCTTGCATTACATAAAAATGAGGTAAATGATACATAAAGTATAACACATTTATGAGCTTATCAAATTATCCCGCACTTAGTTTTTGATCATCCTTGAGCAAAAATAGAATTGAAACAAATAAACTCATTAAAAATTCACCCAACACATCTCAACAATTGTCCTCATAAATAATCAAGAACCAATCCACCATCAGGATTAGTTTAAGAACTCAAGATCTTAAATGCTAATAAACCTAAACATGAAATCCGGTGTGTGTGAATATAGCCATTCAATAAAATCTCAATTTTCAAGACACGGATAAAATTATGCAAAAACTTTTAGAATTTTTCTAAACATCCCATAGCTCACTTTCCTTACACTTTTCCACTAACGTAGACAACCAAGTCAATTTAAATTAGGTAGGTGCATTTTTTAACTTGTGACATTAGGCTAGGGTATTAGCTAATCAAAGAAGGGATAAGGATATCATAAGACAAAAGAAAGAGTTTTAAATTTATGTCAGATATACATCAAAATAAAACTACTTCTCCAACACATTAAACCACCTACCCTTATAGAGAAAGAACACAACACTTAATCAACAAACACTCATGAAGAATTTTAGATAACAAACCAAAAAAAGTCCCCCGTTTTCAATTTTTAGCCCAACATGCCAACATTTTTCCAAACATTTCTTTATTATTTCTTTCCATCATTTTTTCATGTCTTTCCCCAATACGGGTACTAGTGATAAGCACTACCCGCAAACACATCAATGCAGGTACCAGTGATAGGCACTACCTGTAATCACATCAATGTTGTTACCACTAATAACCACTACTTGCAATTTTTTCCAAATTTTTTTCAATACCCCTTTCTTGCTCTATAAATGTACACCCTTCACTCAGACAATTTACCACCAATATTCAACTACTTGTTATGGAGAGGAACACTTCCAACCTTAATCGTGTTAACAAATAACTGTGTGCATTAAAGCTCTTAATGGATATTTTAGGATAGAAAAATAAAAGAAATTATTAAGCTCACAAAGGTAGTTAAAATGAGTTTTAATGAAAGAAAATGAATGGTGTTCCTCTCCATTCATTACAAATTAAGGCTCAAACAGGGCACTAGGACAAAAAATTTCAAAATAAAGGTCGGCTTGAAAGCCCAAATGACAAAAGAAGGCTCTACCCTCATCTTTTAACCAAATAAGGTTGTTTATAAAATTTCGCCTTGACAATGTAAGAAAGCAATATAAGTTCTGGGATGCAATATAAGTTAGTCTACATAGTTATCTCTACATGTGATCTGTCTAAGTGCTGAAGAGTTCTTAGAAATCATGAAAGGAAAATATTAATAGCAACTACCTACTCATGATGGTTCAGCTCAAAAATTATCATGCAGAAAATCAAAGAGATATACTAAGCGATTGCAAAACTCCTGAGAATTTCCAAGAAAGATGCTCAGCTAATTCAAATAAAAAATTTTAGGAATCTTGAAAAGCTCTCAGATCAAAAGACAAACTACAGAAAACTTGAAGAAAAAATGAGATAACTACACAAAACAATTGTAAATCCAGATAACTTCCCACCCCACACTTAGAAATAAACATTGTCCTTAATGTTGAAGAAAATAAAAGCATAAAGAGGGAAAAGGAAAGCTTCTCCGGTAATGAAGAATGTTTGGTGCAGTATATCTCGGCATAAATAACTACAATTTGAGTTGAAGCGGGAACACTAAAACAAAAGCAACACATTAAACCGTTTAAGAAATTAAGATAAGTAAAAGAATCGATGAATAAAACTCAACGATATTCGGGAAAAAACTTAATCCCTTAATGGTCAGTACATAACAAACATAACTAACATAACAAATAAGTTAAAAAATAAGACAACTAAGAGTACGACATCATCTTAAACGAAAATGCAAGAAAAACATAAAACATCATTAGGGTCCCTTTCTAGAACAACACTAGAATTCCAAACCTTAGTTGACATGATAATGGATAAATCAAGACTCATTGTCAAAAGATGCCAACTCGTACAAAAATGGAGGGAAAGGTAGAAATGTGGATAAGTCCTCCTCTCGCACACATGCCGATTGGTGAGCCTCTATGTTCTGATGCCAAGCATGCTGAAAGTAAATGTACGTACCAAATCAGCGTTGCATGCGATGTTGTTCCAACAAAATTTGCTCAAGAAGCTCCTATTGACTATGCCTTGAAATTGGTTCACTACTCGATGGTTGTGAAGTTAAAGCCTGAGAATGGGTTAGTCTAACAGAGGCCCTCGCTCCATCCAATGTAGTAGGCTTACTTGGCTTCAATTTTTCCTCAGTCGGATAGATTTCAACACCTTCTTTAACACACAATGCTGTAATCAAATATGGGAACCATAAATGAGATTGTTTGACTACTGTTGTATAACGAATCTACTGGCTAATCAGGTGATCCATATCTACTGGCCATGCCTCAAGCAATGGCATATAAAAGTTTAGGTCACTCCAATGTAACATGAGTAAGATGATTAACTAGGAAGAGGCGAGCACATAAAAACTTGAACCAAACCAACCAAATAGGTTGAAGCATATTAGCATTAAAATGACCCGGACCACTTACAGTACCATATGTCTACTCTACTTCACAATTGCAAATAAGGTTCATGAAGTCATTAAGTTCCATGTTGGTGTCACGAATAATCGACCACTCATCAATACAAACTCGATTTATTCTCCTTAGCCGATTGATCGTATTTCCAGAAATATCCACATTCTTTCCCCTGAGATATACCTTAGTATCACTATATGCAGCCAAATTAGCATAAAATTCTTGCACTAAAGGGAGTACTGTGTCCATGGAGGTGGAAGTGAAATAATTCCAATCACGTGTTCTTATTACCACTAATCTCTGAGGTTCCAGTACTAGGGATTTGTATACCCTTCTCCATGATTTCTACCCTCATTTAATCCAACTCATACTTTTTCTGGGTAGCGGCATTTAAAAATTGCTCTTGAACATTTTCCTCCAATGGATTCCCTTGAGGTTCTTGTTGTGGAGTAGCGGAAGAAGGAGATTTGGTTGTAATTCAACTTATCAGTTGTTTCTCCTTGCTTGCCATTCCTACAAAAAGTGTAATATGAGATACAAAACACCTAAATAAAAACACTACCGCCCCATACTTATTCAAGTCTGTAATCTCAAACTAATAATTAACCTTAGTATTCACAAGATAAAATCAAATATGTTAGTGCCAATTCTAAGGATGTGCATATGTTTAAGACACTCCTAGAACCTTTTTAACAAATAAAATTAATAGAGAAGAATCATGTGGCATAATTGAAGTCCTACGAATTGAATTCATGCACAAATGCCAAGTTTTTTAAGATTTTTCTTCATTGAGGCATTTCATCAAACATTTGGCATGCGTAAACTAAGAATGGACTTTTCTATGTAAATACCACACAATTACTTCCCTATTGAGAATTCGAAGAACAATTCAATAATTAAGCACATCAACAATTGATTATTCAATCCATAACAAGTAAGCATACAAATTATCAAAAATCAAAACTTTCTTCCAATTCAATTACAAACCCCAAAAAGGAAAAACAATAGAAAATCAATGAAATCCATACATTAATGGTGTTTACTCTTGAAACAAGAAGAAATTGGTGTGAATGGAAAGGATCAAGGCGTGATTTGAGGGTATTAAAAGTGTTAAGGGCTAGAGGGTTTGAGAGAAAAAGGGTTGCAGGATGAAATATCTCGTTTAAGTGCTAAAAATAAAGGAGTCAAGGTATTTTACTCTACTCATGCACGTGCGCATGATCACTCGCACATGTGCGTGAGAAGCAGAATGGGTTATGTTTGGTTCTGCCTCTTGTAAGGTCAAGGCTCGCATGTGCGCAAGTCGTAGAAATCGAAATTTTCCTTGTGGATTTATTGTACATGCACACCAAATAGTGAACATGTACGTGAAATAGGTCCCCTAACTTGCACATCCATTTCCTAGACCATTCAAACCAGCAACAAGACCTTGAAATTTAGTTCTAGTCCGTTTAACTTTCAATTTAAGATGACATGCATTGATAAGCTCATAAATGTTGTATATTTTATGTGTCATTTACCTTAGTTTTTGTTTAATGCGAGAAATAATTGAGTGAATTATGAGCTTAATTGTTTTATTTTTAGTTTGTGTAGGTTTGGAATGAAAAAGGAGCCAAAGAGGTCAAAATGTTGGAGAAAAATCAAGTGGATGAAGAATGTGCACTGGCAAAGAGTGAATTTTGACACTGTTTGGTGTTTTGATCATACTTTTCTTGTCCAAGTTTTGATTGAGATGATTCACAATGTGTTGGAAAGCTTAGAGAGAGATACAACTTTTGTGTTTTGAGTTTTCCAGAATTCTATTAGTATCAAGGTCAAAATCGAGATGAAACCTAGTGCAGTGCATTAAGCGAGTTGTGCACATGCACAACCCGAGGCCTGAGCACATGTGCGCAACTTCTAGAGAGCAAAATTCTTGGGCTTTGTTTCATGCACATGTGCAATAAAATGCTACACATGATGCTCAATGGACTGCAGATTATGAAAATTACCTGTTTTGGAAGTTTTTTCTACTCAGTTAGACTCCTTTATGAATTTTATTGTATTTCTACGATTTATGGGTAAAAATCCTGATGTATTTCTTGTAAATACCCCATGGTATGAGGAGTTGAATATATGTAGCAGCTATTAGTTAGAATAGACATTAGAATAGAAAATTCCTTAGACTAGGGTTAGGGTTTTTTTGTTCAAGACTTCAAGCTACATCAATTTTTTGTTATGGCTACCTAATGAGTTTGTTTTCTTCATTTAAATTCAATTCAATTTTAGTTCTTATTTCAATTTCGTAGCTTTCATTTAATATTACTACGTTTACTTTTCTATTTCATTAATTTAAATTTTCTTTGGATGAATTTTATTGCTCTTTCTAGTTTTAAATAATTTTAGTTCATTGTTCTTATTTTCTTAGTGATTAGGATTACTTTAGTAGGTAGGAACAAAACCCTTCAATTAATTTGTCTATCTAGAAAAAGATTGTGAACCCTAGTAATTGCCCTATAGTCCTCATGGGAACAATCCTTACTCACCCGATCCACAAACATACCTCGTATCCTTGTGAGCGTGTATAGGTATTGATTAGTGTTATTAAGGCTTAATTATACTTGTTTGTGAATTGAATTGCCTAATCAATATTTACCCAACAAGTTTTTGACACTGTTGCCGGGGACTATTCTTGGTGCAATAGGTGACACCAAATGTATAATTAGAAGCCATAATTGTCATGCCCCGAAATCGGAACCCTAGCATGCTGCATCTCGGGATAAATCCCCAAGTGTTCAAGGCATGATACACTGAGTCTCTAAGTACCACAATAACCAACATTAACATCCGTTAAAAAGTAAGATAATATAATCCATTGTATAAATTAAATTTCCTTTATTATACAACAGGATGATTACATCTATAATTTTAGGATAACAGGATAAATATGTACCCATAGTTTAAACAATGACAAGCACCAACACTACTCTTAACTGGATCAAACGTTCCACTACACTTTTGCTGCACCACTCTGATCACAGTAAAGCTGCAAAAGAAGTTAAGAATAAAGGGGTGAGCAAAAACTACTTAGCAAATAGAATAAGTCCCTTTCTATTTGGATTAAGTAAGTTACAAAATAGTATGTTGGCAAACATGCGAAACCATAATAAATAATATGGATTTCAAATATCTACTATAATGTTTTAGGAATTCTCCCTTAAAGAGTCTATATACAATTCCAAATGTCATGCATGTGTTCAAGGCTCAAGGCTCCATATAGGTCATCGATCACCAAATCTAGATCTACCTATTATCAGTCCGCTAGACAATCACATTTACAATTTCAATTTTGAAACATGTGATCAGTTCATGTTTATTCGGTTCATGTTCAACATATTCATTACAAGCAAGGCATGCTGCTAACAATTTGTTCAATCATTACATTTACATTTCGATTAACAAGTCCACGAATGTAGAGATTTGAGCCGATGCAATATGATATGGATGATAATGATGCAATCGCATTATCAATGATACATTTATCCAGTTCAATTCAGTGATGCAAAAAGAAATATAGAAGTATATGGTCAAGAGATGTCATTCACATAATTAGAATGACTATCCCAAATCAAGATGTACAATGAGAATCATTGTTACATATACAAGTATAATTTATCAGTTTCAATATTTCCTTAGCTATATAAATATCACATACTCAACCCTTTTTATATATAGAAAATATACCAAAGAAATTACACTTTTAAAAGAACATTAAAAATAATAGACAAGGATCTGGTACTACTTACCTCACAGATGAATTAACTCAAATCTTAAACTTCCAGTTGGTTGGAACACCTTTCCTTGAACTAAGAAAAACATAGACACCACAATAAATCAATACACACTCTAAAGCAAAGTCAATATGTGTTAAAAGATAAACACTTCCTCAAAGATACTCCAAGCACCACTACTAACACGTCAAATCGGAACCCTAATAGAACAAGACTAATGACAAAGTAAACTGCACCTTTGAATTCAGCAGTGATAGAGGTAAATAAAACTAACGATAACTAAGTCTACACATATTGAAAAATACAAGGCTTGAACCATCCAAAACTAGACCCAGAATGCTAAAAGTTCTGAGAGGACAACATTCCACAATTTACAGCATAACGTACTATAGTTGTCCCTCAAACCAGAATAGAGCATGCTGTCAGAACATGAATTTCAATCTATTAGTTTAAAAATCTAGTATTTATAAGACATGAATTAAAAGGCCATCTATATGTCGTTTTCAAAGGCCTGTGAATCTAGTTTCAACGCAACAAACAGAACTCAATTCTGATATTCCTGCATAAAGATCCAACAAATTTTCCAAAATTGTGCATTACTACTCAAACAAGCTAACGGGTTTTTGGTGAAAAACTTTGATGAGAAGACTCAAACACAAATCTTATCATGCAGCCATATAAATCATTAACCTTTAATATAAATATGCTTATTAAGTAGATAACATTACAATTGAATCAATAATTCAGCACAATTTAACATTTTCATACCCTTCCAAATCATAGAAATTCTAGCTAGCAAGACTACCAAAAAAGGAAAGAAAACTCATTCTTTTACCTTGAATTGAGCATGTAGATTGTTCCCAATTTATTCTGCACTTGCGTTCCCAGTTTTCATATTTTGATGAGAGGTTGAAGGGATTGGCTTGGGAAATCCTCAGGTGGTTTTCGAAGAAGGGTTAGGAGAAAAAAGAACATTGAGCCATTTGGTTGATTCTTAAATAGAAGTCTATGATTTGTAAAATAGTCCCTACAGATAATCCGTATCTTTCCATGACCTCAAAACTCATAACCTTAATGTCTTGCATTCTTCTTGTAGTAATTCCTTTCATTTTTTACCCCAAAACTTTCCAAAGGTCACCAATTTACTAATCAAAAATTGATAATCAACAAATAGAATATTAGGAATTCAGTGTAAGTCCAAGTGTGAAATGTAAAACATTGAGGATAGTACGAAACAAAGAGGTAAAATTGAATTGGATTTTACAATAATGACTAAGAGAACCTGAAGAAAATAGACAAGAGTACAAAAGAACCAACTTTTTTATCAAAGATTGAAAAAAAATAAATTGAGGCCAAAATGAGTTCAGAACAATGAAAACCCCTAAGAATCGGTCAAACAATAAAAAACCCAATCAAAATAAGGTTGAACCTATCCAAATAAGAGAGTGCCGATTGAATAGTTTTGCTGGTAACTAGGTCTAGCTGGCTAAGACAATCTGACGTGTCACTGACGTGAAATCAACATAGCACTAAATGGAGTCGACGTGGCACTGAGTGGAGTTGACATGGCACTATCGTGGTACTAAGTGGAGTCAGCGTGACACTTACGTGGAGCTGACATCGCAATGACGTAGATGCTAATTCAGTGCTGGCACAGGATGATGACGCGGCAGTGATGTGGCACTTGCATGACTAGTGATATGTCATAGTCCATGCTGACATTGTGCTGATGCAGTGATGACATCAGTAGAGTCTAGAAAACACGCTGAAGGGACACGGGTGAGGCGCAAACCAGTTGGCTGGAAGTGGCGCATGTAGTGCACTTGCTGGAGCGTGAAGAGGAACAACTTTCAGCCGGGCTTTCCCCATTTCGGGGCGATTTTGACACTGGTTTTATTGTTGTTGCATGAACCTTTATTTGATGGCAGATTTAGACAACGTCAGATATGATTTTGGTGGAATGTTTTAGTCCGACCCCAGGATAGGATTTTAATACCAAGATAAATGAAATGAAGAGAATTATATTGAAATAATGTGCGTTTCTGATTATAATACCTTAGCAGCCTAGAATATATACAAATATAATTTTAGGATAATTATAGACATAAGATAACTACAAGCAATAAGTAAAAGTAAGATAAATATATATTACAAGATATAATTATTTACATACATTTAAAATTGTGGTGAAATAACAAGAAGAGATTTAGATTAGAACGGAGAAGTTAAACCCATGTTAACTACAGTAAAGAGTTTTAGTTGAATACAATCACTTTTGGCTCTTGGTATTAATTTATTACATGTGTCAATAATCAGAGAGGAAAATTAGAGAGAAAAGTATTGGACAGGAGTTCAATCTATATTACAACTTATTTCAAAAAAAAAAAAAAAAACCCTCTAACAAAACTTTTTTAATTCTACTCGTAAAATTCAGTAGTCTGGTGATTCAAGTATGTGTATCACAGAAACTACAACGCGGTTTTGAAACAACTAGTGCGGATTACTGAAGTATTATTCTAATTCACAAACGCTGAGAAACGATTCAGATTACAGCTAAAAAAGTCCTACAACGTCGTGCGGTGACGGTGCTAATTGTTGCACCACGTCCTTCTGGCAGCAAGACAACAACTTTACTCGGTCGGGGCCCATTTCTTTCTTTACTTTTTTCTTCTTTTTGTGCACTTCCTCTCACAGAACAATTCTTTCCTTTTTGCTCTCTCACATGGTCACAAACTAACAACCAACAACACGACATCCTACCAAAACAAAGAAAATAATAGCAATAGGTAGGGCGGGACATTGTTTGGCTAAATTTGATATAATGAATTGGTTGGAAATTTAACGTTCCTCGTTGGTGAACTGTGTTAGCAAAAGAATATGTTAGAGGCAGTTGTCTTAATTAAGAAATGTAATCGTGTTTAATGAATACTAAGGGTCTCTTTGATAACTCAACTTAATGCTCAAAATTAATTGATTAAATTTTTTTTGAATTCAGCATGTTTGACAACAGAATTCTTTTATCACTTAATACATTAAGTATTGTTTAATTTGTATTCAAAATTTTAAGTGAAAATATTTTCACTTAATCAGCTGAATTTTAAATAAATATACAAATACATAATCTAACACACACACTCTCTTTCACACACATTCTCTCACTTGCACACACACTCTCACACAAACATATACTCTCTCTCACACAAAAACACACACTTCCTCACATATATACATTGTCTCTCTCTCACACACATACACACTTAATCTCTCACACACATTCTCTCTTGTACTTTTTCATACTTTTATTCACACACACTCACACACATGCATATTCTCTCTCACTCACATACACACACTCTATCACACACAAATTTTCTCTCACACACATACATACCCTATCACACACATTCTCTCTCATATATATATATATATATATATTATCCTTAATTAATTATTTATTTTCTTTTCTACGCATATATGACAATTATTTATAATAAATTAATGTATGTATGAAGTGACATATTTAATTCAGAAATTGAATTCAGTTGATTATCAAACAGAAATAAATTTATTAATTCAGCAATTAATACTTTCAAAACTTATAATTCAGACTTCAGAATTCAGAATTCAGCATTCAGTATTAACAAACACCCCCTAAGTAGGAAAGGCATTTAATGTGTGTGTAAAATAAAAATAAAGTTTTTATCTAAAAAAAATGTAGAAGTTAAAAATTAATGTGTATGTAAAATAAAAGAAAAAGTTTATCTAAAAAAAAATGTAGAAGTTAAAATGTGAAAAATTAATGAAATAGTGATTTAGTAGCAGTTTCATGTAGTCATCGATATTATTGTTATTTTTTATTTTTTTTTTGTAAATTTTAATCTCGTTAAATTAGAAAGGAATCTAAAAGAGAGACCATCATATCAAATTGACTCTCCTATGTGCACAGTATGATAATGAATTGCTATTTGTTAAACAATAATTAGGTTCCTAACAGGTGAAAGAAATTAAATACTACATGGCAAAGTCTTCAAACGATTCTTAGGAAAATTTTACCGTTCCTTTTAAGAAATTATTTCTTTGTCTTTAAAAATTTATGCAGTACAAGTTTTTAAAGCACATAATATTATACTGTACAAGTATTTAAAGTACAAAGGATTAGTTTCCTGAAAATGAGTGTGGAATTTTTCCCAAGCTTATGTTTGTTACGAAACACACATCCTAAAAAAAAAAATCACACATTAGCATATAAAATGTAACATATATTAAATGTTTATGTTAATATTACAACGAGATGCGTTTTACATTGTAAAACGTTTCTTTTATAACTTGTTGATTATGAATTTGAGTCACTAAAGAGGAGAAGTGAGGTTATTTTTTTAAAAAAATTATTATAATATCAATTTCTATTCCATTTTAATATTAAGAATATCTCTACATACGTTTAGACTTATCCTTCGAATTACCACTAGTTTATTTTTTATTTTTAAATTTTATTGAAATAAAGTAGCAGTACTAGTGAATTAAAGGTTCTTAATAGCAAGATCTTCTAACAGGGCTGTAAGCAAAAGCAGTAAACCTTTTGTTTGTTTAGTGACTTATGTTTAACTGTAATTAAGCCAAAGTTGGTTTAATTATAGTTTGTCCCCCGTAAATAAGGAATACTTACAAATTGTTCTCTATATTTATTTAATCTATAAATTGTCTCCCAAGGTTTATCAGTGAAGTAAAAAAATTTATCTAAAGAAAGTAGTAAATATCACAGTTGCCCTGATCAATAGTTTTAGTCACACTTTTTGAATTTCTTTACAAAAATTTTTTTCTTAATTTGAAAATGATTCTAAACTTTTTTTTCTAGATAGCATGAGTGAGTGAGTTAGTTGATTAACTTAAATTTGTTTAAAATATATATTAATTATATCTCAAAGTAATTTATTTACTCAAATAATGTGATTTTTTAAATACAAAGTAATGAATTAATTATGGTAATATAGAAAATAAAAATAATAAAATTAAAATAATGTGATTAATTAAATAAAATACTTTATTTTAGATATAAAATGATATTGACAGAATAAGTATGTGATGGCATGCTAAAAATGGATACAAAGAAGAAAACATAAAATAGTAAACTAATTCATACAATCAATAATAAAGTGGTAAAAAAAATTTTCCAACAATGTTAGATGAAAAAATATCGTTACTTTTGAATAACAAATTAATTATAACAATAAAATCAGATATCAAACTACAACTCACTCTATAATTGTATGTTGGTTAAAGCAATTAAAAGATTGAAGGCAATTATAATATTTTACTACTCTCTAGACGAAAATTTTAACTTCATTTAACTTTATGGTGTAATTTGTAAATAAAATAAATATAGGAGATAATTTGTAACTGCCCTTTATTTACAGGGAGCAAACTGTAATTAAGTCAAAGTTTAATCATCCATGCTATAATTACCATCAACATTTACTGAAAAGTCACGTGGAGAAATAAGTAGTAGTATTACTTATCCACCTCTTCACTAAAGAGTTATACTGTAAAGAGGGTAAAAGTGCACAACATTATGCTGTTGCCAAGAATTAAAGTCTATAAAAGAGCATTGACACGAAAATGCAATAAAAATGTGATAATTTCTTTGTTGGATATGATCAAAGGATGTGATAATGCGGATTTAAACTGGCATAATAATTTTTGAGTGAAAATACTGGATTCAAAATATTTGTTATAAATTAAATTAGTAATAATTTATAACCCAAAATGTTATAAACAATATAGTATCTCTTCATACTATTAATGTAGGACATGGCGTCTTAATCACTTAAGGGCGGATCTAAGTGTTAAACTTTGAGAAACAAAAACAATATAGACATATTGTGGGGAAGATAGTTTTTGGATTTTCGTAAAATTTTTAGGGGTAAAGTCTAATTTTTTTAAGGGTGTTAATGAAATTTTAAAAAATATATCAAGGAAAATAATATATTTTCAAAACTTTTGTAGAATAAGACTATATAAATACATACCTAGGGAAATATATTTTCTAAAATTGTTTTGGGTAGGAGGGCAAAATCTAATTTTTATAATAGAATAATAATAATTTAAAAAAATTTAAAGGTAAGAAATTATGATTTTAAAAATCTTGGAGTGTGGTTTCCCTCCCTGCCTCTCGATTGTCTGCTAGTGCAATCACCGCTCTTTTAATCTTAGCATTCTCGCAAAATTCAAAGTTGAGAGGCCCATTACAATATCACATACATCCCATAGCACGATCTACTATTACTGATCAACTCTCACCTTATGTAAAAATCATACGAAATTTTTTTTTAATATCAACTAAAATATTCTAGATACAGACTGATCCAATAATATATTTTTTTTAAATAACAAACTGAAAATATTTAAATTAAATTATTAGTAATTCATAATTCAAAATATTATAAAAAATATAATATTTTCTCTTAATATAAGACTGAACGTCACAATCAAGGTGCATTGTCACAGGCAAACATATCTCAATACACACTTTCAAAACAAATGCAAATTAGATTGTTCAATTTTCTAAACTTCAATTGGTGAAAATTCATGTTTGTTGATATGTGTTCAAAAAGATACACGAGTAATCTATTTATAAACTTGGACACGAATTATTATAAGTATGATATGCATCTAAGATATGTATACAATATAGAAAATATTTGACTTCCACTCTCTCTCAATGTATATATGTAATGCTACTAGTACTTGTAATTATTTAAAATTCTAACACTCCCTGAAGTAGGAGCATGAAACTTTCAGATGCCCAACTTACCTGTCGAGATATGTAAACACTATTATATATAGTATGTAAATATATGATTAATAATTACTCTTGCTCTCCTAAATTACATAATTACTTTAGTAGTTTAATTATCTTGATTTGCAAAACTTATCATGTATAGATTATTTAGAATATTCTCTTATAAGTCTATATAAATATTTGCAAAACCTAACATGTATAGATCACTTAAAATGTTCTCTCATAAATTTATATAAAGGTTCTTTATATATCAATTGTATTGAGATATAATTTATACATATTAAACATACTCCTTTGTTTGTAAAATACTATTAGAGCCTCCACCTAACAATTCGTCCCACCTACCAATTAGATGAATTAGTCCTATGTAAATCAATCTATGTTCTGTCCTGTAATTATTTGTTCGTATTTTCATTCTTCAATTATTATCTCAATTCGAGTTCCAAGAGTCTCAAGAGACTAGCTTTAGTTTTTTTCCTTGTTTTCTCCAGCTCACTAAAAAAAAAACCAAGTTTTTCTTCTTCATGACTATCCGCTTGATTTTTCCAATTACCAATCATCACCATTGATCACCACCATTACCATGCCACTCACTACTACCACCACATCAATTCTACATTTGGTCATCACCATTACCGCCACGTCGTGCTACTCATTGCCATCACGACCGCTTCAAATCTGCTGCCTGTCATCCCTTCGCTACGTCGCTAGAAAGCAAATCACTCACTATCCCATTCATTATTTTTTCATTCGTTCTTGATCGAGTTATTCTGTTATCTTTTTTGTTTTTTTCACAATATTCATGTTCTCTTAAATTTCAGTCTTCGAACTTTCTTAATTTTAATATTAGTGTTCTTTTGTTTTCAATTTTCGAGTTCTCATGGTTTTCAATATTTGTATTTTCTTGAATTAAAACTTTTGGACTCTCCCAATTTTAAATTTTTCTCTTGGTTCGTCTGACTTTCGAGTTTTCTTAATTTTTATCTTTCCAGTTCTCTTAATTTCTAACATTTGAATTCTCTTAGTTTCAACTTTTACGTTCTCTTGATTTTCACCGGTTCTTGGAGTGCTCTGATTCTAAGATTCAGTCAATTCTTGGATTGCTTTGATTTTCCTGTTTTGGTCACCCTTGGTTTCATCCAAGATTTTATTGGTTCCAATCTGGCCAGTTTATTACTGGTTCAATCTTCTGGTTCATGTTTATTGAGTTCTCTACAAGTTAGATTCTCTCGTATTATCTTTTAGTTCTCTTAGTTTACTTGGCTCTCTGTTCAACACATAATTGCCATGTCATTTTTTAATTTTCTTGTTTTCTTGTTTTGTTTTGGATTCAATTTGATATTCTATCACTATCTTGAATTTGAGGGTATGTCAAGATATCTAAATATTAATATATAATTGATATGTAATTATTTCAATTGTTCTCCTAAATTAAGTAATTACTTTACTAGTTTAATTTTAATTTGATTAACCAAATTTAATTACCATGTATAAATTATCTAAAATGTGTCCTATATAAAATATAATATATACATATTCAATATATTTTCTTGTTTCTAACATTGCCAAACAGATACTAAAAAATACCATATTCAAGTGCATCGGTGAATATAATGAGACGAAGCATGTTGATTACAGCTTGATTGTTCCAAAATAGTAACATGGTTGTTGCTCTAACAAATGATAAGCTGATCAAAAAAATATTAAATGGCTTTATTCTCATCATAAATAAATAAAAAAAGATTTAAAAAAAAAAAAAGTGGTTTGAACTCTTGTTGTAAACAAGATCATATTCGGATTTAAAAAATTAAACGATTTGAATTCTCTTCGTAAACAAGGTAGTGACCAGGGTTAAAAAAATTAAACAGTTTGAATTCTCGCTGCAAACAAAAACCAAAAATAAAAATAAAAATTGGGGGAGCTACTACTGTTTAACAATTTACCCTTTAAATTGATAAATAGGTCACGAAGAAGCAGCTTAAAAGAAAAATAAATTACTTTGTGTTATACTTTTGTAAGATGTATCACAAATAAGAACAATACTCATGAACTCACAAAATATGAACCAAACCAAAATGGAAAAGGTAAATAACCCAATTTATAGGTTCCATTTTGACTCAAAATTCTTAAATTTTCAATTTCTCTGTGTATTTTTCCGTATTATTTTTGAGTAAATTATAATGAACCTTTTTGTGATTTGGTCAATATTTAAATTACCTCCTTATGATTTATAAATTTAGAATTTACTCCTTTCTAGTTTGGGTTAAAATGAAATTGTTAAATATTTCGTTAAGTGAGCATTAGGAGGCAAAAATTTTTTATTTAAAAATTTATTTTAGTCATTTTAAGCATCTAATCAAGGTTAGTTATATATTAGTGTAACATAAAATACAATCCCTCCCTTCTAGCAAAGGGTGTACAGTGGAGGGGTATTTTTGACTTTTTGTACAAATTCAATAAGTTTTAACATTTTTATCTATTTTACAAAAAAATAAAATAAAATAAAACCCGAACGACAAAGGGGGCTAATTGTAGGTGTACAAACTATAAGGGACATTCTGAACGTTAGGCAAATTACAAGGGGTTCCTTCTAATTTACCCTTATTTTTTCATTTTTTTTTTTTTTTTGGCAACACTCAGGTTAATCTATTTGAACCACAATTACTAAAAGTTCTTACTAGCTACTAGTTTCTATCTCTCGCAATGCTCGAGTTTGGTTAACAGTTTAAATTATAATGTAAAATGTAAGGATAAATTTTTAGAAAATTAAACATAATTATATCTTTTAGGCAATATATATAAATATATACACACACATAACCTTTGAGTCATTATGATATTTTTTGATAATTTGTTCTAAAGTTTAATATTTGTCTCAAGAAAAATGAAAAGAAAAACTCAACAAATAATTATCAATTTAACAAATTACAATTTCTTCATCTCATTTACTTTTTTCTAGGAGTTGATCAATTAGTAATCTATTAATTCCCATCATCTTTCACTTATATTTTCTCCTTCTCTTTTATACTTCCTTGGTTCTTCGTTTATGTTTAATATTTACTATTTTGATATTATCACAAAAACATGTAGAGAGCTGCTAAACAGAAATATGAAAAGCAAAATATGAACAATTAATTGAAAGACAATACATAGAGATGCAACATAGGGGAAATAAAAAAGCAAATACAAGAAAAAAATCTCAATAATTCATTTATCGTTAATTCTCAAATACAATCAACTGACCAACTATTTAATTGAAAATGTAGAGAGATTGTTAAAACTCTAGTCAATTTCTAGACAATGAGGGCTAAGGATGAACAATTTTCAGATTTATGAAAAAATAAATAAGAATAAATGAGACCGTTGAATAGGTAAAGAATTAAAAAGACAAAAAAGTAGTGTAACTAATTGTCACACACAAAAAAAATGAAATTTCTATATTACCCTAGACCAAATTAGTGTAATAGTGAGAGCAAATTTTACAGATAGACCTAATGCTCCAATAAGAGCTAATTTTTGAAAGAAGCCAAGGGATCTTAGAAAATAAGTACAATAGTATATGGTTTTCTTGTGCATTGTGTGAAAAATGTATATAATTTGTTCATTATGGTATTTATGTACTACCCAATTTTTAATTATGCAATTATCACTTATTCTAGTACTCTATAGCTAAATTCTGTAGATTGTGGTTATATTCACCATGCCTGATTTTTTGAATTAATGAATTTTTTTGGTTGATAAAGAAAAACTCTATTATTATTTGGAGAAATATTAGAATTCATTTATTTGTTATAGAGATTTGTTTAGTTAAAATGAAAGAATTTCAAATCCACTCAAGTTAGAAGTTATTTGAAATCCTTCCATTCGGACCTTTTAATTTAAATAAATTTATAATTAATTGGTTTAACTCAAAAAAGTATACTAACAGATGGATGTATTTCAAATTGTTTCCCAAATCTATCAATCCAAATATAACATATTAGTCTCGTGAGGACTTTGGACTTTGGATTTTGGAAGGATGGACTTCGAATTTTAGATAGATTATTAATTGAAATTAAATTATGGAGTTGTTTGTAGATAATAATTCAAAGGAGTTTTGAGTAAAATAAGACATTCGGAAAATAAAAAAAAATTCGTGTTATAACAAGATACAGAGGAAGAAAATAAAGTGAAGGAAATATGAGATTTATACCTACAAAAAAACAAGATCAAGTTCAATTTCCGTGACATCTTCTTTTATAATATTACTCCAGCCAATTTTTTAAATATAAATAGTGGGAAAATAATGAAATTTCTAGAAGATAATGCATGTAAGTAAACAAAATCAAGCAATAAATTGGTTTATCAGTATATATGACTTTTCATTATCTCTTCATCATTTATCTTTAAAAACGGAATTGCCTATGCATATATCAATTTAAATGACTCTTTACTCATTAATTCATTAATTGATATTATAAAAGTTTTTTGTTTTTCAGTAATAACAATGTGAAATATGTAAAATTTTATCTCTACCCACGGTTGAACTATCAAACCAAACTCATCATTAAACCCAACTCCTTCTTATCTATTTAGTAAGATTATGCAATAAATTCATAAATTGCCACCGGTATAACCAAGGAAAATTCATAATCAGATTAGAAATAGGGAAAATCGTCAACATAGTCCCTCAACTTTTTCACTTTAGCCAAAATAGTCCTTCAACATTTTTTTTAGCCAGAATAGTCCTTCAACTTTTATTTTTTAGCCAAGAAAGTCCTTTTATGGTGGAGCCACAATAAAAAAAATTTCTTTTTTTTGATAAATTTCACATAAAAGGACTATCTTGGCTAAAAATTAAAAGTTGAAGGACCATTCTAGCTACAAAAATGTTGAATTTACCATTCTGGCTACAAAAAAAGTTGAGGGACTATTTCGGCTAAATTAGAAAAGTTGAAGGACTATTTCAGCGATTTTCCCTTAGAAATATGGAAGGGTTTGTTTATTCCAATCCTTTGCAAATCCTCCCATCAGCTCCGCCACCTCTCAATAATTAATGAAATAAAAGAAAAAAGCTATAGATATCTGTAAAGATACAAAAGGAAAGAGGGAAAGTTGATGGCTAGAATTACAAAGAACGCGGACAAACTCATTAGTAGAATATTATTTGGCGAGTGAATGAACGTTTGAGAATATTTTTGGCAGACACGTCTTCTTTCTCTTATGTAAACAGTAAACAGTAAACAGTAAACAGTAAACAGTAAACAGCAATTAGTATTATTTTTTCCTTCAATATTCAACCTTCATTATTTCGTGCATCACTCCGCCTTTCTCCCTCACCAACAAATTTGTTTATATTTCTTGTTGCCTTGCACCTAGGGATGTAAACTAATGAAACTGTTCGCGAGTAATTTGATCAAAAATTCGATTAAAAATTGAGTCAATTGAGTTCGAGTCGAACTTATTCGAAATCGAATATCTTGACAAGTCGATTTCAAATATATATATATATTCTACTTGAGTACTCAGGGAATTTTTTGAGTGACTGTGTATAATTTTTTTATTATATATAAAATTACTAAAATATCTGTACTTTTTAAAAAAATTATATTTTTTGATTTCGAAAATTCAAATTATTCGAGTTCGAACTCGTTTCATCAAATTTTTCAAATTCGAATTCAAATTTAAATTTAAGTTTTATTTTTAAACATAGTTCAAGTTCAAATTTCACACAAAATTTGTTCGAATTTAAGTAGGATACTATTTTATTTGATTTAGACAGTAGCTAGTGTTACAAAGAACCCGGACAAACTCATTAGTAGAATATTAGTTGGGGAGTGAGTGATTGACCGTTTGAGAACATTTTTGGCAGGCACGTCTTCTTTCTCTTTGTGAACAGTGCATCGATTGTCAATTAGTAATATGTTTTTCCTTCTTCGATATTCAACCTTCATTATTTGAGTGCATCACTCCGCCTCTTTCTCACCAACAAATTTGGTTTTATTTTCTTGTTGCTTTGCACCTCTTCCCTCTCCTTTATTTCATATATTCCATATAACGTGCTAGGAAGTAATAATTGGATATTTGTTCACTTCTTTATTTTATAAAAACAACTAGATTTTGTAAATTAAGGAGAGATTGATTTAATTATCTCGTAGTTATTACGCACCCATGCCATCCCGCCTTGGCCATAAAATGGTGCCTCCATTTTGTTAAATTATTAAAATCCAACAATTGTCAGATCATTAAGGAATAAGACAGCTCTAAACCCCCCAAAAGAAAATTAAAGTAAACAATAAAAAATATTAACAACTAACAAGTCTCCTTAATCAAATTCAACGGTACAAAATCCAGACTTCATGGTTTCACATAACATATGTAAACGGATTACATTTCTCTCGTAAGGAATAAAATAGTTAATTTACACAGAATTCGTCTCTTCTCCCAATACTCTTTGCTAAATAATACTAGCGTACACTAATCTATAATTTTGAGGGTTAATTGCATTTTTCACCCTTAAATTATCTTACTTTTGCACTTTGCATCCTAATAGTATCAATTTTGACAATCAATTGCCTCTAACTTCTAAATTTGTGTATATTACACTAATTACTCAAAAATAGACCGTAAAATAGCCCATCTACCCCTACTAATTTATCCAATTTTTGAAAATACATATTTCTCAACCACACAATATGCACCAATATAACACTCTTGAATTTTTTCAAAAATGAATCCAAGTCCAAATTTGGATACAAATTCATGTTAATCAAACCCATAGCTTTAGGAACAACTAGACTATAGTTCTTTCTCTGAACCTTTAGATTCTGTAACCAATCATTTAAACCTGTTGCTCAACTTGAGAAATCTTATAGTAAAACGGCTTCTGAAAATCGTTAAATTATAGACTGTTCATCTACATTTCTAACTAGTTCGCCAGAAAAAAGATAATAACAAGAAATCATTATCGGATAATCGAAATCAATGTTGTGGGCCTCAACTTCCGAGTCCTAAATTTCCTTCACCTCTTTAAAATCATAAGACTTATTTTTTATCCTTTGTATGATTGAGTAATTGGTGCAATGTGCAAAAATTCAAAAATTGAAGGTGGTTGTTTGCCAAAATTCATACTTTAGGGTATAAAGTGCAAAAACATGATAGTTTAGGGGTGCAAAGCACAATTAATCCTATTTTTGATTAGGTATATTAAATTAGTGTATAAAGAAGTTTATAAATCAATAAGGACTTTGGGGAACAAATGGTGGTGACCAGTAGCAAACTGGCTATATTTCAGTAGTAGTAAAATACACAGACATAGTAGAAGACATTATTGGCAATTGGTAGCTGGAACCACTCGCTACTACTTTATTTCATCCCTGAATGTGTTACTACTATTTTTCTTCACCATTTCCTCGTTTCATTTCTTGAGCCCATTTCTGATTTTCTTCACCAAAACACAAGGGGCAATGCTGATGCATCGCCCACCTTTCTCAATTCTCTCCATCTTGATTTGCTTCTTCCTGATTTCCCAGATATGTATTTCAGCATCAGCAGCTGAAGACGTGTCGACAAAGATGATCTAGACAAAATCAGGAATGATCTCAAGAACCTCAATTTTGAAAGCCCAAGTCTTCAAAAAGCCTACATTGCCCTCCAAGCATGGAAACTAGCCATTTTTTCTGATCCCTTCAACTTCACAAAAAACTGGAAAGGTCCAGATGTTTGCTCCTATAAAGGAGTCTTCTGCGCCCCTTCTCCTTCCAATTCCTCAATGCGAGTTGTCGCTGGCATTGACCTCAACAACGGCGACATTGCCGGGTATCTCCCTCCTGAGCTCGGCCTCCTTACCAATTTAGCCCTCTTCCACCTAAATTCAAACAGATTTTGTGGGGTTGTACCCAAAACTTTCCAGAATTTGAAGCTTCTCTTTGAGCTTGACCTGAGCAATAACAGATTTGTTGGGGGATTTCCTAAGGTAGTACTCTCACTGCCACTTTTAAAATTCTTGGACTTGAGGTTCAATGACTTTGAAGGACCGGTTCCTTATCAAGTATTCGACAAGGATCAAATACTCCCTTGATGCATTATTCCTCAATGACAACAGATTCCGGTTGGGCATCCCGGAAAATCTAGGTAATTCCCCTGTTTCTGTCCTTGTTTTGGCTAACAACAACTTGGGAGGCTGTATCCCAAGTAGCATTGGTAAAATGGCTCGATCTTTGAACGAATTGATATTTCTCAATGATAACCTCACCGGTTGTCTGACCCCGGAGATTGGGTTGCTGAAAGAGGTCACCGTTTTCGACGTGAGCTTCAACAGCCTCCAGGGGCCGCTCCCATCCACCATTGACAGAATGAGGAGCCTACAACAGCTAGATGTGGCACACAACAAGCTGACGGGTGTAATTCCTTCGAGTATTTGTCGACTTCCCAATTTGCAGAATTTCACCTATTCTTTCAATTACTTTACTGGAGAAGCTCCAGTTTGTGGTGCTATTTCTGGGAAAACGGATGGGAAAGAGAATTGCATTGCTGGGAAGAGTAATCAAAGGTCTGCTAAGGAATGCTCTTCTGACCAGATGCTGCTAAGCCTTTTGATTGTAGAAAATCGAAGTGTGCAATTACACCGAGGAATAGGAGAGCCCCTGTCCCAGTGGGTCAAAAGCCTCCTGCACCCAAGCCTAATAGACCTCCCAGGCAATTCAGGCCAGAAAGTCCGCCGCCGCCGCCGCCAAGTTCAGCGTCTTCCGCATCTGCGAGATCCCGTTCTCCTCCACCACCAACGCCTCCCATTAAGTCCACCCATGCACAACCGCCGCTAGAACCAGCAACGGCATCACCTCCCATTGTGTCCTCTCAGCCGCCACCACCTACTGAAAAAGTTTCACCCGTTACTCATTTTAGACCATCTCCACCTCCTACACCGGTATACCATCACCGTGTACATTCACCTCCACCTCCTACACCGGTATACCATCACCCTGTACATTCACCTCCACCTCCTACACCGGTATACCATCACCCTGTACATTCACCTCCACCTCCACCACCGCCGCCGCCACCACCACCACCTCCAAATTAGACTGTCTCCATCACCGCCGCCACCACCTCCAGTATATTATCAGCCACCTCCACCTCCCCCACCAGTTGAGAACCACCCTCCTACATATCAACCTAAATCACCACCTCCAGCACCAACTTATCACTTCGCGCCACCTCCGCCACCCACACAATATATAACACCACCTCCACCTCCTTCTGAATACCATCCTCCAACAATTCCAGCTCCTTCCCCGGGAGAGTATTCGCCAAATCCCTCGCATTCTCCTTCTCCACCCCCACCACCACCCTACAAATGTGAGGAGCCAAGCTCACCGCCACCTCCACCACCTAGTGAACACCATTGGCAGTCACCAACATCGCCTCCGCCACCCCCACTATATTACTACACATCACCACCTCCATCGCCATCACCACCCCCTCCACATGTATATTCATCACCACTGCCACCGCCATCACCATCACCACCTCCTCCATATGCATATTCATCACCACCGCCACCACCTCCATCTCTTTCGTCACCCCCTCCACGTGTATACTTATCACCACCGCCACGATCACCATCACCACCTCCTTCACCATCGCCACCTCCTCCATACATCTATGCATCACCACCACCTCCATCACCATCTCCACCTCTGCCACCTTCTCCAAATGTTTATCTATCACCACCACCACCATCTCCATCTCCACCTCCATCCCCGCCAGAATGTGATGAGCCTCTTCCTCCAATAACAGGAGTATCTTATGCATCACCACCACCACCACCACCAATAATTCCATACTACTAAACACTCCTCAAGATATACTCTTAGGTGTGTATTTTTTTAATCAAAAAATAAAAGGCAAACACTAGTGTGTAATATTTTAATTAACAGTCATTTTTTCTTTTCTTTTTCTCTCTCTCTCTGGCTTTTCTGCGCAGTAAAGGGATTGAAATGAGGACTCGATGGACTATGATGCATGCATGCTAAGTTTCTACTGATGCACTGAGTGGTGAATTTTGACATTTGACGGGTGGTTTCTTCTTTGAGCGATAATTTATTCTATATACCTATATATATATATATATAGCTGTAGTAGTCTTATTGGGATATTCTTTTCTGTAATTTTTTTTCTTTGGGCCTAATCAATTTTATTATTTGTTAATTATAAGCAAATCATATAAGAATGAGATGGGTAGGGCTAGAAATTGAAACTCATTTTGGATTTATGTTGTTCTGTAATAATGATACTCATGGCAGAGGGTGGTTTAATGTTAATGTACTTATTTTCTATACATATGTTTATGGGCAAAAGGCCATACAATCCCTTTAACTTTCACGTGTTGTTGAAATTGTTTATTGAACTATTTTTGGGACTAAAATTTGTCTTGTAATGGCCCTTTCATCCATTTTGGTTGTTAGGTGAGGCCTTAGTGTTTGAAATGGGTTATTCACATGATGTTTGAAAGGGTATATTTATCCAACCATAATTTACTTCACCCTTTTGCCATTTTTGAAAAAAATACAAAAAAAAAAACAATTTCATTTAATTAGAAGGACAATCTGTCAACATCACAGATTGTATACAAACTGGAGGAAAGCTCCAGACCTGAGATGAATGAATCCTAGCTTCACTTGCCAGAGAATGAGTTGTAGTATTTAAATTTCTTCTAATCCAATTAATAGTAATAACGTTTGAATCTCTTAAAGCTAATCGAACATCAACCAAGAGATGCCCAACATTGGACAGATCCTTGATTTCTTCTGAGAGTCTTTTCTAGGTACATCAATCCCCACCCTACTACACCGGTCTCTCACTCATCCCTCCATCCTGACTCTGACCTCTTTTCTATTCCCCCTTATCCCGATTCCCTCTCCGTTCCCTAATACCTTCTCCTTTCCTTTCCTTTCCTTTCCTCCTTCCTCTCTCCTCCGATCCTGTCTTTCCTCATCTCCCCTTGCCTTCTTCCTACCCCTCCCTTCATATCCCGCCAATGTATTTTGACTAATTAAAGTGTCCAGCACTCGAGTCACCAAGCAATAACCATCATATTGCAGGATGCAACAGGATCTATGAATCTTCTTGCAAATTTTTAGTTTTGCAGCAATTAAGTTTTTTTGTTTGTAATCAATGAGATCCATCGATGTAAGCTGATTGAGTTTTTATGCTCAAATTGCTAGAATTAATTATGCGGCAACTAGGGTTCTTCCATATCATGGGGTAAATTTGCCACTCAAGAAAAATTGTGGCAAGATTTAAAAGAAATTGTGGTATATCTATAAATTGAGTAGTCTCTCCTAAAAGAAATGGTAGTATGTTGTAGAGTAAAGGAGGAAGAGGCGAAGAAAGGGAAGGTGAGACTGGCAAAGGAGTGGAGGAGGAAGAGATAGAAGGACCGGAAGAACGGCTAAAGGAGTGAATGGAGGATGAGAAGGAAGAGGCAAAGAATGTAGTGGAGGGAATGGCAGAAGGGTGAAGGTTTTGGAGGAGTTCTGGTGGAGGGAATGGAGGAAGCGTGGCGGAGGGAAGGGAGAAGTCGAGTAGGGAAGAAGAAGAATATACATTTTGAGAAATTCACTTTAGACCCTAAATATTTAAGAAATAATTAGTTTGATCCACTATAAATGTATTTTGGATTATTTATTTGATCCTTTAAACAAATTTGTTGTTTTTGGACATTTTTACCCCATAAAAATCACAAGCATATCAAATTTTGTATTTAACGGCCATTCTAACGTCCAAAATGCACAAAATGGTCGTTGGTCGATGATAGCCACAAAAAAAGATTAATGGGTAAAGTCAATAACTATGTATAGTTCAATTTTACTAACATCCATTTATTGATGTAAGGAAGAAAAATCATGAGCCCACCAAAAGAGGTTTAAATACATAAGTTGCCACTCAACCTCGACCTAAAAGTTTAAACTAAACCCAACCTTAATTTAAAAGTTTAAATTGGAAGGTTTTGAGCCTAATTTATATATTAAGTGTTCTTTATTCCTCTCTCAAACCAATGTGAGACAATTTAAACCTGGTCATGAACAGCCAACAATCTCTCTCTTTATGGGCATACTCCCATATTGAAACTAACATTCTCATCAAACCCACCTCAATACTCCACGCAAGTCCAAATTCTTCATTAACCAACTCACGAGCCCACTTGTCTTGAATTTCACTCCAACTGTGACCAAATCGGACCCTAGCCAAACTCCTGGCCTACGGTCCACTAGGCCTACACTTCTTAACTCCATGGCCCAACGCTAAGAAAAGAACTATTATGTTCCAACCCCAAGAAGAGAATATTTAATGATCCAAAAATGAGAAGACAACGGTCACTTACAATGATTAATCTTGGCTGTAACGAGAAAAATCATGAGAGAACCCATCAAAAGAGGCCTAATACATAAGTTGGAATACAACCTTGATTTAAAAGTTTAAACCAGTAGGTTTTGAACCCAACCAATATATTAATTGCTCTTTATTTCTCTCTCAAACCAATATAGGACAACTTAAACCTACCCATAAACCCAACCATTGATTTATTAGAGCATTTGATATGAGTTTATGAATGTTCAAATATCCCAAGTTTGGGAGCCAGAAATGTGAATTCCGCGCAAATTCTTGTTTAAAAATCTAAAATATATAAAAACAACACTTGCACACACTCATTGTGTTTCATCTCATATGCATTTCCATTTTTTTGCATTTTGTTTAAGTCAATTTGGTAATTTGGGTGCAATAGTGGGCGGGCTATTTTTGCAACATTTGAGCACAATTATTTCTGGTGCATGTTATTTTTTGCATATATTTAGCAAATCACTCCCCTAAATAATTATAATAGGTATCCATCATAATAACAATAATAGGTATCTTTATCACATCCTTTAACCATCTAATAATCGTAATAGGTCTCCATATCACATCCTTTAATGATCGTAATTGAATTTTAAACTATTACAAAGCAAAATTTAAGGGTGGGAAAAATAATAAATTAGCGTGAAAGTCATAAACAAACGAATTGTGGAGGTGTTCGAACTCGACTCAAAGTTATGAGCCACCAAGCCAACCTTTTCTCAAATAAGTTACCAAATATTCAAACCAAACTTGATCATCACACTCTGAAATTGGTTCAAACTCGAGATGAATAGAAACAATTCTCTCTATTTAATGAGTCAAGTTGGAACATACACTTGTTTACCTTGTTAAGGCTTGATTACAGCCTGAGGGATGAGTTATGTTATTTTTATAATGGATGGAGTTTGGATATATTAAAATCGGCTCATGTAACATATACACTTGTTCTCCATTTATTTGTCAGAAAGCAAGAACAATATTCCTCAAAACATCATCCAGCATTCCAACTACATCTTATCTCCTATATAATCTTATTAAATAATTTTTATAGTATATTATTCCAAAAATTCTTTTTAGGAAAACCCACATTATTAGTCGTCCAACTATTTCATTAAAGCCAGAATAGTCCCCCCAACTTTAATTTTAGTCAAATTAGTCCTTGAACTAAATATTTGTATCCAGTTTGATCCCTAAATGGTGGCTCTGCCCAAACTACATAATTTTTTTTTTTTAATTTTGACCATCGTTGACTAGAGGCATAACTATCAAATCATCTAGTCCTATGATTATTATTTTTAAAAATCACCTCATTATTCCTCCAACTATTTTATTAAAACCAAAATAGTACCCCAAATTTTATTTTAGCCGAATTAGTCCTTAAACTAAATATTTGTATCCAGTTTGATCCCTAAATGGCGGTTCTACCCAAATATAAAGTTTTTTTTTTTTTTAATTGGTGTTGACTAGGGACATAATTATCAAATCATCTAATTCTATGATTGTTAGAAACCAAAACATTGAGGAGTTTGTTGATGCTAATATGATAGGTTGAATCACAGATAATTTCGATTTCATCTCAAGTTCCAAAATTGATCTATAGAGTTTCCTTAGGAAGATAATTGCATCCTTGTCGTTAAGCTCACATCGCCAGAAATGGGTTGAGGAAGAAGAAATCGAGTAGTATTTTGCAAGGAAATTATTGGTTACATATCAGATTTAAAGAACCTCTCATTGATATTGATGTATTTTAGAAGGAATAAATGGAGGCTATAAAGAGAAGTCCGGCTATGGGAGGTAAAGGATATGGGAAGTGGGAGGACATAAAGTGGTAATAGTGGTGATGGAATGGTGGAGACAGCAGGAAGAGAGAGAGGGTGATGAGGAAGGAGGAGATGGTAGCAATAATGGCGGAGGGGATGGGATCGAGAGGGGTAGGAATTGGTGATAGTTCCGACAAAGGAGTGGGGATGGGAAGAAAGGAGATAGGGGGATGGGAAAGGAGATAGAGGGATGGGAAAGGAGGAGTCGGTCATTGCAGACCGAGGGGAGTAGGAAAGCTACATTGGTAGGGGATAGAGGGGTAGTGTTGGTGGTGCATTGGTGTACGGAGAAAGATAAGGACAATTTTAGCGTTTTGGTTTAAATGAAATGAAATTATTAGAAAAAATTAATATAGCATGACGACATGTTTCGATCGTACATTAGCAACGAAACAAAATCTCAAACACTTAACCCATATCTAGACTATCATTAATCCATGTAATATGTTTGCCTTTTTATTATACAATCTAAAACTATTATTAAAAATAAAAATCATAAGACCAGATAATTTGACAATTATGTCCTATTCAACACCGCTCAAAATTCAAAAAATTCATGTTTTGGATGGAGCTGCCATTTAGGGATCAAACTGGATACAAATATTTATTTCAGTGACTAATACAGCTAAAATTAAAGTTAGAGGACCATTTTGGTTTTAATAAAAAAGTTGGAGGACTAATGAGGTGATTTTTAAAAAGCAAAAATTATAGGACCAGAAGATTTGTGGTTATCCCCTTAGTAAAACCGATCAAAATTCAAAAAATTTATGTTTTGAGCAGAGTCGCCATTTAACCATCAAATTGGATACAAATGTTAAGTTAAGAGACTAATCCGACTAAAATTTAAGTTGGGATACTATTTTAATTTTAATGAAATTGTTGGAAAGCTAATGAGGTAATTTTCCCTTCTTTTTGAAAAGGGAATTATTAATGGCATTATGCACCTCTCACCGATGCTAGTTTATAATTTTAACATTAAACTATTAATTGTTGTAATTTGCTATCTTGGACTTCTAATTTTTAGCATTTTAATACAATCAATTGAGGTCAAGTCAAAATTACCTAATTTGTTCAGCATTTTCACGGTGAAAAGGCCCTTTGTCACAAGTTAAATCGCACCTCATGTAAGTATTTTAGAAAGTGTACAAATATTGAAATGTTATATTTGTCATTTAGTCCTTCAAATTTTCCAGAATTGAGGTGATTGTACTAAAGTGCTAAAAGTTGAAAGTTTGAGATGAACTACAAAAATTAATAGTTTGGGGTGCGAAGGATTAAACATCCTAGTTGATGGTTATAAAATGCAATTAATCCTTTGAAAAATGCAAACTAGACGGACTTCTGAAAAATTTCTGCATTCTGGAATGACGAACAACAACCGTTGGATCATTCATAAAGAAGGAGACCCCTGCCTTTTTAATGAACCCTTTACTGAGTATCTATGGATAGTCCAATACTTATACTAGTCACTCCGTTTCCTGACTCTACAGCTATTTTACATCTTCAAACATTGTCACCGTCAAATATACCAATAGGTACGAAAATTCTTAGATGGAATGGATCTTTTGTAGGTGACATAATTCTTTTGATTCAAAATTACTCACATTATAATCGAAATGTATAATTATTTAGTTTTAAATGATGTGGGTGATTTTGAAGAAAGAAATCAATAGTAACTAGACCTGATCCACTAAAAATTTTCCCACATTACATTCCAGAATTGAGACACCTCGGCATGCAAATTTAGTGCCAATTTTAGGGTTTTTGATAATTCAATTTTTATTTCCCATTACTCTTCTAGCAGAGGACATGTGATTTTCCAAGGTTTTGATATCCCCAAACAAGGTTTTGATCAAGTTGTTGAATTCAGTTGCCAAGGGAGCCATAGTTCCCCTTATCTACCCGTGTTGAATCAAACTTTTTTTCTAGTTGCATTTTGATCGATCCGAATTTAGTGAAAATTTTGTAATCTATTAATTTGTTTGAGTAATTTTTATTATTTAACAATGAAGTGCAGTTTAGGTGGTAAGATGTTTCTTTCATGAATTATTGGTCATGAGTTTGAGTCACTAGAGAGCAAGTGGGAGGGATGATTTTTTTTTTTAAATAATTTTTATTATTAAAATCAATAAATTTTAAATTTAACTAAAAGGTATGAAAGATATGATTTCAAATAATTTTAATTTGAATAGACTTAAAACTTATTTATTTGAACTTTATAAATCTCTCCAAAAAAATAAATAAATGCCAAATTTACCACTAAATTCACCGATAAAAACACAACCCCAAACATTTTGTATCAGTAGCAATAGTTTCAACCAAACCTTGAAATTTCAAGTCTTGCTTCAGCAATTATTCCTCCTTTTTTTTCCAGCAATGATAACAACATTTTGTAGATCACATGAACAAATAGAAACTTTGTCACGCCCCAGGGTCGTAACACATCGTGCCCTTATCCTTTCTACAAGGACACAAGACTCAAAAACTCAAATCCTCAATCACTTGCCTTAGAAAAATTACGAACACCTGCAAAAGTGTTATATAACAAGGTGAGCATACACATTGCTTAGTAAGGAGTTCAAATTCTCTTCCACTAGAATGAATATGTTATATATATCTATATATATTACATGTCTCAAACACACCATGTACATGCATACGTATATATAAACAAATATTTTAAAATATTTGAAATTCAAGTACATACATTGGTAAGTGACATGGTCAAGATTTCAAATTATTACAATACAATACTAAAAAGAATATTTATGACAAAAGAACAATCACAATGCAATAATCAATATTAGACTCATGGGTTTTCTATAACTTTATTGGCAAACTGGACATCCAATCCTAACTACTATAACCCGCTAAAAAAAGGTAATAACAATGTCCAACTACTATAACCCGTTGAAAAAAGGGCCATGCAAAGACTCATATAGAATATTGGAAACTAACTCCCACCAATTCCACCAAAGATAGCCAAGAGGCAAAACAACCAAAAATATCAAACATTCATCACACGAATAATTTATCACATCAAATTGCCACTTGCAATACTTTTATATAATTAAATAAGAAAAGTAAACCATACTCGATCCAATTTAATACGTAAATATAATTTTCAAACAAGAGATTTACAAAGAATTTTTGAAAATACGGAAGAGAGATAGAACTTCTTATCTCGACGACTTATCCAAATCTCAAACTTAATTCAGATACTCAAATTCCAAATTGTCCTTGTCACCTAAAATACAATTGAAAAAGGTCTAAATGTATCTTAAATTACTGCAATAAAATATTCCAATAAATATTAATTATCAAGCGATAAGTCAAACACATCGATAAAGTAAGATTAAACCGGAGCCCCTCGGGCACAGTGGCTCCAAGTCACACTGCCGGCCAATACTTTGTGACATTAAGTCCCCAAAGTCTTGCTTATCACTTCGAACACAAAAACGTCAATTGCCCAAACCGTCTTTTCTTCAAGAATGAACATCAGTAAGGCTTATGCAATTTTTTTCTATTCCTAATAACATTATTTTATTACAATAACCAAAGCTCTCAAGTGAAATAACATCAATCCGTTAAATCATCATGTTTGACTCCGTTAGAAATCCTCATGCTCGAATCTCCAAGTCAAGGACATAATCTGCCGTACATGCATATAATTCGAAAATCCCTTCTTCTTTTTTTTTTTTTTTTTAATTTATTGCAACCTCCAACATAGTTTGGCAGCAAGAAAACCTCAATTCCACGAATAAAACGGCTGCTACCATGCAGCCTTGATTTTTTTTTTTTTATTCAACTAGATTGTATGGCAGCAAGCCTCAATGCAAATTCCCTCTTGCATGTGTAGAAGAGATCACACAGTTCCGTTTCCTTATTTTAATTAGTTTTTTTTTTAATTATTAATATAATTATACAAATTCTTAAATAATAACAGTCAATATAATTTTCATAGTCAAGAATTCCGAATACAAACACTAACTCCATGAACACCATTGAATTAATTTCATAATTTCATCCATAAACACATCCTAAATAATCCAATAACAATGTGAAATATAATTACCTCCACTTCGAATTGTCGAGATCGATCGAGTTCTTTATCATTCTTTCTCTTCTTTTGCTTATACGGCCTTATTCCTAAAACTCAGTATAAAATATATCGTATATTTTTTTAATCCTAACTATATATAGTAAATATCAACTTATACTATTTAATGAGTAGTCCCTTTGTAAAACTTAATTACCTATGAATTCAACCTAATAATTTGTGGGTTTAAAACTACTACTATTATTAGGGCTTGATTAATATCAAATAGTAGACCGATTTGGGTCTTCACATTCTACCCCCTGAAAATAAGTTTCGTCCTCAAAACTTACCCGAGTTACTTTTCTCAAATTTATAACGAAAATACAGCCATTGTATAAAAAAATAAAACAAAACACTCTGTATTGTCCAGCTCTATAATCCAAATCTTATAGATGTCGAATTAGGTCTCCTTAGTGATCAATTCTACCACGAACCCACTAAGCCACCAACCACAACATTCATAGAATTATAGAAATATTTTGTTTCCTAATTTACATCAGTTACCCATAAATTTATCTGGGTTAAAAATTAAGGTATAGACAATAGAACCATACAATCTCTAAAGTGGAATATTCATACTCTAAATCAATTCATCCTTTTAAGTTTGCAATATCATTTTCCTAAATGAAAATAATTTAATACCTTACTTTAAAACTTCTTTTTATGTATCCTTAAAATGTACAAAGATATGTAGAACTCCCACAATAGTCCCTGAAATATGTAGTGTTTAAGTTACTTTACAAATATTAATTATCTAATGTCCCAAATACATAAAACTTTTCCTCAATAAACATCATACACTACAATAAATAGGGGCAAAAATTAAGTATTTATATTCAATTTCGAGTATCCATTCCTATGTAGCAAAGATAAACCCAGTAGTAATCAATACTTTTACCTATAAGTTAAACTAATAAGAAATTTTTTTTTTTTTTTTTTGAAACTCCAGTAACAAATGACATCAAAATAACTTTAATTTTATTGTAGAATTGTGAACTTCGTTTAAAATAATAGAGAACTATCAGGCGACCGCAATTTCAATTTTGACAATGTTTCATAGAACAAGCATATTTTGAATTTATAAATCAAGAAAATTCATACTTCATCAAATCATTGCTCAGTTTTTTTTTTTTTTTTTTCTAAGAGAAATTAGGTAATGAATGAAATCATGAATTATTTACATTTGATTATAGAATTATGAATTTTGATCAAGATAGTAAAGCTATCAAGGGAGTAAAGTTTCACATTCAATAGTGTTTTATAAATCAAGTATATCTCAAGATTTATAAACTAGAAAGTTCACACTTTATACCATTATAAACTTTAAATACTAAATTAAAACTTTCATGAAGAATATATATATATATATATATATATATATATATAATATGTATGTATTTTGAATCCCTACTCAAATTAGACCATAAATGGTCTCAATTTATAAAATTATTATAAAGGTAACAATATGATTTTTTATTTTTTTTTTAAGAATTGACAAGGTTAATTAAAATTGTCATATCTTGAGTTATACAATTCCAAAATTTATCACCTTGGTGATTTTAGATACTTAACTCAATAAAATAAAATTCTTATGAAAAAAACTTTTCCATATCAAAAACTTTAAAATAATCAATATTGTTCAAAAAATTGGACAATCATCTTAAATATCTTTGTGACATCCTTAATTCTATATTTTCATTGAAATCAATGTATTTAGAGGTATATAGCTCAAATAGATATAACCATTGAATATAACAAAACTGGATTCATAATAAGCAATTTTTCTGAGAATCTCTGCCTTTAACTCAAATAATAAATACATGAAAAATTAGCCCTTATATTAACAAGCATTTAAAGAAAATATATTGCATACAATAACTTTGAAATAATCGTCTTATCTTAAATCTAATATCTTATTTTGTCAATTACTTTTATAGATATACAAAATATATTTTGACAGAATAAAACATGAAGGATGTGACCATTCAAGAATCACTTCATGTCTTATATAAAATAGCCTAAAATTAGGAAAAATCAACACATGTCTACATCTTAAATTCCAAAGATAATTTTAGACCAATCTAAAAAAAATTACTGAAAATAATATAAAAAGAATAGGATAATGATTCTCGTATCAAATTAGACATCTATGGTCTACTTCCAAACACAACAAGCAGTGATCACTTTAGAGTTTTCTATAACAAGTTTTCGCTTATAAGAAAAAATCACTGCTCAAAACTTTTTTAAAAAAATAAAAATGCAAATATTGGGATTTTAATTTCAACTCTTATAAACCAGTTTCATGCTTGGAAATTGCTTTCAAAATTATTAAAACATCATTAAAACTCTTATATACATACTTTTGAATAAAACATACCATTTATTTACAAAATAGTGAAAATAATAAAGTTTAGAAAATAGTGATAACAAATTTTTTTTGTTCTCACTCAACAAATTTCAAAGTCTTATATCTGAAATTTACGACTAACTATCATTATCATTACCAATGTATGTCTACCTTTACAAAAATTAAAAAGTTTGACATAAGTAACATTCAATCCTGCACATAATAACTGTAACAGATTCTTACTTATTACGCTGTATAGTATAAGTCTATCCACTCAAATCCATCGACATTATTAAAACTTATCAATTGTCTACTCAAATTCCTGACAATACCTTTACCTCAATCACAATAAATTTTCAAAAGTTATCAATTACTGTCAAACCTTGAAAGTCCAATTATCATTCACTTTCTTAGATTTTTACGTTTGTCAAACGTTCCAAAATTTTCATATTCTTCATCGAATTCTTAACTTTTAATCCCTCAAACATTAAATGAGAATTCCGACTTGTCAAATACTAAACTTTACTCATCACTGTAATTGTATCGATTTCAAAGAAAACACATCGTGGATTTGAAATACACTCAATATGAGCTAGCCATCTCCACACTATGTATTATATATAATTCTTATGTTCAAAGCACGAACTAATACATGTTCAACTAAAGTAACTTAGATCGACAACTTGGGCTCTGATACCATTAACTATCACGCCCCACTCCCGGGGTCGTAGCACCCTGTGCCCTCACCTTTTCACAAGGACATAAGGTTCAAAAACTCAAATCCCCAATTACCTACCTTAGAAAAACTACGAACGCCTACAAAAGTGTTATATAATGGGGTGAGTATACACATTGCTCAGTAAGGAGTTCAAATTCTCTTCTACTGGAACATATATATTATATATATTACATGTCTCAAACACACACCATATACATGAATACGCACATATAAACAAATATTTTAAAATATTTGAAATTCAAGTACATATATAGGTAAGCGGCATTATGAAGAATTCAAATAATTACAATACAATACTAAAAAAAATATTCATGAGCAAGTACAATCACAATGCAATAATCGAATATTAGGCTCATGGGTTGTCTATAGTTTTATTGGCAAGTTGGATATCCAATCCTAACTACTAAACCCGCTAAGAAAAGGCCATAACAAAGTCCAACTACAATAAACCGTTGGAACTATCTCCCACCAATTCCACCTAAGATAACCAAGAGCCAAAACAATACAATAGCCAAAAATATCAAACATGCATCACTCGAGTAATTTATAACATCAAATTGCCACTTGCGATACTTTTATATAATTAAACAAGAAAAGTAAATCATACTCAATCCAACTTAATACGTAAATATAATTTTCAAACAAGAGATTTATAAAGAATTTTTGAAAATATGGAAGAGAGATAGATTTCCTTACCTCAATGACTTATCCAAGTGCCAAACTTAGTTCAAATACTCAAATTCCAAATAGTCCTTGTCACCTAAAATACCATTGAGAAGGGTTCAAATGTATCTTAAATTACTCGAATTAAATACTCCAATAAATATTAATATCAAGCGATAAGCCAAACAGATCGACAAAGTAAGATTAAACCGGAGGGCCTCGGGCACAGTGGCCCCGAGTCACACTGCCAGCCAATACTTTGAGACATTAAGTCCCCAAAATCTTGCTTATCACTTCGGCCAACCAAACCAATTGTCCAAGCTGTCTTTTCTTCAAGAATGAATATCAGTAAGGCCAATGCAATTTTTTTCTATTCCTAATAACATTATTTTATTACAATAACCAATGCTCTTAGTGAAATAACATCAATCCGTTAGAAATCATCATGCTTGAATCTCCAAGTCAAGGACATAATCTGCCATACATACATATAATTCGAAAATCCCTTTTTTAATTTATTGCAACCACCAACATAGCAGAGGTGGCGATGGACTCTGTCGGGTCGGGCCCGGCTGGAAGTTCGTCGATTCATGCTCATGATAACCTATCAAGGAGTAGGTTGGAGTGGGTTACCAAGCCGGAAGACAGAAGGGGTGGCCCGTAACCTACCCCTGGTCAAGCCCCTGCCGTTAGCCGGGGCGAGCTTGCCCACGAGCTGGCCTGCCTGCGAGCTGGACTATGAGTTGGCCCACGTACTGGCCCACATGCTAGCCCACAGGCTAGTCCACGTGCTGAACCCCAAGCTAGCCCTCTAATTTAATTTCTTACTTAAATTTTAAAATTATTTCTTTGAAAATTTTAAATTTTTATTTGTTAATAATTTATATAAGAGACTAAATTATTACTTATTAATTATTATTTTAAAATTAATAACTTATTAATTTAAAATCATTTACTTACTATTCATTAGTAATTTATTAAATTATAACTTATTAATTGTTTGAATTATTACTTACCAGTTAATAGTACTTTATTAATCCAAATTGGTACTTATATATTAAACCAAGTTATTAATAATTAAAGTTCAAAGTCTAAACTAATACTTATTATTCGAAACTAAAATTCTTATTAATATTCAAAGATCAAAGTTCGAAATTAGTTATTAGTAATTTATTATTCCAAATTAGTACTTATTTGACCAAGTTATTTCTTGGTTGTATAAGTCAATACTTATTATTATAACTTATTATTTGTTAATCATATAGTAAAATTTTTTCCAACATTACCCCCAAAAACTAGCCCTTTTATAACTGTGTGAGGGGCAAAACTGTCATTAATAGCCTTTTAAAAGAAAAAAAAATTTTAAAAAAAGTAATTTCCAACCGGTGGCCTGCGGGCCCAACGGGTTGACCCGCAGGCTGAACCCATTGGATTTTTTAGCCGATTCAACAAGTTGAACCGTTGATCGAGGCCGGTTACGGTTAATTATACTAGCTAGGCGCAGGCTGGAACTCCCTAGTCTGATCCTATTCCCGGTCCTGGGCAGAGACCGGGTTGCTATAGTAATCTACAGGCCGGGCCAACTCGGCCGACCCACTGCCATCTATAAGTTTGGCAGCAAGCACATCTCAATTCCACGAATAAAATGGCTGCTACCATGCAACCTTGATTTTTTTTTTTTATTCAACATATTTATCTTGGCAGCAAGCCTAGCTGCCAGGTTATAATTCCCTCTTGCACGCATGGAGACGGCTGCAATCACGTAGTCCCGTTTCCTAATTTTAATTAATTTTTTTTCAATTATCAATATAATTACACAAATTATTAAATAATCAGAGCCAATATAATTTTTATGTCAATAATTCCGAATACAAACTTTAACTCCATGAATACCATTGAATTAATTCTATAATTTCATCCATAAATACATCCTAAATAATCCAACAACAATGTTGAATATAATTACCTCCACTTTGAGTCGTCGAAATCGATCGAGTTCTATTTCCTACTTTATCCTCTTTTGCTTATACAGCCTTAACCATAAAACCCAATATAAAATATATCATATACTCTTTTAACTCTAATTATATATAGTAAATATCAATTTATAGTATTTAATGATTAGTCCCTTTATAAAACTTAATTACCTATGAATCTAACCTAATAATTTGTGGGTTTAAAAAACTACTAATATTATTAGGGCTTAATTAATATCAAATAGTGGACCGATTGTAATTCGGTCTTCACACACTTCCCATACAACATCTCTTTTCAATTTCTAGCAAAAGAAGCAACCTTGTTGCTTAAACTATGATTATTTCTATGATTAGGTTGAAAGAGAATTTCTGAAACAATTTCCTTAGCGCTTTAATATCCTCACAAATTAGAGCTTCAGGACTAAGTTATCTTATCTCCTCCTTCAGTTTGTTGGCAACAATTTTGTTCTCAATAATGATCCTGCTCTAATTAACCTTGTTCCAGAGCTTTGATCAAAGAAAACCTTATGAGCTATGGCGTTAGCAATTGTTCCTCAATTGCCTTGAAACTAGCATTTGCTGTCATTTTGTGACATTCAAAAGATTCTTCGAATTACACTAATTTCAATCTCGTCAGTTATTGATTGATTAGAGTAATTAAAGCTCGTAATCCGAAAACCACAAGTTCTGATACCAATTGTTTAATATATTTATCAGTTCAATGCTTTGATCAATATGAAAATGCAACAAAGAATAAACTGAGAGCAGATAAAAAAGAAAAGAAACTTAATAGAGAGAAAGTGATATTGAGATAAGAAAGAGAGTTAGGTGATCAAGATTGTAGATTAGATTATAGAACTGATTCATGCAAATCATTAGCTATTCCAGTTCATGTCGCTTCCTCTTATAACCTCAGTTCACCAGAATTACATTACAAAAATGTAACTCCCAGCTCCTTTAATACAAGAATTGAACTACTACGACGTTGGTTGTTAAACAACTTTGTACCAATCTTCAAATTATTTTGACTATAAAATGTAGTTTAGGTGGTAAAACACTACCCGTATACCTTATTGGTCATGGGTTCGAGTCACTAGAGGGTAGCAGAGTGAGGTGGGTTAAAAAATAAAAAAACTTCACATTGTTTTTAGGTTGAGTTTGGATGGGTAAATTTGAGTTGTATATAAAATTAAAATGGCTGGATTTAAAATGACATGAAATTTGGATGAATTTAAAATTTATTTATTTTAACCATTAAAATCTCACACTCGATCCTGTCGGTGAATTTCAAATTCCTAATTAAATTTCTTAACTTGTTTAGATAATTTAAAATGAATTTAGATTCCAAATTCACTTAAATTCTTCCATCCAAATGCAACCTCAGTAAAAGACAATTCAATTAAATTCTATTTCTTTTCCAGCCAAAAGCAACCTCAATCCTAATTTTGTCAAATCTCATCCTGAGAGTCTTTCATCTCTCTTTCTCTCACTCACTGAGGCTAGGGGTGTTTATTTTCTTCGGCTAAATTAGTGTTCCTATCATCTCCACACTAAACCATGATAAAAAGAAACAAAACTCAACTAATACTTTTGTAACTCTCTACAATACTTCAGGCAAATATAGGATAAAATCTTGAAGGTTGTCGGCTGGTATAGTTAAGGAGTCTTTTAAACAATCATATCCTCAAGACTGAAAAACACAAATAAACACAATTTAATAGAAAAAATAAATACGACACACTACCATAAACCTATGAATGATACATTAACAAAAACTAAAACTCATGACACAATACTCATGCCAAAACACAACCCAAACAATAGAAATTCAAAAATAAAGAATACTCCCCTCATGAAGCCAATGCGGTTTAGGAATCTTCAAATAGTTTGCACCCACCAACCATTGGAAAACTTCATGGCAAAGCCCATCTTCAGATGATGGGCTCTTGTCGCCCACAGAGAAGCATCATAAGCATCATAACAAAGTCTAGGCAGTTTTGTTAGATTCAAGAAGTCATCGTTATATGTATAAGTGTTAATCCTGCATCTTCACAGCAACTTTAATCAACAATATAAATTGTTAGTGAGGGCATCTCTTTGGTGAATTCAAGATTTACAGGCTTCACCTCAATCTCCTTAGTCTAACTGGGCACTTGAAGTTTTGGTTGAGGTGAAGTTTCTTCTAAATTAAACCTATCAAGAAATCTATCCATAAAAGTAAAAACAATATCATAATATTCATTCATCAAGCAATCTATATTGTCTTGCGCTTTTGAAGCTTCCGACGCGAATTCTTCTCATCTATTTTGCCATATGAACCCTTGTTTGTAGTTGGCTTAGTTAGAATAGGAATACTAGATGTTGGTGATTGTAGTTCCCTTTCCGAGGCCAGAGAAACAAGTTGCTCAATTCACATCACCAATTGATGAATTGCCTCGTCTTTCTAATTCAACCTAGCATCCATTGAATTCATGAAATGAATGATCAACTCTTCAAGGTTGGATTCCTTTTTCTCATGAGACCATTCATTCTCTAGCTGTGACATGTATTCATTAGGTGGATCCATGTAATTCTACTGATATTGGTACCATGAATAATCTAGACACTTCTCCAACCAGGATTGTATGAAGTATTAGATGATATCTATACTTGTTGAAGGGAATTGAACTATAATTAGCATTATAATGGGAAGAAGAACTGTAAGAATTACCTGTCTAACATCGAATGCTCAAGTGGTCACTACCACAATTACTGTAGGTAGATTATAGCAAATTCTCTAATTTTCTAAACAATGTGATTCAAATTGAAATACAATTTTTCTAGATTCATTATTATTGTAAGTATAAGCAGTTCCATCATATGATCAATCATAAGAATTATGAAACACAATAACAAACAAACAATTAATTAATAAAAACTCAGATTAACAAGTCAAGTTGCAATGAAAAGAAATCAATCAAACTTTTCTAGCAACAGTGCCAAAAGCTTGATGCGTGCTAGCCACACTAGCAAGTGCACTAGTCGAACAAGTAATAAAGTAGAGTATTGATCTCATGAGGAAGAGTGAATGAATTCACAATTAATTATAACAAGCCTATGGAATTATCTAATCAATCGAACAAAGGAGTAGATTATCTATCTAAATCTAAACTAGAAACTAAAGCAATTAAACAAATAAAAGACAAAAGAATAAAACCTAAAGATGATAGGGAATTGACTTCGCTTAACTAACATAGCCATGAGACCTAAATCAAACAAGAATTAATCAAAATGCACAAAAGATGATAAAGTTCATAGTTAAAACATCTAATGTGTGTTACACTTTTTCAAGCCAAATATTTACTTTTGAATAAGGCTTTTCAAAGTTAATCTAGACAAAAATAATTAGAACATCAAGATCTTTGGAACCTTTTTTTGTTAGTACTCCTTCGACCAAATGAACGGACTATACCATCAATTTATGATCAATTCTCATTGTGAACATAAACAAATTATGGCATGCATTATTCTCGATTAATATTCAAATATCAACTTTTAAATATAATTCCACAACAAGTCATATATAGAAAATGCATTAAGAATAATACCACATACTCTTATAAACAAATAATATGAAAAGATTAAATCTTTATTGAATAAAAATACTCATGAATTATATAGTTGGGTTACATCAACCCCTACCACAAGACCATGACATTAAAACAAATAAAAAAAACAAACTCTAGAAGGTATGGTGAGTTGGAGAAGAAAACATTATTTTGAGCCTCTTCTGGATGAAGAATGTAGTCCTCTTGGTAAAAATCGAAGACCCTTCTTCTAAAGTTGTAAATTCTAACAAAGAGAGAATTTAAACTAATCTATCATACTCCTACTCTTACAATGCATGTTAAAATAGGTCCTTTGGGGTCCTATTTATAGTTACAATATGTGTTGGGGGGGGGGGTCAAAGCAGAGTTTCAGGTTGAGTTATGCCCATAAGGATCTATGTCAAGACTTGGGCCTCATCCTCATTTCAAACCACATAGTTAAGGTAGGTGATGGAATGCTGCGGCCTATATGTTCTCCTTGTTTCAGCGTCCTACTCTCGGATCCTCATAAATTTGCTGATAAACACCACGGTGATCTTCTCCAGTGTATTCTGGGACGCCGCGGCTATACAGCTACAAAACTTCTTGATCTTAGCTTTGCTCTGTGTTTCCTTTGCACGTTCAAGCTCCAAATCTTCCTCCAACCTACAAAACACACGAACAACACATAAACATTACAAAAATACATAAAAACTTGAAACATGAAAAATATTAAAACATGTACCAAACACTCTATAAAAAATATACTAAGAATGTAGCAAAAATCTAGATCAAAGTGAATGGCAGAGGAGTTTATTGGGAAAAATGTATGGTAACGAAGTAGTTAATTTCAACGGATTGAAAAGCACTATAACCATTTCTTGGAATTATCCTCCTGGCTTTAAAGTTGTTGAATTGGGTAATAACAATGTCACAAAATTCTTGCCAAAACCTTGGGTTTTTTATAATCAATTTTTTATTCTTCAAAGATGGGAAAGAGAACTTGATGATAGAGTTAACCAGTTCTCAAATACACTTTGTTGGATTCAACTTTGGAACTTGCCTAGTGAATGGTGCTCCGTTGTTAGAAGGAAAATTTGTAGTATTTTTGATAAAATACTTGATGTTGTTATACCAGAAACTGGGAATCATGAAGGGCACCATATGAAGGTTTTGGTAGTTTTGGTTCTACTCAAGACTTTCTTGCAAGGATTGATGGTAACTTTTGTTGGTACTATGCGTAGGATTTCTTTCTGCAATGAAGAATATTCCAACTTTTTTTATTGTGGTTGTTTTGGATACAATGAAAGGGATTGTAGTGTGCATGCTAATTCAATTTATTTGTATTCATCCCATTCAATATGGATCATTCCTGATCGTTTCATCACACCAATTTTCTGGGAAAATTAAAAACAGTGACTCGAACTGGAGGAAAAATTTTGAAGATTGAATTGGAAAGAAATTCTAAATTTGTCGATGAAGATTATGGTAGGTCTGCACATTTTGGTGATAATTCTAGCAAGCCTGCACATTTGGGCAGCTTGATGGCTACCAAGACAGTTATTGAGGTAGTTAAGGGAAACGGTTTTATTGTTTCAATTTCAAACCCGATTCCGTCCAAAATCCTTCTAAATATTAAACCAAATATTTTATATCCCTTTATGAAACTATATACCTCTTTTCCTATTTTACCTATTGACCATGCCTTCCCACGTGTCCTACAATTTCAGACCAATAATTCACTTTGGTTATCCTCTTTTGCTTTAGTAACTTTCTTCAAACACACAATCCTTCACATCTACTTCATCTAAACCTAAAATTCAACCTCTAACTTCATAACATCAACCTCTGGATATGCCTTCTGATTCCCAAATCTCTACATCCTACTTTTTTCAAGTTCAGTTATCATCTTTTGAACCTACGACTTTAAACCTTAATTTTATACCTTATTGCCATCCTGATGTCTCAGCCGTTAAAATATTTGAATTTACCACTCTCAAATCAATAACTAGTGATAACATGGTTGAGGTATTTGTTGATCATGATTATGGTGAATCAATTGAAACTTTCCTTATTCCTAATCAGACTCTTTTTCTAATACTATATGAAGCTGTTAAGGAGAGGGGTGAACTGGTGGTGACACAAACGAAGCATAAGGTTTTGAATAACAATGTTAGAATTGTTAGTAGGAATTTGGCTGTTAAAATGCCTAAATCAAAAGTAAGTAATTTGTCTATATCTTAAAGAAGTGGTGGCTAGCCTTGAATGGGCCCAAGATTTATACCATAGATAACAATTTTATATTGGAATTGTCAAGGACTTGGAAGGTCTTTGATAGTTCCTCAACAAAAGGAGATAATTAAAAGTCATCTATCTTAGATGATGTTTTTGTATGAAACAAAGAACAGCCCTAAGTTTGTTGGTTGAGAAAAAATGTCTTAATACTATGTTTACTATTGATCCTTTGAGTAAAATAGTTGGTTTTGCAGTTTTTTGGAATAGTGATTTCATGCTCTAGCTATTTATTGTACTAAATATTCTATTGAAGTTCAAGTTCTTGATGATTTTGGTAATTCTGGTGGTGTATTTGTGTGTATTTGAATTGTGATGTTGTTGTTCGATTAAGGCAATTTGAATTATTAACTAGTAAGAAACATTTGTGGGTTTTGATTTTCTATTCATATAGGCTTTTAGTGACTTATTGAATGCTTCTGAGAAAAATGGAGGGAGGCAAAGAACTGAAGGTTCCTTTGTCAAATTTTGGGATTTTGTTAGATTTATTGATTTAGTATTTGACATTGGTTTTACAGAATACAATTTTACCTAGGCAAATTCTTGGGATTTTGAGGGATTCAATGGAAGAAGATTGGATAAAGTCTTAGTGTCTCTATCTTGGAATGCTAAATATGACTACTAGTCTTGTCCATTATCCAAATAGGTCCTCTGATCATGTTATGCTATTATTATATACCATTCTTAAATCTATTCCTTTAAAAATGATTTACATTTGATCAAATATGGATAAAGTGTAATGGTATTTGTGAAACAGTTGATAAAGCTTGGAAAATTTGTGTCTCCAATTCTATGTCCTATCAGGTTTGTTAGAAAGTAAAAAATTATAGAGTGGCTCTGTTGAACTGAAATAGATGGACTGATTTGGACTCTAGAGTTAAAATACAAAATTTGAATCTGATATCCATCAATTAAAGAATAGTCCTAATTTCTCTACTGGGGAGCTTAGGAGTTTGAAAAATAGTTGGGTTGTGCTTATAAGGATGAAGGACTATGTTGAAACGAGAACATAGGTTTAGGATTCAATGTCTTCAAGTGTGGGATAATAATACAAGGTTCTTTCATACTACAACTATTCAAAGAAGAATAAATGATCTGAGAAATTTGATAAGATATGATGGTAGTAAGTGTGGTCAGTTATCTGAATTAGCTCAAGAGGTTTCTGGGGATTATTCCAATCTATTTACCTCTTCTAATCCTAATAATTTTAATGAAGTATTGGATGGTATCCCTAAATCTATAACAAATGAGATTAACTCTCAATTAACTACATCCGTTTTTATGACTAAAGTCAAAACTACATGTTTTCCAACGAATTTTCTGGTATTCATATGATGACTCCCTACTTTTTAAAAAAATTCTAGTCTATTATTGTTGATGATATAATTGTTCTAGTTTTTAATTTTTTTCATTCAGGTCATTTATTGTTTGTTGTTAACTATACAATTATTTCTCTTATCTCTAAGATACAAAATCCATCTTTAGTGTCTCATTATTGACCTATTACTATATGCTGTGTAATACTTGTTTAAATAATTTCTAAAACATTAGTTAACAGGTTGAAGCTTTACTTGCCTCAATGTATTCATAGTTCTAAATCTGCTTTTAAACCTTAAAGGCAAATTTCCGATAATGTCATTGGTAGCTCATGAGTACTTACATTACTTGAATGGTAAACGTAAAGATAGTAATAGACTAGTAAATATTAAACTTGATATCTTATGACAGAGTTAGTAGGGGGTTTTGTGAAAAAACATAATGGAAAAATATGGGTTTTTCTCTTACATGGATTGCTTGGATAATGAAATATTTCTTCAATTTCTTAATCTTTAATATTAATGGCAATGTTAATGGTTTTATTAAGCCTTCAAGAGGAATTAAACAAGGAGATCCTTTTTCTCCTTGTCTTTTTCTCCTCTGTTCTTAAGGTTAAGCAACTTTTGACTCAAGCTTCCATTAAGAAAGATATTACTAGAATTAGAATGAGTAGGGGGTCCTAGCATTTCTCATATTTTATTTGTTCTAATTACACACTTTTATTTTGTAATGCCACTTTTCATGAGGTTTGAAATATTTTCTTTTTGTTTAAAAAATATAAATTATTTTCTATTCAATTTGTTAACTTTGACAAATATTCTATATGTGTTAGCAAGAACACCCCTGCTTTTTTGAAATTTGAAATTTGTTTTTCTTTGAGGGGTGTTTTAGAAAAAGGAACTACTAAGTATTTGGGGTTGCATATGTCTATTAGGAGAAAAAAAAATTATATTTTTTCTTTTGTTAAAGAGAAAATTAAAAGTATAGTCAGTGGTTGGAAAGAAAAAATGTTAAATCCAGCTGGGAGAGAAATACATACTAAATCTGTTCTAATGGCCTTACTAGTACGTCATGTCATGTTTCATATTGCTTGTGAGTTTGTGTAAAGAAATTTCTAGTTTGGTATAAAGTTCTAGTGGGATGGTGATGTTTCTAACCATTGAAAAATACATTGGCTAAAGTATAATAAGTTAATTGAAGCTAGAAATCTTGGAGGTCTTGGGTTCAGGGACTTTTAATCTTTCAATTTATCTTTATTGGCTAACTACTTGTGGAAAGTCTTTTGGTTGGTAAAGTTCTGATGTCTAAGGCCCCATTTGGGGTTGTGGTGTTTTTGTTAAAAAAGTACTTTTAGATGATAAAAGTGTTTTCAGAGTTTTTAGTAAACATCATTCCATAATTTTAGAGTAGAACTTTTGTCTCAAAAGCATTTTTAGCTCAAGTTAAAAATAGGTGCTCTTGAATTAGTTTTTTTTTTTTTCTTTTTAAAACAATAAAAGATAAAGTTTGACAATTTTATCATTAACACAAAACTAAATAAAGATTGACATACTCCTAAAAATTCAAAATCACACATTAGCACATATAAAAAGTATTTATGTAATTTTACTCCCAAACAATAAAAATTAAGTATTTATAGAAAACTTTCTTTAAAAACTTTAATGAATAAAGTACTTCATAATAAACCACCTTAACTCCAAATGGGGCCTAAATATTTTTCTATATTACCTAGACATATTTCTATTTTTATTCTATTGTTAAGCCATCATCTTCATGGTTTTGGAAGAGTATCTTGTCTGCTAAACAATTGGTTCTTAGTGGTACAAAATATATTATTGAAAATGAAAGGAATGTTATATTTGGGAGAATCTTAGTTTCCTGCCTCTTTTTCTTTTAAACCTGAAACACCGAAACATGATGGAAGTCCTCTAAGATTTGTGTCTGATCTTTTCACTCCTGAAGGTGCTTCTTGTAATCATGATCTCATTAAATCTATTTTTAGGGCTGATGATGTTGATGTTATTATTCATTGCCTTTGTATGCTTTTGGCAAAAATGATAGGTTGTTGTGGCATTAATACCAAAATGGTAGCTGTTTAGTTAAATCTGGTCATTATTTAGCCAAACAAATTAATCACAATAAGATAGAAGTGTTGTAGTCAAATCCTTCGTCTAGCATTGTATCAGCACACTAAAAAGTTTAGAAGCCTATTTGGCAATTGCCAATTAAAAACAAGATTCTTATACTATTGTCTTTATTAGAAAGTCTCTATCATCAAACTTTGAGATTAATGAGACAAGGTGTCCTAGATATGGAGAAGGTGAGGAGTCTCTAGAACATTTGTTTTCTCAATGTTCTTTTTCACATATTATTTGGAAGCTATCAGTTATCCATTGGCCAAATCTGGAGGAACAGCAAACTAGTTTCTAGACATGGTGGTAGGCTTGTTTAAATCTTTCTTATTCTGAAGAGCTGCTCCAACAAACACTTTTTACAGCTTATCTTCCATGGCACATTTGGAAGTTTAGACATAAATATGTTTTTTATCTTATATGAGTTCCAGAATTGAATTGTGTTAATGAAGCTCTCTCAGAATGGATTGAGTTTATGGAGTTGGTTTCAGTTTCTTCACCTATTTCTATTCCGGAACAAACTGTCCATAATTCACAGTGGATATGTCCTCCTTCTAGTGTTATTAAACTGAATATTGATGATGTTGTACTTCATGGAAATAGGAAAGTTAGGATGGAGCATTGTGGCTCGTGCTTCTGTTGGTTCTTTGCTTGGTGCATGGTTTACAACTTATGTTTGCCATGTTATAGTGAAAGTTGCTAAGGCTGCAGTTGTCCATTATGCTCTTCAGCAAAAAAGAAACCTTTACTATTATGGAAGTACAATATGATAGTTTATGTATTACTATGTTGCAATAAAAACGGTTGATGATCAAGAAATCGGAATCCTTTCTTTGACCTTCCCAATAGCGTCTGGCTCTTGTGTTTACTTCATGTTCCTTTATATTTGTTAAAAGGAATGGCAATTGAGTTGATTATAGGTTAGTTTCATTTGCTCTTAGACTTTGTAATGAAATTGTATGACAGTCTTCCTTTCCCTTTTGGTTTTAACTTGAAGCACAAGATTATGTATGCCATTTGGCCGTTATATGATAAGTATGAATAAAATCTCTATCATTTGTTAAAAAAAAAAAAAAAAGATTATAGTGCACTACTGCAATTTCAACCAACCATGGTCTCATATGATATATATATATATATATATATATATATATATATATATATAACTATTCAAGCAAATCACATCTTTCTTCATATTAATGGAAAATATTTAGATAGAATTGATTTTTGTTTCACTTGTATATCATGTGCTGTAAATTAAATTATATGGAATAAATAATATTAGTTGATATAAGCAAGATTTCACAAAATTTAATCATGATCACAATCTATATTGGTTAAGTTTGAAACGAGGGTTTACCTAACCATTTTCCGGTTCTAATAGCATTACAAATGCAAGCCAAACTAAAACAATCCAATACATTGCTAATATCAACCTATGCACAAAATCAAGCGGGACGTTATTACAACTGTCTCCTATTTATGAACAAACTATAAATAACTCCGAGGAAAAATCAACATATTTACAACGGGAAATGAAAGGACGAAACAAAATAGCATCATTGAAACGAAGTATGTACTAAAGTTTCCACAAATAGATCTCGTACCCTATGTAATAGAAATTATAGTATTGCTAGTTTGATTAACTTTCAAGCCTCTACTATGCAACCAACTAATATCTCCAAGTGCTGACATCTAAATCAAAATAACTTAAGGAAATGGGAAGAATCTAACAACAAAACAATATTAGGTCTTGAAACATCATCCAAAACGAATTACGATGCATGGTATGTCATCTTTATTCTTTCTTGCAAATGCCTCTATTGCCAAATGCTTGGCTACTACTTGAGGATTTTCAATAGATTTCACCAGATCTATAACCTCTTCGTTCTTAATTTCCTGTAGTACAAATTTACTCTTATTTGAAACTTTCCACAAAATTCTTCAAATGAATTGTCCACATAATAGAAGCCCAGATTAAGAGCTTGTCAAATTATTTTTACACATCCATGAAAATAGCTATAGAAAGTTGTGAGAATCATTAAATTTATCATATAAATGAAACAAAATAGATAAGTCAAAATGACTGAAACAAATACTAAATATATGCAAAGCTCCTTTAGGTTAAAAAATTAACATAAGCATCAGGCATAAAAAATGATTCAAGTGAAGAAAATGAGAATGGTTAAATGAAAGATAGAGAAGAGTCCTCCATATACTGAACTATTGTATAATCATTGAGTACTAAAAGTTAGATAATAATAATTCTTATTCTCTTTCTAAAACATTGGCCATGAGAACTAAAGCTAAAAAAATTCAAGAGCAAAAACAAATAGAATTGAAACTCAAAGACTTAAAGCCTGTATTAAACATCTTCTGAAGAATATGAACATAAATAGCATTTGCAGAAGGATGGACTTCATTTCCAATAATTTCTTCAAAAAAAATGATTAAAATCTTACAAAGAACTAAACAACATGAGGACGAAGGTAAGATATATGAGCTACTTCTCAGCAAGATTCTTATTCTTGCTCTAATGCATCTATACCCCTTGAAGTATAAGCACAAAGCACAAACAAAAATATCTAAGGCAATTAGAAGTAAAGGATAGAAAAAACTCAACAGATAATGCTAGAAGTATGTTTTCATGTTCAACAATTTGGAATGGTTAGATGTAAGATGTTTCTACTCTGCTCACTTTCTCTGTTTTTGCATTTTAAAACCATGATATTTATTCATACTAGAGCAACTTACAACTAAATAATACTGAATTCACATTTGTTCAAGACGTGAATATTTTTTTGTCAAACTGAAGAAGATAGTTATATCACCGATTGGCAAGAAAACCTTAACCTTCACGATACCTAAATCTTATCCCAAAAAAATAGAGTGAGAAGACGAATTTTGTATACCTGCAAAACTAGTTATTTAATTATAAGATTCTTTTGGTTCTTTGCTTCCTGCATTGATTTCAACTTATCCTTACTATACTCAAGTAAAGGTTACTAAGGCTGTAGCTATTTATTATGCTCTATAGTAAGCTCAAAAAGATGCCTTTATTGTTATGGAAGTACAATCTAATAGTTTATCTATTACTATGTCACAAAAAAAAAGGGTTGATAATCTGGAAATAGGAGTCCTTTCTTTGACCTTGAACAACTTCGAAGACCTTCTGGCTCATGTTAACTTCATGTTCCTTTGTGTTTGTTACAAGGAATGCCAATTGAGTTGATTATAGATAATTTTCATTTGCTCTTAACTTTGTCATGAAATTATATGGAAGTCTTCCTTCCTATTGTGGTTTCAACTTGAAGCACAAGATGATGTAGGCTATCTTATAATTATGAATAAAATCTCTGTTGTTTGTTTAAAAAAAAAAAGTATTATAGCGAAGTACTGCAATTTCATCCTGCCTTGGTGTCATAAATGTATTTAATTATTCAAGCAAGTCATACCTTTCTTTATGTTGCAACTAGTATTATTGGACAATACTTAGATAGACTCGATTTTCTACACTTGTATATAATGTAGAGTGGATTAAGCCATATGAAATAAATGATATTATCTAATATAAGCAAGATTTCATAAGTGTTAATCCTGACCACAATATTTATAGGTGAGGTCTAAAACTAGCTCTACCTAACTTATTTTCCAGTACTAATAGGTGTATCATAAATGCAAGGCAAAGTAAAACAATCCAGTACATTGCTAATATCAACCTCTGCATGAAAACAAGGGGGCATTATTACAATTGTCTCCTATTTATGAACAAACAATAAATAGCTTCTAAGAACAATCAGCATATTTACAAAGGGAAAAGAAAGGACAGAACAAAAATAGCATCATAGAAAGAAGTATGTACTAAAGGTTGCACAAACAATCAATCTCCTCCCCTATGTAAAATAGAAATCTATTAATAGTTTGATTAACCTTACAACCTTTACCATGCAAGCAACTAATATCTCCTAATGCCAACATCCAAATCAAAATGGCTTTAGGAAATGGGAAGAATCTAACAACAAAACGACATTAACTCTTGAAGCATCATCCAAAGCAAATTGCAATGCATGATATGTCATCTTGACTCTTTCTTGCCAATACCGTTGTTGCCAAATGCTCGGTTATTGCTTAAGGATCTTTTGTGGATTTCACCTCATTGACAGCCTCTTTGGTTCATAATTACTTGGAATACAAATTGGCTTATAATTAAAACTTTCCACAAAATTCTTTAGATCATTTCAACATTATAGAAGCCCAGATTAAGAGTTCATCCAATTTTCTTTTTATCCATGAAAATAATTATAGGAAGTTGTGAGAGTCATTAAATTTATCATATAAATGAAACAAAATAAATGCGTTAGAATAAATGAAACAAATTTTAAACATTTGCAAAGACCCTTCAGGAATAAAAAAAAATAAACATCAGGCATAAAACTTATTCAAGTGAAGAAAATGATAGTGGTTAAATGAAATACGAAAGAGTCCTCCAACCACTGAACTAATGTGTAATCATCGAGTATAGAAATTTAGATAATAACAATAATTCTTATTCCTTTCCTAAAACATTGGCCAAGAGCACTAAAGCTAAGAAAATTCAAGTGTAAAAACAAATAGTATCAAAATTCAAAGTTTTTTAAACATCTTATGAAAAAATATGAACTTAAACAACATTTTGCAAGCCCTGAAGGATAGACATCATTTCCAATAATTTCTTCAAAAAAATAAATGATTAAAAACTTACAAAGAACTAAACAACATGAAGTTTGAAGGCAAGATTTCTAAGCTACTTCTTAGCAAGATTTTTATTCTTGCTTTGATGCATCTATAATCCTTGAAGTATAAGCACAAAATACAATCAAAAAAAATATATCTGAGGCAATCAAAAGTTAAGGGTAAAAAAAAGCTCAACAGATCATGCCGGAAGTATTTCCATATTCAACAATTTGGAATGGCTAGATGTAAGATGTTTCTATTCTGCTCACTATATCTATTATGCATTTCAAAACTATTATTTTTATCCACACTACAGTAACTTGTAGTTGAATTATACTGAATTCGTATTTCTTCAGACGTCTATATTTCTTGCCTAACCCAAGGAAGATATTTATACTATCGGTTAGCAAGAAAACCTTAACCTTCACGATATCTAAATTCTCATACTAGAAAACAAAATGACAAGACAAATTTGCTTGAATACCACGGAACTAGTTATTTTATTATCAAATTCTTCTAGCTCTTTGCTTGATGAATATGTTCCAACTGATCCTTTCCATACTCATGCAATAGAAAAAAGTTGATGATCTTGAAATGGGAGTCCTTTCTTTGACCTTCCTATATGCTTATGGCTCTTGAATTTACTTCATGTTCCTTTATTAACAATATAGTATAAAGAAGGAGTTGTGGTGTTTGAGTTTGGTAGTCGCTCCGTGTGCTTCTCACATGATTTTGTTTGATTCATTCGTAATTATAAAAACTTTTAACCTTTTTTGTTTTCTATCTTTAGGTATCAAAATAGCATATTTTATTTGGAGTGGAATTGGTTGATATAACATTGAATACACCCTCTCTCTCTCTCAAATTTCTCCCATAAAAACTCTCCTTATTTTTACTTCACCCCAAACCCTAATTTTATCTCTCCTTTCTTCACCTTCTGCCTTCAACGCCCTTTACCCCTCTCCTTCCCCTCTCGAAAAAAGAAATAAAAAAGAGACTCTCTCTACTATCAACTGAATATATATAAAAGCCAGAGATTAGATAAAGGACTATATAGAGGAATAATCTTTCATAGACTAATCACCATTTGTTGTTTCTGAATTCTTCTCCTTTTCTCTCTTTTGATTAGGAATTTTTTTGATGTCTTCTTTTCATTGCTTTTATGCAGATTTCTTTGCAGTGGAGCCTCAAAACACAAAGTAAAATTTTTTTATCCAACTTTTATTTATTATTTTCTTGCTTAATTCATTCTCCAGTGAACCATAAAATGTATTTGGTTATATTTCTCCCTATCATTAAATTCCAACTACCAAATTGCAACAAAAATGTAACATCTTTCGTACTATATTTCAAAGAAAAAATAACGGAAGATGGAAGAACCCTCTGCTATGAACTCCCATTTTCTCAACTCTTTTGTTCTTTTTCTTAGTTATTTTATTAATTTTCTTCTCCAATGTTGCCGTTGAAAATATTGATGATCTGATCATTACATTTCACTTTAAGAACAACTTTACGATGGATGAATGATAAATTTTATGGAACTAGAAATTACTCCAATATATATTTTCTTTTGATTGATGAAGAAAATAGTTTTCTCTATTTGTTTATAATTCATTATTTTTGGTGAAAATTTGTATTATGATTCTAAGGCTATAAATATTAGTTTATGTGCTATGTAAAAGCAAATTACATCATATCCAATGTTTGTTTTTGAGCTACTTGTTGATTTTTGTATTTGCTAACCTTTCAAAAATCATGTTTTTTTGCCATACAAAATAATGTAGGACATTTGTGCAATTTTTACATGCTATCTCAATTTTTGAATATTTGTTTCTATCAAATAAGTGTATATATGATTTTATGTTTATCCTTTTTTTTCGCTTAAATATCGTGATGGTTGATTTATTTTCTAAAGTTACACAATTTGAAATTTATTAATTTTTGAAAGAAATTAATTATGTTTGTGTTTTTTGGTCTAAAGGGTTTTTGAGCTTTCAATCAAATTTGCAGATTTAGTGCAAAAGATTGCATTTTTCTCGCTCAAGTTTTTTCTTTCCCTATTGTTTTGAAAATTTTTCATTTTAGTCTGTGCCCTATTTCTAATTAAGAGTTCAAGAAATCAAAAATAAGGGTCTTTGTTTGTACATGATGTTTAAAACTTGTGATATATGGATATGGAAACTATATTCTCAAAATATTGGAGAAATAAAAATGATGGAATTATAAAAGAGGCAGAGATAACGTGATCACCTTACTATTCATGTGTACGCCTTTATGCTATAACAAAATAAGTAAAAATATTTATTTGGTTAACCTACTGGTAGATTCTTATAATATTAATGTAAATTTCCTTAAATTTTCCTCTTTATTGAATGTCTTATACATGTACTTTTGGAGAAATTTGATCACCTCGTAATTTGGTTATATCTCAATGTTGATAAGCTTTCATGCAGGGACCTTTAAGTCGGGCGTTTATAAAGTTATTCCTAAATTGAGAGAGGCAGAGTTAATAAGAAGAAAAATGTATATTTCTTTAATTATTTTTTATCAAACGAAGAATTATTGGATTTCTAGAAATATATAAATAAAAATCTAGAATTTAGTGATTTTGCTTTCTTTTTGTATTGGAGTAACCTAAGTTGGTACCTGGTTCCTCTTTTGGTGAAACCTTATTATGTTGTGGTGTTATTTGATTTCTACAATAGATATATATGATGTTGTTTTGATATTATTAAGATAGGTGCAGACAGATGCCTCATATTAATTTTCTTAGCTATCTTAACTTAGGTTTGCTGGTTGAATTTAATGACAGATGCTATTAATTCGATTACTATTTTTAGAATGTTTCATTTAGTGAATGATTGTTTCAAGGTTAATTTTTCAGGTTCTTATGGGCTTTTTGGTTTGGAAACATAATAGCAGAACTGAAGTTATTCAAATTTCAAGGAGTTGAATCACAGCTATCATTTTTAGAACTCTTTTATTTTTATTTCTCTTATTTTAGCTTGGTTATACATAATGAGGGTCTTATTTGAACAAGCATCTGATTATATGTTGTCACATTGTCCACAGTTTAAGTGTGGCATAATAATAAAGAAAAAAAAAATAGAATCCTACTATTTAATGTACAGGCACGTAAGCAAAATGCTTTTGCTTACAACACGTTTAGAAAATTGAGGAAAAAATAATATCAAATCAGAAAAGTGATCTCAAACTTTTGTACTAAAATTCATCTACTGTTTGGTTATAACATTGGATAATTAAAAGTTTAACTAATGTTTTGAGGGACTGTTGCCAAATATAAGGTTGAGCATTAGATGTGACATTGGATAACTAGAGATTTAGCTTTTATGCTTCTCTTTCTTGCAATTATTATTGTTGAGTAGCATATCTTTTTTATTGATATCTGCCAGCTATCTTACCTTTCAATTTTTTTTTCCTTATGAAGTTATTTAAGCAATTCATCAATTTCTATTGTCTTTCTTTACTGTAACTTTTCAGGAAATAGTAAACAGAGACTAATTCTTTTGAATCTTCTAAATATAAAGAAGTCTTAACCTCATTCTAATCAAAATATAATGCATAATAGGCTAGGTTTAGATGCTATAGAGTAGACATGGGGTCGTGAAACTAAAAAAGATTTGGAGTTTCCTAAGAAAGTATGTAGTCTAAAAGAAAAGACGAGCTTTCACTCATAAAATTTTGATTTTCTAGTTTCTCTTTGTTTCCTTTTTGATGCAACTATTTTGTGTATATTATTAATCTTGGAGTTTAAAACAGCATTTACATAACTCTTCGGTGTTCTATTCTATTTATTTGTTGTGCTTTTGATCATATATGATGATTTTGTTTTTATTGCCATATGATTTTCATTAAAGCTTCCGCCTCTATTCATCAGAAGCAATTGTTTATTCTAGTTATTACATTATGTGATATTGGGAATTTTGTAATTATCTCTGAACCATATTCCTTCAATGGCTATATATCATTCTAAGTGCTACTAACACCATTGTTAGTCCTGTACTAAGAGATCTAAAGATAATATATCCAATGCAGGGATTGAATGTTCTATAAAATAGTTTTTTGTCTTAATCTGTTATGCTACATTTATTCTCTGTTTGATTACTTTATTTGAAACTTGATGTCATTGATTTAGAGGACTAATCCTTTGACTTCTGAATTCTGGAACAAATTTTAATTTTGATTGATTCTAGTATTGTGAATGTAATGATAGCTTACTATATTTTATTTTTAAGAAAGCTAATGATAGCTAACTTGAATTCTTTGTATTTCTTATATATTAGTTCAACTATTAATTGCATATGTTTTAGTACTTCAAACATTTATTTTCTCAATATTATTAACTCATTTTACATTTTACAATGTCTTTACAATAATTCAATTATCTTGGGCGTTATTTCTATCTTTTTGTTCACCGTGCATTGCACGGTCAATGTCTCCTAGGATTTGTTAAAAGGATTGGCAATCAAGTCAGTTTTATATTAGCTTCATTTGCACTTAGACTTTGTCGACATCTCATGTAAGAAATTATATAGAAGTCGTTCACCGTGCATTGCACGGTCAATGTCTCCTAGGATTTGTTAAAAGGATTGGCAATCAAGTCAGTTTTATATTAGCTTCATTTGCACTTAGACTTTGTTAAGAAATTATATAGAAGTCTACCTTCCGCTTATGACTTCAACTTGAAGCACAAAATGATGTATGTAATATGATATTTATGAATAAAATCTCTATTATTTGCTAAAAAAAAATGATTATAATGCCCTATTGCAATTTGAACCAACCTTGATGTCATATATGTATTTAGCTATTCAAGCAAATCACATATTTCTTCATGCTGCAACTGATATTAATCGGAATACTTAGACAAATTCAGTTTTTTTGTTCCACTTATATATCCTGTGGTTTGGCTTAAACCATAGGAATAAATGACATTTGCAAATGTAAATAAGATTTCATAAAATTTGATTTTGACTAAGTGAACTCTAAAACTAGGTCTATTTAATTATTTTTCGGTACTAACAGTGTGTATCATAAATGCAAGCCAAACTAAGACAATCCAATACATTGCTAATATCAGCCTAGTCTCTACACGAAAACAAGTGGGGCATTATCATAACTGTCTCCTATTTATGAACAAACTACAAATAAGTCCTAAGAACAATCAACATATTTACAAAGGGGGAAAAAAAGGACAGAACAAAAATAGCATCCTAAAAAGAAGTATGTACCAATTTGCACAAACAAAAGAACGCCACCCTATATAAAATAGAAAACTATTACTAGTTTGATTAATCTTCCAACCAGTACCATGCAAGCAACTAATATTTCCTAACGCTAACATTTAAATCAAAATGGCTTAAGAAAATGGGAAGAATCTAACAACAAAACAATGTTAGTTCTTGAAACATCATCCAAAGCGAATTACAATGCATGATATGTCATCTTTACTCTTTCTTGTTAATGCCTCTGTTGTCAAACGCTTGGTTGCTGCTTGAGGATCTTTAATAGATTTCACGATATCCACTGCCACTCTTGGTTCTTAATTACCTGCAATAACTTTTCATGAAATTCTTTAGATGAATTGTCCACATAATAGAAGCCGGATTAAGAGCTCATCTAATTTTGTTTTTATCCATGAAAATAATTATATGAAGTTGTGAGAGTCATAAAATTTATCATATAAATGAAACAAAATAAATGTGTTACAATGAATGAAACAAATTTTAAACATTTACAAAGCTCCTTCAGGAATTTTTTTTTTAAAAAAAAAATCATAAACATAAACATCAGGAATAAAAACTGATTCAAGTGAAGAAAATAAGAATGGTTCAATAAAAGATAGAAGAGCCCTCCAACTATTGAACTGATGTGTAATCATGGAGTATTGAAAATTAGCTAATAATAATAATTCTTATTCTCTTCATAAAAATTGGCCAGGATAACTAAAGCTAAGAAAATCAAGTGTAAAAACAAATAGAATCAGAATTCAAAGTCTATTAAACATCCTCTAAAGAATATGAACTTAAGCAACATTTGCAGAAGAATAGGCATCATTTCCAATAATTTCTTCAAAAAAAATAAATGATTAAAAACTTACAAACAACTAAACAATATGAAGTTTGAAGGCAAGGTATCTAAGCTACTTATCAGCAAGATTCTTATTCTTTCTCTAATGCATCTATACTCCTTGAAATATAAATACAAAATACAAACAAAAAAATATCTAAGGCAATCAGAAGTTAAGGGCAAAAAAAGCTCAACAGATCATGCTGGAAGTATTTGCATATTCGACAGTTTGGAATGCATTTCAAAACCATGACATTTGCATCTGTTTAAGACATGCATAATTTCTCACCTAACCAAAAGAAGATAGTTATACCACTGATTATCAAAAAAAAACCTTAACCTTCAAAAATCCCCAAATTCTCATCCCAAAAAACTGAGTGAGAAGACGAATTTTGTTTACTGCAAAACTAGTTATTTATATTAGTCACTCAAATGAATTTATACATAGATTATTTGATTCTAAGTTTGTTTTTTCTCTTATTCCAAATTAAATAATGTATCTGATTAAGCTAAATTGCAAATTTTCTGACTAATCACTCAAAGATTTAGAAAATCAATGTGCTGAAAACATACCTTTACCGAAACCAAAAAATGAAAAGCTATAACAGGTACGAAAGTACATCTTGATACGTCCATGTCATCAAATCTTTACGTTCAACTACACTTTTGTCTTACTTTGTCTCACCTTTTCTCATTGTGCTTTCGCAGCATAGATGTAAAACTAAAATTTATATAAATCTTTGTTTGTAACTCTAATAATGCAGTTTCAATATTAATTTCTTGCACTTTTTATGTTCTCTTACTTCAGATCTTGGTAATTTTTTCATCACATAATAACACTAGAAAAGAATTGGCTAAGTTTCAGATATTTGGAAAAAGAATAAGATCAGAATAACTAATACTTTTACAAAAAACCAAAAAAAATGTATACAACATAGCAAATACCAAAGTAGAAACAAAAATATGCTAGATTTGATTATCGATAACATTCTTGTGAAAGGAACGAGAATCTTCAAATTTGAGCAAAATAGTTTTTACAGTAAGAACTACAAAGTCGAATTGACTCTGTCAATACTCATAATATCACATATCATAATCCTTAACAAGAAAGAAAAATCAAATATCCAAATCAATGTAAAATTAACAAGTCCATGGAAGGAAAAACAAGCAAATACAATATATGCTATTCTAAACATCAAGTTTAGCTGTCCAGAACTCTTTCCACGTCTACCTTTTTGTAAAATTGCATAAAATTTGAAAGAGATAATGTAACTCTTTATAATTGCACACAGGAATATTGGGAGAATAATAAATTTATCATCAACTTTGCCAACAATACACCCATTACCAACACACCCAGTTTACTGGACAGTGATGAGAAGTTCAAATAATGGAGAGAGATTATATCTTTTGAAGGTCATACTATAAGCTAGACACCTCTTGTGTCGTTTTGTTGATCAATTAGAGGGCTTAAATAAGGATACAGATAGTATAAACATCAAAATCAACACATTAATGACATGAGAGTCGCTTCAGCTACTCTCCAAAGGGAGAGAAAGATGAGAAAGAAAAAGGAGATACAAATTTATGAAAAAATTACAAATTGGTAGAACACTAACCTTCCACAAGCCATCGCTTGCCAATATTACAAACTCTATTGTACAGTCGATGGGCACATGTCGTATATCTGGCTCTGAACTCAAATGATTTTTAAGACTTTGATCTCCAAAAGCACGTGCAACTGCCAATTGTCCGTTAACTCGAGGCACATCTCCTAAAATAAGAATCGTACACAAAATATATATATACTTCAACCCAAATAGCTTCAATGCATTATTTAAGAAATGAAGTGATTCCCCATGACAGAAGCATATTCTAAAGTTATTTAATGAAACTACCAGGAAGAGTAGTGACGAAGCCCCCCTGTTTTTCAATTCTTTTTCGCTCGCTATGTGGTTCGTGATCAACCGTCAGTTGATTGGCAACACCCTTTTCACAAACAACAGCTCTAGAATCACCTATATTTGCAATCCATAAATCTTTACCGTCAATCACAATAGCTGTTACTGCAGTTGAGCCTCCAGGACCAAGTTGCTTAGAATTCTCCAATATAATATTATCGGTGGAGCGATAAGCATTTTTAATAGCAAGCTCAGGGTATTCCCAGAAATTAGGCTATACAAAAATGAAAAAGATAAAAAAGAGTTTGAGACGAAGCAAATTAAATAAAGGACATAAAATCATTAGCCCAAACCCTACTTTAAGTATGCTTAGGAGATTAAATCAAAGTGTAAATTCTATAAGAGAAAAACTAATTCAAGAGCAGCATATGATCAATTTTACATCAAAAGTTATCTAGCATAAATTATCTTCAAAAAAAGGATGTTAACATAAGTGTTGCAAAGTTTCATAGAAACCAAGAAAACAAAGATGCATTCATTTTTAATGTCAAAACACAAAGCAGATTGTTGTGTTTTTTCCGCACTTACATTAACAAAGACTTCACCTAATCTAACAACACAATTTGGAAAAAAAAAAAAAAAATCTACAGATCAAGAGGTTATCTAAAGCTATTTAAAATCTATAAATGAAGAGATGTTTTCGAGCCAAAGTACCTTACCTACACCTTGAATCAATCATAAATGACTTAATAAGGAAGATATAATTGGAAACATCAATTGACAAAGTTAAAGTATAGAAACAAGAAAATAACAGAAAATTCACAAACTCATAAAATATATGCAAGTATTGATATATACCTGTTCAAGTATGTTGTTGAAAAGATTATCTTTCAAATAGATTGGGACACGATCGCCAAGGTGACCATCAAAGATTGCAAATAAGCCCAGTACATGGCCATTTCTTTTCTGGTATTCTGCCACATGGTAATCTTCCATGTCATGTCCTGACTGTCCTTCAACCAAGTGAAATCCATAAGCCACTTTATTACTTGATGAATTGGACTTGCTTTTTCCTTTACCCGTGGCAGGTGAAGACATTAAATCAAGACAAGCAGCTCTCTATGATTCCAACCATAAAAAAAGTGAAAAAGTTAACTCTCAAAATATAATCTTAAATCATGATTTCAAAGCAAGCATAAAATTTATTCAACGCTACAACAATTTCTAATAGCCAAGAAACCATGAAACAGGACCAGATATTAATTTTAAGAACCTTTTGGATGAGAATTTAATATTTTCAAGAACTCATACAAAGCACATGATCATATGAACAGATAATCATTAGAATACTATTTCGATGACAAAAACAAGAAAAGGGCACCTTGATTTTGTTCAAAAGACCAAAATCTAGCAGTTTCCATGTCTGAGTTTATTTTAGGCATCAATCTCTTCGACTCATAGATAAAATATTCAAACTCAAATTATTTCAGCCCCTAATCTCAAACAAACAGGACCAATAAACTAAAAAAATCCAAAAATTAAATTTGATTCTTCTATTATAAGAAATCTCTGGTGAATTTCTGTTTGTCAAAACGTGTTGAGAAGTTATAGCTTGATGGTTTTCTTTTCTTGGAAAATTAGTAGTCGCCTCCCTGCTTGTATAGGGAAAATGGGTTGCAACTAGTTTTTCAAAAGAGTCTTATTTCAAATCTTTCATGTATATCTCGTTATTTAAATTAATTTAAGAATAGTTTAGTTGAGACTTGCCGACTGACTTTGACTTTCAAGAAATGGGCTGGAACTGGTTGACAAATAAAATCAGTTAGCACCTTTTGAAGTTCTAAAATTTTGGAATCAAACTCAATAAAAAATTAAAAATAATTAATTTGACTCGAGTTTTATTTATAAATCTTGTGATTATTATCAAAACTTATGTAATTTTGCTTTCATATGGTTTAATTCACAATATAGTGTTTACAAGTGAAGTTAACAATTACGTCTACCTAAGTATTTTTCCTAAAAAATTCTATTAAAAAAAAAAAATTCTCCCCTATCCTCAGTGACTCTAACTCATGATTAATAGATAATAATGAAACGTCTTACTATCTAAACACTAGATGTTTACATTTTACACGGAAAACTCATCTTTGCTTCTATATGTAAAGTATCTTTGCAAATTTTTTTTTTACATTTTTTTAATTTAGTCTATTTTTTTCTGTCAGGTCATTATGGGAGGTTTTGTGTTTAGTCCCTTTAGATTGTTTGTTTTTTGTTTTTTATTCGTTTAATCAAAAGAATTGACTGATTAGCTACTTTTTTGAAGTCATTGTGTTTGTTTATTATCTTTTCCTTATAATAAATGCAAAGTATATACATTTTGAAAAGATACAACTTACTAAAAAGATCCGCAAGGTTTTTTTTTTTTTGGGGCCGGATGGGTATACAATGGCAATATACTCGTTTTTTTTCAGCAATGGGCATTGCTGAAGAGACTGTTGGTTAACCAAAAGTGTTAGTCAACCAAGGTTATTTCATTTGGTTAAAACGTCCGTAATGGTTATTTTATATGAAAAGAAAAAACTGCCTATCTTTCTTTTCTTTTCATTAATATTTTTTATTTCCTAAATCTTTCTTTCCTACGCTGGACATTTCCGATGCCATTATGTTAAATAATTTAATAATGAAATTTCTAAAATTCACTGCATAATAATTGTGATGTTTACTACTCCTACATACTTGTTTATGTAATATCTACCCATGGAAAATACTTTACAAAACTATATTTCAAAATTATTTTTTAAAATTAATCTATGTGTCAAAATTTTATTTAATGTCCAATTCTCTAATCTTAAACCCTTAATTAAAATTTATTCTTTTTTTTGAATCTAATGACACATCAATAATTTATATATATCATTTGATATTTATCAATTTATATAAGTGGACTACTCTACCTATAGACAGTTTATTCAAAGAAGTAACCATTCAAGAATCCATCAAACATGCCCTTTTTAATTCATTAATGGCATAACAGCACATGCAATCGTGCACTAATAAAATGATTGTCAGTATAGACATTCCATGGCGCACCTATTTCCTAGAGGCGGAAACAAAAATTGCAACTTCGAACTTAACAGGCATTTACTTATAGTGATTAATTTATATTTTGCAACTTGGGGCTTAGCAGGCATTTACTTATAGTGATTAATTTATATTTCACCTAGAATTTTAAAGGGACAGAACTATAAATTACTCTTTCTGTCTCATTTATTTTGTTATAATTTGATTTTTATAGTCCATTAGATCAATTTTATAATCAAAAATTCATATAAATTTATTTAATTTTTTTTGAAATTTTTTAACAAAAATAAAATTTATATAAAATATTATGACATAAAACTTAAAATTTACAACAACAAAAAAATCCAAAAAATTTATTAAAGATTGAGCCTTGAAAAATTGATTAATTGACAAAAAAAAAGAGTCAAACATAACAAATATATTGAGACGGAGATAGTATTTAAGATTACAAATAAAATTAAAAAAAAAAATTAAGGATAAAAATTACATATTCTAAAATCTTAGGGGCGGCAACAATGGAAACTTGAGCCAGCCAGAATTGATCAAAGATATTTTGGACGGTTCGGATTTGAACCACCAATATGTGAAATGCACACAATTGAAGTTCAAAGATACATATTATTATTGACACCACTAAAATCCAACCCTGCATTTTTTGGTCCACCTGCGTACTGAATAATAAATGACTAAATGAGTATTCACCAGACAAGTCCCGTTTGCAACTCATTATGCCCAAAACATATGTCACCGAACATAGCAAGTAGAAAACTTTGGGAAAATACTTAGTAAATTCGAGAGAAATTTTATGTTGGTCAGGACAATAATTATTTCTCTATTAATAAGATAAGAAACTGTCATTTGAAATGTAAGACCCATTTTTTTAATAAGATAACTATCTTATTTTTTAGAAATATAAACTCTCTAATCTAAATAGAAGACTCATATTAGTTGAAAAACAACTACTGAACATATTTAGTAATTACTATAAGATCGATATAAAAATTCTCGTAAATTTGGTATTAAATCTCAACAACAAATTTTGTAATCAAAATTATATCTTATAAAACTCTCAAACTTACATCATCTTATGTTATTTATTTCTATAAAACTTAGTCAACACAACATCAACAAATGAAATTACAAACCAAATTTATTTAAATATTTAGAAAGTGTTTTGTTTATGAGTAAAAAAAAAAACAGTAAAAATTAAAATTCATGATAATCATAAATATTATTTAGTTAATTATTATGAACATCGTTCTATAAGAATTAAAGTATTAAAAAATATCTATTTTTATTTTTCACTTGTGACATAAATTTCAAATTTATGAATTTATCAATATAATATAATTCATTTTGTATTCAAACCAAACAATTTTAAAAAAATAACATAAAACTATACCGAAAATAAAATTTATTATTCACATTTTAATTTCGATTCCCTAATACAAACAAAACACCCCCTGACCTTTTCTTTGACCGTCTTATCAATCACTTTCTCCAGTACGGGGAATCACCACTTTGGACGTGTAGAGTGGAATTGGTCAAATTTCGACAAAAGGAGATTACAGTTACGTAACAACAATTAGCAACCCGGAGGAGTAAATTTTTTTTTATTTCAAGTTCTTGTTTCAAAAAGAGCTTTTGGGGCCATGTTAACCGCAACCTGGTCTGGGCAGTTTACCCTCCATTGTAGAGGCCCCGAATGCATATGGTACAGCAAAAATATCAGCCTCGAGTTTCTGGGTTGGTCTCTGTATCTCAATATATTAAATGGTTTTACACGAGGGAAGGTACAAAATTTTCATCCTAAACCATACTAAAATGAAATAAAGCAAACGTAAAACGAAGAAGAAAAGGACTAAAAAAGAAGAAAATCATCTACGGAAGTGAATATTTACAACCGCTGGCTGCAAAAACAATGTCTGCTGAATAGAAAGTGCTAGGGGCAAAAAGGGATGGAAAATAAATGAAGAAATCTTTTTCGTCCCACTATCTGTGTTACCAGCTTCAGGTCCTAATTGAAAGAATGCCACAAGCATCATGGTTATGAAGCAAATGAAAATAATGAAAGCAAGTAACATGAGCACACTAGATCTTTAAGATTACTGAGTTTTTAACCCAACTAGAAGTACCTGTTTTGATTTTGAACTTGAGAATATTGGGCTGCCTCCTTGAAATGAACTTGATGGGATGGTCAGTAGACTGTCTATGTCGGTCAGTTGCTGAAATCAGCTGCAGTAATAGTAGATGATTAATGTGTCAAAATATTCAGACAAAAGGGCAAGGAATGCACAAACTTAAGACGAACATTCAGCTAAAGGAGAGACCATCATCTTTAACCTTGGGGGGGGTGTGGAGAATGACAAAAATTAATAGTAACACAAAAGAAAAGCTCACAACAATATTTGAACGTAGATATAGAGAGAGAGATGGGGAGAGGGAGAGGGAGAGATGATGCTTCACTGCAAGCTATCCATTGATAAAGGAATGATAAAATCAAATTTATGTTCTCCGCTGAAACAACAATCAGCTAAACTATATGTGTCTTTTCAGCCACGAGTAGAGAGATATGCACCAGAAGTACACTCGCATCATCTTGTGTTAGAGTGCAGGTGAAAAGTGATAAAATAATGATTAAGAGAGCTGCCATGCATCTCAAGAAAATGAAAGTGAATTCAGACCCAAACCTTTTCATCATAGCGAAAGAGAGATTGGTCGAAGTAGGGAGAAGGGCTCTGAGATTGACAACTAAAGGGTAAAGAGGAGAGCATCTTCTTCACAAACTGCAAAATGGGACAAATCCATTGGTTAATTATTGATCCATGAATAATCTTCATCAGATATGAGAATATGATAACACTACTTTGTGATAACATCTGAATACAACCATATTACCTGAGAAAAGCTGCAAGCTTTATTTTTATTGGACCTCAGTTGCTCAAGGGCATGAATGTTATTTGAATGAGTTGATATGAAATTCATATGCAATGAACTTTTGCCTGACACGTGAAAGTGGTCACAGAACAGTTCAAACAACAAATAGAGCTCATCCGTAGAATTCTGCAGGACATTGGAAAGTCATTTGCATGTGTAATGCTTTATCTCCAACAAGACTTTCAGAAGAAAACTAAGAATCTGAATTGTAAGTTATATACCTGATAGAATGCAACTATTTCAGTCGTCTCCATGTTATATACTGCAAAGAATGCAGGCTGGTTATCAGCATTTCGAGATACCTGCAGGTACAAAGGTAAATAATATGTATATCGAAATTATTGATTCGACTAAAGATTGTAACAAGGTTAGGTGAAATGCATAACTGTAACTAATTGTGCTCGAGTTTTTGCATAAAGACTAATCTCCCCCTCAGTTTAACAGGTATGTTTAAAGACCTTCTCCATAGTTAGAATCTGTCTCCAACAAGATGCCACAATGATGATGTCAACAGAATATTCCTAAAGCATTTCGACATGCGAGTTCAAGAGATAATATTAGCTAAATGTCATTTACCCCCAAACTTCGTACCCACAAGATATGTATTGCAATATTATTTCTTCCACTGAATAGAACAAAATTGTACAGCATGTGATTTATGTACAAAGCAAGTTAAAGGGGCCAGCAAACAACCACAATCAACACGACTAAACAAAAGAGACTGCCAAAGATGGTGAATGTAACTTATCCGAACATGAAATCTGAGAGATTCCATGTTCAAGGAATCCAGCAAAAGAAAATGATAGAGTTCCCAACCTAAAAGAGTTGAGGAAACTGAGGAACTCATTTTTGTAGCAACAAGGATGGCCAGCTAGAATTGGCTTTAGCGGTTTAACATTAACAAAAATTAGGTTTATTCAAACCCAGTTCATTACTCATTCTTATGTATTTGAAAGTACTAGTGTTTTCAAAGGATAATGTTCCAAACAAACTTTAGAGTTCTAGAATTTAGAGACAGATGTTCCCAAGTTAAGGAAGAAACCAAATAACAGCTAGAAGCCAAACATCGACTGATAAAGCAATGCCAAATGGTATTTCTAATTGAAGCAATTGGGTAATACTCTGTACAATTAAGCCCATTCCAGTCCAGACCCTCAGAGGCAAGAACCTTGTTATGCCTTTTTAGATGCATAATTCTACACTTTTCAGCTTCATATCATAATTACATAGCTCAATCAAATAATCAACATCACCTGCATATTCCATTAATTGGGTTCCCCTGTGGTTTGGCTGTTTTCCACACAACACCTTTATGGTTTAAAAACCTACAAATACGCCACTGTACTTTCGGTAAAAAAGACTTGTGGACAGAAAATCTACCAACGGAAGTTGAATGACACGCACACTTTGTTTTCAAATTTTCTGCATCTTTTTAAATTATGAAAGTTCTATTCCTAATTTACCCTTCTTCACCTTTCAGGGGGGAAAAACAAAGTCAGAAACACCATCTCAACCTCCATCTCCACCAAAACCTCCATCTCACAACAACACCACCTCCACCTCCACCAAAACCTCCATCTCACAACAACACCATCTCCACCTCCACCACACCACAGACAACAACCACCACCACCATAGACAACAGCAACAACCACCATCTCCACTCCTTAACCTCCACCTCCACCACAAAAGCAACCACCTCCACCTTCTCCCAACCACAGACCACGCCTCCCCCCCCCCCTCTCTCCCTCTTTCCCGTTTCCCTCTCCTCCAAGCCCCAGACCTACCACTCTTTCCCCCTTCATCTCGTTCCCCCAGCCTACCACCCCCTCATCCTCCCTCCCAGCCTTGCCACCCCCTCTCTTGCCTCCCTCCATCTCCTCCAGCCTCCCCGGCCCCCTTTTCAACTCCCCTGCCTTCCACTCCATATCTCCCCTAGATGCAAATCTAAGAAAATATGTGTAGATTTGGATGTTTTGACTTTAGATCTTGAGGACTTGTATTTGACATGGACGCTTTCAAGATTATATTCGTAATTTATGCAAAAATCTGAAATTGTTGGTATTATTTTTTTTTTTTTGTCAAAAATCACCATTAGAATATGGTGGCTGGTGGTGGCATGACGACTGTCAGTTGCAGGAGGGAGGAAAGAGGAAGGGTATTTTTGTCCATTGGTTTAATCATTACTTTAACGGCTCCGTTAGTGAGTTGATTTCCCATTCATAAGACTCTTTTACCAAAAGTACAGGGGGTAATTTGTAGGTTTTCAAACGCTAAAGGGGTCATGTGGAAAAAGACCAACTACAAGGGGTGTATGTAGAATTTACCCTTAATTTAATTGTGAGATAATCCACAAAAAAGCATAATGTTAAAGAACATGGGCTTTCATCTCAAAACCAATTGGCAATGAGTGGTGTGGCCAATGAACCTTATTAATTAGTTCAAGATCTTTAGGCTAACCAATGTGGGATATTTATATTTAACACTCCCTCTCACACCTGACTTGGGTTGGTTGAGCGCCCAGAACTAGAGAGAACCCGTGATTTGGGTTAGTTGAACTCCTGGGGAATTGAGCGCCCGAGGCTAGAAAGAGAACCACCCGTGACTTCAGTTGAGCTCCCAGAGAGTTGAGCAAGCCCGTTGATCTAGGCCAGAGAGAACCCAAGGCATGTGTGGAATGGAAGGGAGAAAACGCTGAGGCTAGCTCTGATACCATGTTAAAGAACATGGGTTTTCATCTCAAAACCAATTGGCAATGAGTGCTGTGGCCCATGAACCTTATTAATTAGTCCAGGATCTTTAGGCTAACCAATGTGGAATATTTTATATTTAACAAATATAGCCTATCAAGTTCTAAGCTAATTCAGCCAATCACATCAAAGAAGACAAAGATTCCAGACCAACTTTGCTTTTTTTATTTCTAAGATCAACTTTAGACAGAATAAACGAAATCAAAAACCTCCACTCCAATCTGTGGAATAAACATTAGAATTTCTAGGGTAAATATTAGCAGGAAATGAGAATCTCACCCCACCATCAACACTACCAAACTTTATCAAAAGGTGATGCCGATCCAAGAATTGCACCTGTAAATAACACAATCAAGAAGTTTGTTAAGCATTTATTAATGCGAGAGAGGATACATGCAACAGGAAATAGGTAGGAGAGAACAAACATAGCAACTAATTACACGTCAGATGTGAGAATAAGGCTAGGGAGACAAATCGAAACTTAAAAGAGGGAAGCCTACCTTCCAGATAATCAAATCAACATAATCTTGGAAATGGAAATAAAACTTCTTCTTGAGGCACTGCATTCTCTGATTGAACAAGAGAAACAAATATTACAAAAAGCCATCATCATTTTGAAGTTTGATCTGTAACAGTTTAAAGAGTCTGCATGATCCAATATCAGACCAAACACCATCTAAGGGAACATTCGTTCACTGCGGCAAATTTTTAACTAGGAAACAAGAACCTCAGAAGATAACAAAATAAAAACCACAGGTACATAAAACTCTTACTTTCAATATATGTGTCACCAAGAACCAAAAAAACATATAAAAACTGATAGACTCAAACAACATATTAAATACAAATAAATAAGCTGCAATATGCACAAATTAAAAATACAGCCACTGTATAGAACATGCATCAGGAATATCGCAAAATTCCTTTAAGACTTAAAGGGTAAATTTTATATATGGGTAAACGGCCATTAAACCAACGATGCTTTATGGGTCTGAATGTTGGGCAATAAATTACACACGAGCAAAAGATGAGAGTAGCAGAAATGCGAATGTTAAGATAGATGTGTAGGTATACTAGGATGGACAAGATATGCAATGAGCATATTTGGGATAAAATTGGAGTAACACCAGTCGATGAGAAGATGAGAGAAACATGCTTAAAATGCTTAGGTCATGTGCTAAGACGGTCAGTAGAGGCGCCTATTAGATGAGTAGAGCTTAGGTCGTGTGCTAAAACGGCCAGTAGAGGCGCCTATCAGATGAGTAGAATTTAGAGGGAGTAGTCAGCATAAGAGGGGTAAGGAAAGACCGAAAAAGACTTGATGATAATTTGTAAGAAAGATATAGCCCATCTAGGAATTAATGAGGATATGATTTATGATAGAGCGCAATAGCGTAGTAGGATTCATGCAGCTTACCCCACTTAGTGGGAATAAGGCTTGGTTTGTTTGTATGTTTGTTTGTTGAGGTTTGTTTGTATAGAACATGCATAATGCAACTGCAGCAAACAGAGGCTCCTTATAAGGCAGTAACAAACCAGGTGACATAGGAATTAGAATGAAAGAATTACTTGCTTTGAACTATACTAACCACCAGAACCGAGTACCTAGGATTTAAAATTTTCAGCGCTCACAAAATAGCTTTAGGAGATGCAGCAAAAAAATGGCTAATACAAATTTCAATCCTGATGGCACGAATTAAATTTCATTTGAAGCAAAAATCAGGAAAAAAGAAAGAGAAGAAAACAAAGGATAAAATAGTTTTTTCATGAAAGTCAAAGAATACCAAGTCGATATGAAAATGGCTGCAATTGAGCTGTAGCTACTTTCAGAGATACTAAAAGAGGTCTACTTTGTGAAAAGACCTCACCAAGTTACAACTTGTGTTGCAGTAACACCAAAAAACTTCAAATATAGATGTCTATTTAACCCAGTTAACCATTAGAAATAATAAGTTGACATAATATTTGGAATAAGGACTAATTTCACAATGCACCCGTAGTTTTTCTTTCAATATTCACTTTGCAACATCAAGTTCTCTTTTAGCCACGTTGTCCCTTTACATTTTATCCCAGTGTCATTAGCCTCGATTGTTAACAGAACTTGATCAAGTTGGAGGGTAATCATGTTAACTCACTTTTACAGGCTGTTAGCTAAACAGTTTCAAGGTCATATTTAAGGTTCAAGGAAAATCTAACTGTATGTAAAGGACAGCTATGACGACAAGGCATAATAGAAATAGTTAAGAGCTTTCCACAAACCTTTCATAGACTCCAAGTTCACACTTAACACTAGGTCTCTTCTATTTACTACATGCATAACTTTTTTTCAAATCAAACAGTTCTGTTATAAATTGGTTAATTGGCACAATGTAGCAGCACAAAAGAGCAATATGTTGAGATGATACTTGAGGGTAAACAAATAATTGAAGAAAATGTCGGGGTGTGATCTGGAACTACTGAACTACAACTACATACTTAATTCAGGAGTGACACAATGCTGCTCCATAAGAATTGATCAGTAGCTTCTTATCAAGGATGGTGATGCAGTCAATGAAGAGCACAAGGAAAAGTAAAATTAAAGCTTTTCATAGTTGTGTAACTTGTGTAACTGTTAGATGTCTTAGGAGTCGTATTATTTTGAGTTTAGGTTATACGGGTATTTTAGTCTTTTATTTAATAGCAGTAAATTTTCAGCAATTGTGTGTTTAGTCTTGAGCAGTATTCTAGTCGTATTAGGTTCATAATTAGAGTCTAGTTGACACAGGATAGTTAGTTTTGTTTAGAATTGGAATTAGTAATCATAATCACAATATCTGTTTCTAGGGTGATTTACAGCCCACAAACAGCAGGGTTACTATGTTATCTTAGACAGACATGATGAATTGAAAGTTTAATTTATTGTTTATTAGTTTGTTTTGTTTTCTCTCTTAAATATTCTCAGATTCTCTCTTCTTCTCTGATTTTTCCCCAGTCTACTGTAGTTAACGGCAGTGTTCACAGCCCCCCAGAACAGCCCCAAATTTCCCCATATTCTTCTGCCTGCGCTTGTAGACAAGATCGCCCAGTCTTGTACTACATCAGTTTTGTATCAGAGCCAAACTTTCCTCTCTTTTCTTGACCATATTTTTCTACCTCACCTCAAATATGGTTACCAACTCAAAGCTGTATTCAAAGTTTGACACTTTGTCAAAGGATTATAATGAAAATATCGTCGTACTTAATCATAAAGATAAAAAGTTGGAAGCCTTGCAATTATCTATGGATGATAGATTCGACAGAATTGAGGCATTATTGATGGGGAAAAAAACTTCAAGCAAGCCAAAATAAAGATCTTAGTGTTCAGATTTTAGCTTGCAATCTGTCCCATCAATTCCATCTGGTCATTCTCTTCAACTACCCTTTGCTTTACCAATTTCTCAATTAGTTTTTCAAGGTTCTCCTCAATACCAATTTACTGCAGGTTCAAATCAAGAGATTTCTACTTTACACACTATTGAAGATTTTGGCAAGGGATTCGAGAGTGAACTTTCAGAATCCAAATTTACAGAAGGTATTGTTTCATCTGACAAGAGCATCACCTACAAGATGTTGTTGCAGCAGTTCAAGATCAAAGTCAAGAAAAGTTTCCTACTATTCACTCTAGCAATTGACTTTGTCCTTGACTCCTTGGGGATCTTCATCCAAAGAGGTCCAATATTTACCTGTTGCTACATCAAGTAAAAGACATGAGCAGCTTTTGAAATTGCAACTATGTTGTTACCTCATGGACAGAATATCAGACTTTTAACTTCTTCATCATTCAATTCTTTAAAACTTGAGGTTGAGGTTTTTCCAACCAGGGGAGAATGATGAAGTCAATGAAGAGCTAAAGGAAAAGCAAAATTAAAGCTTGCATTAGGTTCATAATTAGAGTGTGGTTGATGTAGGATAGTTAAGTTTAGAAGTGGAATTAGTAATCATAATCACAATAGGATTATGTTTGTAGGGTGCTCAATTTACAGCTTACAAATAGCTGGGTTACTTTGTTATTTTAGACAAACATGATGAATTGAAGAGTTTAATTCATTGTTTATTAGTTTGTTTTGTTTTCTCTCTTAAATATTCCCAGATTCTCTCTCTTCTTCTCTGGTTTTTCCCCAATCTATGTTCATGGCACTGTTCACAGCCCCCAGAACAGCCCCAAATTTCCCCTTATTCTTCTTGTAGACAATATCGCCCAGTCTTGTGCTACATTAGGTGGCGTAGTATAAGAATGGCGTAACTTAAGTAATCATAGACCAAGTGCATTTAAAAGAAATTACACAAAAAGCCACCAAGAATAATACCTTGATGCAAGTATCACCAACTATGGGTAACAGCAAAAGTAATACTGGTAGGTACTTCTGATAGGTAGGAACTAATGCCACAAAATGAATAGAATAAACTACCGTTAACCCAGCAAACTCCAAACTTCGTTTAGTTTTGAGTTTTTCTAAGACTCGAATAAGTGGTATTGGCTACCTCAGCAAAATGTGGATACCTTAATCTTCTTACTAAAACTATGTGCCTAGAAATATTTGAGAATGTACTAAATTCTAGTACTCCCTCCCTCCCTTCAAAAAGTCAAAGATTATGACTTTGAATTTTCCCAAGTTTAAAACCTTTTAACTTTAGTCTGAGAAGAGCTGGGAATCTCCTACAGCATTTCCTATTCTAATGAAGTTCTCCTTCTATGATCAGACTGGAATTAACCATCTCTCGCTACTACAAAAGTTTGTCTGTGGAGACCACCCCTCTTACAAGAACAGCCAATTTTATTGCCAAAAGCACTGGTTCTAATTCACATTATGCAAGACCACGACAGCCACAGAACAGTTTCTTTTCTCTCACACTGAAAAGCATAACATATAGCATTCCACCTCTTTGGTTCACATAATAAGCAGCAAAAACATAATAAGATCGGGTATAATTTTGCAATACAGACCTTATCAAAGCTGTCTCAACCATTACAAACAGTGAGAAATATTCATATCACCCTAGGTACAGCCTTATGCTCTCAAATTGCACATGAAGCTAACATTTGAGTTCATTTGTAGCACCATACTGGAAGACATCAAACCAGGCCCTGGGCCCTGGGCCCTGGTAAGAAATTAAAGTTTAGCATTCAAATTTTGAAACTGATTTCTGACTCTGTTTCTCTTTAACGAGTATTAAGTTTTATGTTTTAACTAATAATTACAACCACACTTCGACAATACATTATACAACCTAGATATGGAAATTCAAGCAGAGTAGTGTATAGTGTAATGAAATACATACAATTTTCTTTCAATCTTGTCAGTGATAAACTACAAATCTGGTTGAAATTCAGCAGAAACAGTACCTTTAAAAAAGATTGTCCATGTTTCCTTGCTGATTTATTGAACTTGGTTTCAAGTTGGATAAACGGAACAACGACATTAACAGGAAAGAGGATTGTGGCCTCATTACAAGTGCCAAATGGAATCAACACATTCACAATTGAACTATGTGCACAAAGAATAACAAACAAGCGACAATTCAAAAGCAACAAAAGACTCTAGGATCAAGAGAAAAGACATTTACAACCCACAGAAGAACACAATCCATGGATCTCCAAACCAACAGCCATGCAATAGAAAAGGTCACAACTATGGTAGTGGAGGCACTATCTAACAGCAATATCATTTTGAAATTCACATGACTAACCAAGGATGGGTCTGTTTCTTCATTCCATATCCCCTGAAATATGAATGAAAGCAAGCGCTGCTTTATTCCAGTCAGGAAAGGAGTTTCTCCGACAGGCTGGTTACGATGCAGACCATTTGCAACATGATTCACAGGACCTTCATGCAATTTACTTTTGTCAGGATTCATCATGGACTGCAATCAGTAGTTGATTTGTAAGTGCAGAGGCCTAAAAACAAGCAGGAGAAGCCAATAAAAGAAAGCACATAACGTCAATGAATAAAGAAATTCAAACACTTCATTAGCATTTGAGACATTAAAAGCATGGTTGAGATGATGGCACCATTTTGTGCCAAAATCTAAATACGTTCCTATGGTCCATAACAATTCAATAGAGAAATTACTGGTGATTATCACATAAGATTTTAGCCTTATTTGTCAACTTGTTGGGAATTTTTTTGAACTTCTACTACATTATGTATATATGGAAATAGCACTCATACATCACCTTTTACATCCAAAACCAATAACTTCAAATTTTCAATTCACTGTACATTAAGTGGCACAAGGAAGTGACACACTTGCCTGGACATTGGAATAAAGGAACAGTTCATCATCCTCATGGCAGAACTCCCCAATTGTCTGCACATCAACAAGATTCCCAGACTCTCTGACCTGGAGAATATGTATTCTCTGATAACGAAGCGAGACTATGGCCAGTAAATCATCATACAAGAAAACACCCATGCTATGTGCCAAATTAACATAATCATTGCAAAAAACTCTCTCATCAAGTACAGCTCCATCTTCCAATCTATCTCAGTTCACAAGAAAACTATAATCACTACAGAAACTGGTGGAGAAAATTTTTATCACATTAAGGAACTCAAAAATTAAAATCAGATGAACACCTTAATAAATGAAATGTTATCTTTTCAACAGATGGGACACCTTGAACTGCGCCTCCAACAGCAGGTGCATCATGAATTTGTGCAGTTGAAGTAGCAAAGAGTCCAAATTGATAAGTCTCAGAGTATAAGAAGAAGTCCTTGCATATAAGTTCACCACTTGAAGCAAGAGTAACAGTGTACAGTTGGGTGAAGAAGCCTTCAAATTTTTTAGCTTTCAAAGGAAGATCATGAGTATCACAATCTTCTTCTTTACACGAAAATGATAGCCACCTTGGTCTGTAAACAATAAGCTCCTGATGATTTCTACTAAAACTTATAAGATACAGACCATCCTCGGTGAACTTGCGAAATGACTGATCAGGACATTCCACATCATATATTGTACAACTAGGGACTATGTTCTCATAAAATCGTCTACCTTAGGGCGCTGTATATCTGAAACATCAATATCAAACTATTACACTTATATATAACAAGAGAATATGGAAGCAAAATCTGTGAAAAAAACCTTTAACTTTGTATCATTTACAAAATAATAAAAAACCATCCAACTATTGAATTCCTCTTCAAGGAAACAGAATTATTGCATTGTTAGGTTGCAACTCTTTCCAGATTACAATTTAAAAACATCACGAAAAGCATTCAATTTGATTCAGGTCTCACAGCTCATATGGTCAGCACCAACTTTTCCACAATCAAACTTCTAGCAATTTAAATTTATGAACAATTCAGATAGCTGTGAATGGGATTCATAAACCTGTAAGCATTTTGGCGAGGTTCAAGCACAGCACAAGCAAAGCAATAATATTCAAATAATATATAAACAAGCCAAGCCAGTACCTAGCTTAGCTCTAGTGCAGGTTAACCAAAACTCATCTATTATCAGCTCCAAACTTTCTTGCAGCCTACTGTCAACTCACACCCCAATTTAATTAATCACTTCAAAATCCAAAATGAACAGAACCCACTATTGAAACAGCTGAATATGAGCAATTTGCACTTGAAAAACAAAAATCCATCAAAAAAAAAAAATCAAGAAACAAAGGAGGTAAAACATACACTTGTACCAGGAGCAGGAGTACAAATCTGGCGCTGGAAAATCCTGGCAGTAACATTATTGCTTTTAAACATCAGTTTAACCAAAATGGCTACAACCAAAAAAAATAAATAAATAAATCTTATACTTTTCTTCAGCAGCTATTCTTCAGACCATCTGGGTTTTGGCCAAATAAAAGCTAAGGAACATTAATTTCATTGATGGCACCTGAGTTCAAATTCTGGGTTTCGCTTGACTGGCCTTTTATGGAGCCCCAGATGGATAGTTTTATGGGGTTCTGTAGTAAAGTTGGGGTTTATTTACAAGTGAAAAAAGAGAAGCTCTCACTAGCTGGGTGTATGTATGTGGCTGGAGAGGCGCGAAGTGTTCGTCTTTGTGTGTGGTGTGGGTGGAGGGTACATCAGGCAAGTGGAGATTGGAAAGAGAACGATCGATATGGGTATTTTCTACTTGTGTGAATGTAAGTGCAACAGTAGTGGATAGTTTCCCCAAATTTGCAAAGAAAGATGAGGTTTTTATCTCAAAGCGTGGTAAATATTTAAATAGATTCGATCTTTGATGAAAAATTTTTTAATATGAAATAAATTTTTAATAATCTATCTTGATGTTAGTAAAAAATTTTAAAATTTAATCTTAACCACCAAATCTACACGTGAGAGGACAAAGATCGAATTTATCTAAATATTTTCTAAAACTTTAATTTCAATAATTTCAAGGGATTCTACCGTGGTTTAGAGAATGATTCGCTCAAATAATCACTAGATGTATGAAAGAATTTTTAACCATCAGATCATAATAAATTAAAAATAGGATAATATCCTTTCACATTCAACTTATTTCTTACAAATTTAAAATTGACTGGAAACATTATATAAAATTTCTCATTCCCGTTTCTGCCATTCATCCTACTCCTGAATTATATACAACTCTTTAATCATGACAATTTATTTTTCTCTCATTAACATCCTTATCCACATTCTAGATCAATTAGTTTATCTATTGCCCATTAATAGTTGCAATCAAGCATATTTGCAATGAAATTTTTTTAAATTAGTAATAATGTATGCTATTTCTTTTTTTATTATTGGATTAAATGTCATATTAATTTAACAATTTAATTAAAGAATTATAATTTTGTTTGATATGTTTATAAAATTAGACTTTTGATACAAATTTGTTTGTGCATATTACATTTTTTAATATTATACGGAATTATCTTAATATTTATTTGAAAATCAAAAATTATTTTATATAAATATGGATAATCTCGTAGTACTAATATGATTTTTATATAGTTTGAAGTTTTGGGTGCTAGTGTGTTATGTCCCCGGATTAAAGAGCAAAATTTAATAGAATAAGTATCGAAATACTATTTATGTTACATGAGAAAATAGTACACTATAGTTATTTAGGTAGTACTATATTTCCATTCTATAAATATGTTTCTTTACCTTGAATGGTATTATTTTGTTATTGTCACAATTATAATGTACGATTCAATTTTTTCATTTATTATTTTTTAAATATTTTCTATATTTGATTTTTCATTTATTTAGCTGGTATAATGAACCGAATAGTACATTTTAATATACGCTACTACTTTTATTTGGATCTTTAGTAATATTTCATTTCATATCTCAGTAGTACAGTACATTCGTCTTTCTCGTTTCATACTATATGAATCTCTCATAATACTTCCGCTTATCTTAAATAGTACTATTGTTGTAATTATTTTCATAATTGAATAAACTCTTAACTTTTCAATTTTTATTTATTTTTTATTTTGAATTTGAATTTCATATTCATGTTACATTTAATTAAAGAAAGTACATTTTTGTTTGATATGCTTATAAAATTAGACTTTTACATTAGTTATAGATGATTTATTTACAATGCATATACAGGAGAAAATACCATGGTGTATATTGTTTGCAAATGGCATTATTTTAGCAGATGAGACAAAAGAAGGGGTTAATGCTAAACTCGAGATTTGGATAGAGGTACTTGAGTCAAAAAGTTTTAGACTTAGAAGATTAAAAACAGAATATATGGAATTCAAGTTTCACAAAAACGGACGTAGGAATAGTATAGGGATTAAGATTGAAGATCAAGAGATACCCAGAAGCGAAAATTTTAAACATTTAGGTTCAATTTTTCAGAGTGATGATGGTATAGATCGAGATGTTACACAACGCATACATGCGAGTTAGACTAAATGAAGAATAGTATCTGGAATATTATGCGACCGCAAAATTCTTTTAAGATTTAAGGGTAAATTTTATAAAAAATCCATTAGGCCAGCGATACTTTATGGGTCTGAATGTTGGGTATTGAGTTACACACATGAGCAAAAGATGAGAGTATCAGAAATGTGAATGTTAATATGGATGTGTTACATGACCTTGGGTACACTAGGTTGAACAAGATACGTAATAAGTATATTCGTGATAAGATTGGAGTAGCACCTATTAATGAGGAGATGAGAGAAACACACTTAAGGTGGTTAGATCATGTGTTAAGACGGTCAGGAGAAGTGCTTGTCAGGCGAGTAGAATTTAGAGAGAGTATTCAACATAAGAGGGGTAGGGAGAGACAAAAAATGACTTGGTAGGTAACTTGTAAGAAATGTATAGGCCATCTAGAAATTAAAGAAGATATGGTTCATGACAGAGTGCAATGGCATGGTAGGATGCATGTAGCCAACCCTACTTAGTGGGAATGATGGTTTGTTTATTTGTTATGCTTATAAAATTAGACTTTTGATATAAATTCACTTACGCATATTACATCCTTTTATATTGTGCGGAATTATCTTAATATTTGTTTCATGAGCAAAAATTGTTTTGTATATACATGGATAATCCTATAGTACAAAAATAATTTTTATAAACTGTGAAACTTTTAGTATAGATCTGTGTGTTATGTCCCTGGATTGGAGATTGATATTTATTAGAATAAATTTCAAAATACAATTTATCTGAGGAAATAGTACTCTATAGTTATAGAGGTAGTACTATATTTTTATTCTATAAGTAAGTATCTTTTCTTAGCATAGTATTATTTTTTTAATAATGTCCCGATTATAACATACGATTCAAAATTTTTTTCATCTATTATATTTTAAATATTTTCTATGTTTGAATTTTCATTGATTCATATATTTAGCTGCTAAAATGAAGTAAATAGTATATTTTACTATACGATAGTACTTTTGTTGTATTTTTAATAGTATTTTTAATTTCATACCTCAAGGTTACATACCTTCGCCTCTCATATTATATTATATAAATTTCTCATAATTGTTGTAATTATGTTCATAATCGAAGAATACTCTTAGTTTTTTTTTCAATTTTTATTTTTTATTTTGGGATTGAACTTCGTATTAATGTAACAATTTAATTAAAGAAATTACATTTGTTATTTGAAATGCTTATAAAATTAGGCTTTTGATAAAAATTTGCATACACTAGTACATCCTTTAACATTCTACAGAATTATCTTAATATTTGTTTAATGAACAAAAATTATTTTGTATGAATATGGATAATCCCGTAGTACAAATTTGATTTTTATATGTACAAAGTATTTTTTCCGTTTTTTGCTAGAACATTTAATATAGGTTCTGTAATTTATTTTTATTTTTGTTTTAGTTATAAATTTCGGGTTTTTTAGGGAAAATTAGGAAATTTTTTAAGTAATCTGTTATAACAAGTTACCAAGTATTTGACATAAATATAGTGGTGTAGTAATTCCTATGCTTGTTAGTTGAGGTGTTAACCAATTATTGGATGTCTTTTGAGGGAATGGTTCCATCAAAAAGATTAAAGGGACCATAGAATTTCTCTTAATATTAACATATCATTGTATATTTAGTAGTGTCAATGGATTGTATATAGTATCCTGCCATATTAGATCGGTTTATCCCATGGTATCCACATTGAACTATCTACTTTCGTGTCGTATTCATATCTAATTCATTTATTTTTTTATCGTGTTTAAATCAGTTTACTTTTACCACAACCACATATTTAACAAGTTAAATGATGTGATCCATCTAAATTAAAATATCAAATTTTAACTCTTTGCTAAGTGAAACAATTATTAACAGTAACATTGTTCTTATACCAATTTAGAACATATTATTAATATTCATTGAAAATTTATAGTTAGCATTTAAAATAATTATTATAGACAAAAGTTTTACATTAAAATTGTTATTCATGATCTTAAAAAATGGTGTAACTATAAAGTATAATCAAAGAATTAACTTTCAAATAAGCATTAAAAAATAATTACTATTTAATAATTATATTTAAATATATTTTATTTCAAGTTTCAAGGTTATGATTAAGAACAAAAGAGAGAAAGAGACTTAAAAAAGTTACAACATAGATGAGAGGATAAAATATATACTTGTTTCAATAAATTATAATGAGAAAAATGCAATTTTAGCTCCTAATGTAATCCCCGAGTTTTGGATTGGCCTAATAATTTTGGACTCAAAATCATTGAGTCAAATGTTTAAATTAAGTTATTAGTAACCCATGACCTAATATATAATATAAGGGTGGCGATGAGTTGTGTTGTGTTATTATAGTACTGTGTGACTCGTTTCTTATGATACCGTGTTCGTGTTATATTATGTACTGTTCGTTTCTTATCATGGCGTGTTTGTGTTATATTATGTGGGGTCTGTTTCTTATCATGGCGTGTTTGTGTCTGACCCATTTGCGTTCATGTCATATCCGTGTCTAATCATTTACTCTTAAAAAAATACAACAACCTATTTGACTTTGACCCAAAAAAAAAAGCCTATTTGACAAGTTAAATAAATTGAGAAAATTCTACAGTCCCTTTTAGGGAACCACTGCCTTGTACTTTAAATGCTTGTACAGTATAATACTATATGCTTTAAAAACTTGTACTGTACAAGCTTTTAAAGCCAAGTGAATGATTTCCTAAAAGGGACTGTAGAATTCCCCAATAACATGTACCCATTTGAATTAAAATCTTAAATTTTAATTATTTAGTAACTTAAACAATTATTAATACTAACGTTGTTCTTACAGTAATTTAGAACACATAATTAAAATTATTGAATTTTTTAGATAATGTTTAAAATAATTATCATCTTTGATTTAATAATTTTATATTAAATCTATTATTCACAACCGTAAAACATGTTACATTAAATTATAATCGAGATAACACTTCATTAAAATTTGTTCATTTAGTAACTTAACGAGTTATCATGTCATATCACAAATTGACCCAATCCAACCCTTTAATTTCGTATCATAAATGGGTTGACCCAATAATAACCTAATAAAATTTTGGTCGTGTCTAGCCTATTAATTTCGTGTCATGTTAGTGCCGTGTTATCATGTTGTGTGACAAATTGCCAGACCCAATATTATATATCAATCACTTTCTTTCTTTCCAAAATCCGATGTGCAATATTACATTCGCTCTACCTTAAATCCTTACATACTCGCAAGGTCCACATCAAACTACCCTTGGTTTTCAAAAATACCCATATGAACATACTTTAATGTGATGACCTGCTCCCAAGTCCCACATCGGTTGGGATATAGTGAATGAACTAGTATATAACATCCAACGCCATAGGATACTAATAATTTGGTGTAAGCATTAAGACCCAGTGGTTTTACAGTCAAAGGTTATTGGAATAGCCCGGAACTCGTGGTGTTACAAATGATATCAGAACGAACTTTGTTTGATCTTTGTATGAGGTGAAATTGGGCCAATGGTATTGGGCCAACTATGCAATAGAGTGCAGGAGTTAAGTGTTGTATAGGGTGAAGTACTATGTCGACCTAAAGATCGAAGCCATCTCGAAAACTCCTACGAGCCACCTCTAGAGTCCTGGACAACCAAGGGTGATCCAGTGTGAACCTTTCAAGGACATAAGAGTTTAAGAGGGAGTGATTAAGATTTAATGTCCCAAATCGGATGGGAAGAAAGATAATGATTGATATATAATATCTTAGGTCATGGACTACTAATAATTTGGCTTAAAGATTTTGACCCAATAGTTTAGAGTAAAAAGTTATCAGGCCAGCCCACGACCAGGGTATTATGGTATTAGAGTGAATCTCGTATAGTTTTTGAATGAGATTAAACTAGTTAGTGGTATTGGGACACGATTGCGCAAGGGAATACAAGAGTTAAGTGATGTGCGGGGCTAAGTGTTACGTCGGCCTAAGGATAGGTGCCGGCCACCTCCAGAGCCTGTGAGCCACCTTTAGAGTCTTGTACAATAAATGGTGGTCGATCCAGTGTGAGCTTTGCAAGGATGCAAGAATTCAATGAGGGGTAAATGTGATGACCCTCTCCCAAGTCCCACATCGGTTGGGGAATAAAGAATGAACTAGTATATAACATCCAAGACCATGGACTACTAGTTTAAGCATTTTGGCCTGTGGTTTAAGGCCAACCCATCTGGGCCTGGGATGCTACACCCAAAATTTAGGTCGTGGTCCATTTTGGTCTCTAAAGTTTCAAGCAAAATACAATTAATACTCAAACTTTCTAATTTCTACCAATTTAAGATAAATTTAAAAACTATGTCAATTATTGACAGAAAAAAGTCACACAATGCACGCAACTATTTAATCTGACCTATGTTATGACACCCTCCCAGCCAATTTCAAACCATTCAAACTGATGTTAGAAAAGTTATATCGAAAGAAAGGAAAATAACAATACAACAATAATTCACCAGTAATTTAATTCAAGGATTAGAAAAGCCTGTTTAAGATTGAGACACACTAATTACTCCTCTCTTAGGAGTGATACGCCCCTTACTATACTGGGACTTTGATGTGGTGTTTCTGTCGTAAGATTCAATGACTTTCAAGTAAGTTTTGATGTTGCAAAACACTATCTACGAATCGATATTTCCTTTATACTCAATTATTTGGATAGATAGTTAGTATGTGTAGTTTACTATGTATAATGGTTGTAATAATATGGAGTGTAACTAGGGAGAAAAGTAACGCGTATGTATTGTATAAAATATGTTTACTTGTAATGGAAAAGAGTCCTATGTATAGTAATCCTTAGATAATAGGAAATAGTTGTTAGAGGTGTGAGAAATTTTAACGTTACTTTTTTTCCGTTACATTCTCTGATATTCTAATATATGTTGTTGTAATTATGTAATTATTATCACGTGATTATGTGAGGTTGCTATATTTAGGAGCGCTTCTAAAGCAATTAGTTGGAAAAACTTCTTCCAACTAGTACAAATGGGTGGGTTTAACAAGAGTCACACTCACAAATAAATTTTTTAATTATATTAAACACTAGGTCGCATTTCACCAAATTGTCCATTCTAGAATATAATTTCTTGAAGAACTAATATAAAAACACAAATTTTTTATAGATTTTTGCAATTGTTATAGATTTTGTGACGAATACTTTAAAAAGTAGTTTTTTGAAAAACCTAATTTTAGACAACGAATTTGCGTCTGATTTTTCCCTTCACAAAAGTCTTCGCAAAATCCATCACAAATTTTTTTTAAAAAAAAAGAGAAAGAAAAATAAAAATTGCAGCCAAGTTTAAAAACAAAAAAAAAATGGTTAGAAAAGTTTGTGGCTGATTTTTCAATTGCAATTTTTTTAAAAAATCTAATTTTATATTCACTTTTTTGTTATTGGGGATTTCTACGTAAAACTTAACCAAAAATTGATGTATTAAAATATTTTTCTATCTCAACTTTATTAAAAATATAAGAAATATTAAAATTTTGAGACAGAAATAGTCCTCGTAGAAATTCAAAAAAGTATGAACTGGAAAAGTCTGTGACAGATTTTTGCATTGCAAATTTTTTAAAAGAATATAAAAATAATAAAAATTTTCCAACAGAATGTCACAAAATTTTTAGAAATTTGAATTAGAAAAGTCTACGATAGGAAAACTTTTTCAAAACAATTGCGATAGGAAAATTTGTTGCAAAACTTTAATAAGCATTAGAAAATAAAAAAATTGTCAAAGGATTTTTTCAGTCGCAAATTGAAGAAAGAAAAGAAATAAAATTTAAAAGTTGGTGACTTGAAAATCCATTGTATATGAATATAAACCATTAGATGAGTTGAACTTGTTATTTCTTTCTTATCTCTTGTTTTCTTATCCTCTTCTTCTCTTGTTTTACCCATTTTCTTACCCCCACTTTGACCACCCTCTCTCCACCATTAAAAAAAACCATCACTTGTCCTCCATGCCTTTCCCTTCCCCCTCTTCCTCACTATCCTCTCTTTCTTCTTCTTTCCTTTCCCGTTCTTCAAGAACCTTCTCCATTTTTTTGCAATTTTTTCTATCTCCGTCTCCAAGTTATGTCATCTTCTTTGCAATTTTTTTTTTCAAACTTTAATTTTCTATACTTTGTGATGAATGAAAAGTAATAACATTTTGCATTATTAGAAGTTGTAGTAGCATTACTATTAGAATACTATAGTAGATTAGTAGAAGTATCATTATTCAGTGTTAGTGAAGTAGTAATATGATTATCAATAAACATATTAATAGTATATTTATTGGTAAATTTATTATTATATGATTATAAGAAAATTTATTAGTAGGTGCTTACAATAGAAAATTTGTAAATTTTATTAGCGAAGGATTTTTTCCGTCATGAATAATTTATTATTTTTAAAACATGTTTTTTACGATAGATATTTTTCAATGCATATTTGTGACATGAATTTCAACTTAACAACATATTTTTCCTTGCAAAATTTGCAACAAAAACAAATCTATCGCAAACAAAAAATAAATAAATATTTTGCAACCTTTTGTTGTAGAATTTTTCGTCACAAAATTTTTCGTCTTTATATCCGTCACTAATATTTTTGACAGGGTAAAATGAGACGGATAAAATCTATCGCAAAATCAACTGTAAATCAATTTAGCAATGGATTTTTGGCAAAAATTCGTTACTAAATCCATCCCTAATTACTTTTTCTTTTTCTTTTTTTTTAGAAGACCGTAAATGGCGGAATATGATGATATTACCTATGAAATAGAATTTGTCTCTTTAGAGGAAGAAATTGAATTCATATTTTTTTATGGAAGCTAAAAAAATATAGACTTTTGAAGTAGTATCAAATAATAAATTAAGTAATTGATTGGAAATGAAGGCAAAGAAGATTTACCTCTTGAAAATGATAAGTTTGAGCAACATAGAAATCTTAAATAAGAATATTTGTATCTATAAAAAAATCTATACTTGAATAATGGCAAGTTGAATACTACAAAATGTGTGAGAGTAATATGGAGGTAAAAGCCATCTCAAGTTGCCAAGTAGAAATACAATTATTTGATAAAAATAAATGGAAAAAATTGTTGCAAAAATATCCTAAAGTTAGGTTTATTTATATTGAGTTAATAACGCCCTATTTAGACTTGGAATTAGTTCATCAATATTATATATTGCCAAAGATAAAGATGTCATGATCTGTCATCTTTATTAGGTGGAATACAATCTAACATGGTAACCAAAGAATTAATATTTAGGGTAAAACCTATTATTTTGTCTTCATTAATGAAATGAAAAATATCGTTATGTTAAAATTCAAATATATAATGTTAATGTAGGAGATGCTAGTCATAATTTATGGATAGTTTAAGAAGTTGTCCATTAATTAACTAGTGATACAAGGATAAAAACTAAAAAAAAAATAGATTTATATAAACCAGTACCCTTGAAACAAAAATCTAACCAAGCTAATACGTTGGAGGGATTTATATATACATAAACAATAGTTATTTGAAAATTTTACTCAAGAAAAATTTGAAAAATCAGTTAGAATTTGAGGAAACATGAAATAGTCTTTATTTTAAGGATAATTGATAAAATAGTCGTAAAAGATAATCTAAAATAGATTATGAAATGGTTTAAATGTACTAACCCCTTCGAACTATACCCTCAGTTGCACTTCACCCTCTCAAACTACTTTTATAGGCATTTAACCCCCTTATTTAATATTTTTTGGACAAAAGTACACCTACTAAGTAACTCTTTTTGTTTTCCCCTTTGCTATAATTGTTTTTATATCTTAGAACTCATTCTTTCGCTTTATTATGGCATGTTTATTTATTTATTTTTGTTGTTAATATCACAAACTCTATATTGTAAAAATTTGTTGCAATGTACGTTAATGTAGTATTTAAGCTATTTTAGTACGTGTGTGTGTATATATGTATGTATGTATATCTTACAATCATTTAAGTAAAATAGCCAAGCAAATAGATCTCAATAAATGTAAAAAGGTTAATCACCTATAGTACTAAAAGATGAAAAATAAACAAAATTAGTAGTTGGTCTGATTATTTGTTACTTTTTAAGAATTGATTAATTATAAGATATAATTTGATTATTTTTGTTTAAACAATTTAATATCTAGGTTAAATGTATTGTATAATGTAAGATATAAATTATATCTTGGTGTAAGATTGATTTTTTCATGAATTTTTTAGTGAAATTAGAAGCATGAACAAACCACAATAAAAATAAAGAACAACTAAAAGCTAATTAAAAAACTCCAAGTATACAAATAATAGTGGGAAAAGGAAAAAAGTAATCAGTAGCATGATGGAACGGAGAGCGAAAAAACAAAAAAGAAAATGAAAATGAAGGAGAAAAGAAAAGAATATGGAAAATAAACAATGCATTGAAGAAAATAAAAAGTAATTTAAATACCAAAGGTTCTTGTTTAAAAAAATATTAAATTTAAGTGCCTATACAAAACGATCAAAAGGGTAAAGTGCAAGAGGGTAAAGTTAAGAGGGATTTAGTACATTTAACCCTTATGACATTGGTGAAAGTTCAGGAAAATTATTTTTCCAAAATTAACAGTAGTAGACAACCAATTCAAGGAAAACTACACCTACTATTAGAAGTTTTCATTTTGTTGAGATCTTCTTCTAACAAGAAGAACAAAAAATATTGAATTTTGAACAAATGAATATTAATTCTTAAACAATACTTATTTCTTCTAAGTTGTCAAAATGGAAGAAGACATTATTATATTGAAATTACATTTTAGTTTTTAGGCTATAAATCATACAATTTTCATGCATTGATTGATATAGGAGCAACCACTTTAGTGTTGCAACCAAATGCACTTCTTATAGAATTTGGCAAAAAGTAAATTTTAGACGTGCGGTCGGTGAAAAGTTTATTTTTTAACTGTAAATTGTAAAACACTTTAGTAAAATAATATATAGGAGTGAAAACAAAAATGGAGAAAACCTGGGAAGAATTACAAATTTATAAATTTCCTTTTCTTCTCCTTCATGGGTTTCTTTTCCGTTGTGTTTTTGTTGACGAATTCCACACTCTCACCACCATTTCTATTGGCGAATCCCTATTCTTTCACCCATCGAAGCCGCTGCTCCTCAAGAGGAAACATATCAATTCTCGACTTCACTCTTCTATTCACTCATTTCATAAGTTTTTCTCTTTTTTTCATTAATAACTAGATTGTATTCTCTCTCTCTCTCAATTGTATGCTCCACTTTAATCATAGTCCAAAAAGTTTTTAATGTTTGCTCCATTTTAATTTTTTTGAAGTTTAGTCTCAGTTCATTCATACTTGACTAAGCACCTTACTAGCAAATAAAATCTGTAACATTTCCAAAGATTTGCATGCATCATAAACTTGGCAGTTTGTCCTCACAAAGATTGAATTTAAGGATTAGGGTGTTTGTAAGGTGATTGCAGTGGAGAAGTGTTGGAGTTGGTTGCGGTTGTTTTGAGAGGTTTGGGTGTGGTTGCAGTGTGGTTGTTGGATAAGCTTGAGTGTTGTAGGCTGGTTAATATGTGCTAGAGGATTTGGAGGTGCTTGACGGTAAGGCTCCAATGGTTGCATAAAAGGTTCCGTGGTTGTTCTAGTGATAGGTTGCTAGAGATTTAGGATTGTGATTTCTACGTTTCAAATTGAGTCTATAATTTTTTTTTCTTAGTTTATTTTGATGAATTTACCACTTAGAAATAACTTTTCGTTTGTCTTGTATAAGAGACAGGTGACAAGCAAAATAAGTGGAGTGACTCAAAATTATACCTACTATTTTTCCGACTTAAATAGTTTGTGACTAACAATCAAACTCCTCAAAAGTTAAATAACCACTTTTGCAATTTGTTGTTACCAATAATATAACCAAATTCACCACTAATTCATTGCACAGAACATAATATTCTACAAGATTTCAATTTATCCATGAAGTTTTCAAGATTGTTATTCTACACACAAGCTTATCAACAATAGTGTTCTTCTTGACATTTGGCCTTTTGAGATGTAAGAAGCTGAGAGGTAGATGTTGGCCCCAAAAGCAACCGAAGAGGAGGGGTGAATTAGGTTGTTTCAAAAAAAAAAACCTTGTTAATGTGCTTAATGGAAATGCAACAAATAAACACTTAAGAACAATGAATATAATAAATATTCAACAATTAAAAATTAAAGAACAAATATAAAGATAGCGATAGAGAGTGTCAAATCAAACTCCAAAACTTCTCAAGTTTGGAGTATTTTACCTAGTGTGAGTATCACTAGTAGTGCCTCTTCAAAGAAGGTGAGGCAATAACCTTCATATACACAAAGTAGCTCACCGTTGCACCAACTAAATCCCTCTAGTTGAGCCAAAGGGTTTTACACAACAACCTCACTTTTGAACACTGTTATCCCTCCACTCTTACACTTGTAGATCACTCACTAGTCTACTCTTTCTCACACTAATTCCCTCTAGTTGAGCCGAGAGAACTACACTACCCAAACCAATACAACACACAATATTTTAGCCTATTTCTTCCCAAATAGCTCTTACAAGTGTTTGTATTGAATGCATTAGTTCTAGTCTCTATACTTTACATTTACAGATTTGAAGATATTTATAGAAGCCCAAAAATTGTTTCTAACAACTCTCTAACGGCTATTTTCTGTTTCTTGAGAAACTAGCAGTTTGGTCTTTCAAACGGCCGATGCGTGAGTATGCGTCTGAACGAACTAGCCGTTGGACCTTTTCGAACGTCCGATTCATGGCCTCTGCATACCCAGTCTCTGAGGGTATTCGTTCGGACGTCTGAGGATGCATCCAAACCTGCGTCCGGTCAATGCAATGTCTTCTGAAAGTATGATCGGACGCTATTCTTCGTCTGAGGCTTCAGATCCTTTATGTCGGACGATTATCATCATCCGAATTGTCTTCCTTTTGGACAATCATCAATGACCATAGAGTTTTACTAGTTGTTTTCTTGGTTGTATTTGGACAATCATTTACATCGGAAACTCCATATTTTTCTGCACCCCTATTTTCAAACTATTAGTGTGGTTTGGTCATCATCAAAACATGATTATCATAACTGGGGTTCAACAGTCTACCCCTTTTTGATGATGGCAAATCAATTGGACAATTCAAAAAGCAACCATAAAATATGAAGTACAAGACAAGAGAATTTGTCCATTATTTCTCCCCCTTTTGGCATCATCAAAACATAATAAAATTAAAGCAATTGAAGCTCCCCTTGAGTTTATTCTCCCCCCTTAAAAGGTGAATAAAATATTCACCTTCAGACCTGTAAAAAGAGAATGCTCCCCGTTACTTTTGCAAATATTGACTTATTATAAACAAAAAATTGGGGATACTTATACCCAAGCATTCTAAGCAAATTTAAACACATAGTTGAAAATCATTTAAGAGATCATAGTTCACATTAGCAAGTGAAAGCACAATTTTGATAAAAATTTTAAATGTTACCCATTTCAATGTCATCTAAGCTCATATGCTTTGAACACCACCTATTGATAATCTATCTTGAATTCCTTGGTGCTCTCCAAGCATACCTACATGCAAAGTTAGGCAACAGCTTTTTGTACCCAAACTTTCTTTGGTCCAATTGGGTTAGTAACATGCTTAATCACCCAAATAGAATTTATTCTCAATTTTTCATTTCTTTTAACATAACAATTTTTCTTTATATGGCCATGTTGATGACAATAATTACAAATAATATTCTTATTTCCATAAAAGGAAGATTTAGATTTAACAAAGCACAAATCATTTTTTCTAAAGGTGATAAAATATCTAAATTTTTGTTCGAAAACATATTTCTAGTTCTTTTCTTTTCAAAAACATTTCTTTCTTCTTTTTCAAAATATCATCAAGATCATCTAATCTCTTCTTCAATGAAGCTTGTTCTTCCATGATCTTGGTTTTTCCAACAAATTTTTTCTTCAAAACATCATTTTCTTTTGTCATAGAATTATTTTCATGCACAAGTTTTGAGTTGGCACTCAATAAAGCATTAACTTTAAATTTTAACTCTTTGTTCTTAACATATGACTCTTTCAGACATTCACGCATTTTAAAAATAAATTATTCAACATCATCATCATCATTATCACATGAATCATCACATGAATCACAACTATATGATACCTTATTATTGCCAAGTGCCATAAAAGCCATTTGAGCCTCCTCATATTCTTCTTCAACCTCTCCATCCGAATTGCAATCATCCCAAGTGATTTGGAAGTTGTTGAAGTGAGACTTCCTTGAGTCTTTTCTCCTTTTTGATGAAGCTTTAAATGTCTATGCTTCTTTTTCCCTTTGCCTCCTCATCTTGTACCTTGTATTTCATCATCAATTCAAAGAAGGTTAGAGAATTAATCAAAGACTCGACAGGCATAGAATTTAAATTTTTAGACTCTTCTCTGGCAATGGATTTAGGTTCCCATTCCTTAGGTAAAGCATTCAAAATTTTTCTATTCTTTTCACCCAAGGAATATTCTTTACCCAAACCTTCCAAATCCTTTACAATATCATTGAACCTACAATACATCTTGTCAATATTCTCATGAGGTTTCATTTTGAAGGATTCATATTTAGCCACAAGAAGTGACTTCTTTTTGTTCTCTAATATCTTCATTTCCTTCATGGATTTCTTTCAATTTATCCCATATCTCCTTGGCCGATTTGTAACCTTTTACTTTAGAAAATTCATTTGTATCCAAATCATTATACAAAATATTTATGGCTTTAGGATTTAAAGATAAATTTACTTTATCTTGTGCATTTAATTCAAATCTAGTCTTAAGGCCTTAATTTATGAGTATTTTCATCAAGAATATTGGCCTCAAAAGGGCCTTTATAAATAATATACCACAAATCAATGTCAATAGATTGAACAAAAATTTTCATTCTATCCCTCCAACAAACAAAATTAATTCCATTAAACATGGGAGGTCTAGAAATAGAATTCCTCCCTAAAAACAAAGCATTATTGGTTGCCATGATCTTTACTCTATGCAATTTAAGCAAAATAAAGAGACCAATGTTCTGATACCAATTGTTGGCCCCAAAAGCAACCTGAGAGGGGGGGGAATTAGGTTGTTTCAAAAACAAACATTTTTAATGTGCTTAATGGAAATGCAACACATAAACACTTAAGTACAAATGAATATAATAAATATTCAACAATTAAAACTTAAAGAACAAATATAAAGATAGAGATAGAGAGTATCAAACCAAACTCCCAAACTTCTCAAGTTTGGAGTATTTCCACTAGTAGTACCTCTTCAAAGAAGGTGAGGCAATAACCTTTGCTTCTTATAAACAAAGTAGGCTCACCCTTGCACCAACTAAATCCCTCTAGTTGAGCCAAAGGGTTTTACACAACAACCTCACTTTTGTACACTGTTATCCCTCCACTCTTACACTTGAAGATCACTCACTAGTCTATTTTTACTCACACTAATTTCCTCTAGTTGAGCCGAGAGAACTACACTACCCAAACCAATACAACACACAATATTTTAGCCTATTTCTTCCCAAATAGCTCTTACAAGTGTTTGTATTGAATGCAATAGTTCTAGTCTCTATACTTTACATTTACAGATTTGAAGATATTTATAGAAGCCCAAAAATTGCTTCTAACAACTCTCTAACGGCTATTTTCTGTTTCCTGAGAAACTAGCCATTTGGTCTTTCGAACGGCCGATGCTGTGAGTTTGCGTCCGAACGAACTAGCCGTTGGACCTTTCGAACGCCCGATGCATGGCCTCTGCGTCCAGTCTTTGAGGGTATTCGTTCGGACATCTAAGGATGCTACGTCCAAACCTGCGTTTGGTCAATGCAATGTCTTTTGGAAGTATGATCGGACGCTATTCTTCGTTCGAGGCTTCAGGTCCTTTGTGTCAGACGATTATCATCGTCCGGGTTGTCTTCCTTTCAGACAATCATCAACGTCCATAGAGTTTTACTAGTTGTTTTCTTAATTGTGTTCGAACAATCATTTAAGTCCGAAACTCCCTATTTTTCTGCACACTTGTTTTTAAAGTCATCATCAAAACATGATTTTCATAACTGGAGTTTAACAGTAGAAGATATTGTTCTTGAGAATAACAAGGTTTCTATTTATGTTTGTATCTTTCAATCGATCGGATTAAGCATGTCATGCCTCGCTCTCAGAGTTACAACATAATATGCCATCAACTTTCTATTAGGAAACAAGCCTGGGTATGTGAAAAATTAAATTATTTTCCACAGAAAAAGTACTGTCATCTACAAAATAATGTCTTATCGTTTGTGTGAGAAACACGGGATCAATAAGTACGATTTTCGTATTCTCTTATTGAATTGAATTTGTTAATTTTTATATATTTTCTTCACATATCTTGCCATTCGTTAAAAAGCACAACACAAGTGGCAAAATTCAATTAACGTACAAAAGTGGTTATAGGTTGAGAACAATTTTCATTAACACTTAGTTCCTAACATCACTTAGTTTTTGCAATTTCTTGAGTAACATCATCCCATCAATTGTATGATTAATCAAACAATCATTACCTCGTATTATCCATTATATTTTACAAAAAATAATATCACTTTGTATGCATGAGTACGGAGAAATCAAATACAAACATAAACCATGCTCAATTCAGTTAATAGACAAGTTATATGATTCATAAATATTTAACTTTATAAATATCACTTCTAAAACATAGAAAGTAAGAGAATAAAAAAAGTACTTACCTTGAAAATTGGTCCAAACAACTAGCTTAATTGAAGTATAAGGATTCCAAATATATTTATCCACCTAAAATATAGTAAAAATTGATCAGCTCAATTTTTTTAACCAAAAAATGCCTATAAAACTCTAAAATTTTTTGACAAATTTACCAGTACAGAAAGTCATGTGAAAGTCAATGTGTTTGACCAAATAAATAATTTAACAGAAGAAATAAATGAAATGAAAAAAACAAAACTTTGTTAGAAGTTTATATCGATCAAATTACCACAAAAATAGTATATTAACTCTCTTCTAATCATATAAAACTGGAAAAATTGAGTGACCTTTCAAGCCATTTGCTCTTTTTTTTTTTTTTTTTTCCTATTATTACTAGAACTAACATGTTCCAATTTCCAATCTTTCTTTTGAACGTAATTCAGAACCCTTTTTATTATTGAAGTAACTAGAATATTAGTGTGTGTGTGTATTTTTAGGAAATTAGTTAATTTTCCTTTAGGTAATTTCTTTTGTGTGGGGAGTAAGTAGTTTTCTAATACTTTACTTATTTGGAATAGTTGTCAAGTAATTTTCTATTTGTATAGGGTTTAGATTATAAGACAAATTATGCTTCCTATATTACTTGGAGTGGTAATCAAGTAAAGTTTCCTATAAATAGGTGGGTTGGATAACTACAAAGACATAACACAAGAGGTGAAAAATACGGCTTAGGAACTATGTAGTCCTATACTTGGATGAGAATGTTCTTGGAAGTGAGAAAGGTGATACAAGGGTTGGATTTGGCATTCAAATAGTATTTTTGTGTGTGTTTTCTCTCGTAATAAAGAACAGGTTTCTCTCTATAGACGTAGGCGTGATAATCAAGTCAAACCATGTTAAATTGTGTATCACTCACATTTCTTGTTATGACTTGTTTTTCATTAAATTTATTCTTGATTTCTCATTAGTTCTATTTATTCCGCATTTGATCCCAACAAATTGGTGTCAAAGCTTACTATTGAGATCAAATGGGTTGGTAGCAATTTTTGATTCAACAATTTAATGGGTGTACAAGATTTGCTCTATCAGCTAAAAGAGTAAAGGACATCCTTGTTCAACCAGGCTTGGCAAATGAAGTGTTTGAAGGGAAAGGATGGGAAGCCAACAAGTATGGAAGATGATGAGTGGAAAGAGTTGGAATCGAAGTGCATAAATTCAATTTAACTCTTTGTTGCAGACATAATGGAATTTTGGATTATCTTCAAAAGTTTGTGCTGATTTCGAGGAGAAAGATTAGATCATTTTACTTCTTACCAAGAGGTCCCTAATTCCTGCAAAAATGTGGCGATGTTCCCCTTGTATGGGAAAGACACTTCAAGTTCCAGAATGTGTAGCTATCCTTTATCACAAAATAAGGCCAACCAAAGTAAGATATAAGAAGCTGCGTTGATTGCTAAAGGAGAGAATCAGAAAGGGGTGATATTTGACGATGAGTTTAAGGCAGATGATTCAAGGGTTTAGGAAAAAGGTGAAGTCCAATGTTGAATTTGGACATAAAGCTTGTGATAGAGATGTTCTCACAATCTCCAAAAGTTTTGATACTTCTTACATTTGGATTTTAGATTCTGATTGTGTTTCGCATGTAAATGTATTTGCTCCTTGATATAACATTTTGATGCATTTCAAGTAAAGGCAGGTTTTTTATTTTTGGGTGATGGATATAGTTTTGCAATCATGGGTGTTGAAGTGAGAAAATTAAAATATTATATGTAGGTACTTTAGTTTTTGGTGGTGTGGCATGTCCCAAAGATATGAAAAAATTATAATTTTTTTGAACCAATAGACTCGGAGGGCAACGAGTTTTTCGTTGAAGATGGAGTCTTGAAACTACACATGACTAGACAATCCTATTGGAAGAGAAGAAGTATTGTGATGTGTAGCATTTGGTACCTCGATGGGTTGGGAGTGGTGAGATCCAAGGTTGCTTCTGAATTCCAAATGGTGGTGAGAAGAAATCCTGCTTAAGAAGGAGGGTGAGTTGTAACTCTCTTGCGAGTCGACTGGAGGTTGAACTCGACTAATTACACATATTTATTTGCCAGTTGAATCAATTGGAGAGAGGACTATATTGATTCAGTGTGTGTAGCTAGTCACCGGAATATGTATATTTTTTGGTTGGTTTAAGTTTGCTAAAGAAATATTCACCAAGGTGGAGATTTATTAGGAAATTGGCTATTTTATTTTGGGTAATTTCTTTTGTGTGGGGAATAATTAGTTTTCTAATAGTTTATTTACTTGGATTAGTTGCCAAATAGTTTCCTATTTGTATAAGGTTTAGATTATAAGACAAGTTATTTATTATATTACTTGAAGTGGTAACCAAGTAATATTCCCTATAAATAGGTGAATTAGCTAACTACAAAGACACAACAAAAGAGAAAAAAATACAAGTTAGGAATCTTGTAGTCCTATACTTGAGTGAGAGTATTCTTGAGAGTGAAGAGGTTATACAAAGATTAAGGTTGGGATTCAAATTGTATTCTTGTATGTGTTTTCTCTTGTAATAAAGAAAATATTTTTCTCCATAGATGCATGTTTGGTAATTAAGTCGAACTACTTTATATCTTGTGTGTTACTTATATTTCATGTTGAATCTTGATAATGTTATGTATGTATACGAGAAAACTTGTTGTCAATGAAGATGATGTTGTGTAGGCGTTGGTGTCTAAGCACAGGTAGGCAGGATTCCGTAGATTGTCTGCAATTTTCAGAATAAACTAAAGTCAAGGAAAAGAGTTCTAACTTTCTCAAACTCAAAAACGCTCTAGGTACTCTCAAAATTTGCTTACATGTTTACCATTGGAGCATTGGCACGCTAGATTCTTTGTAGATCTGCTTAAATTGTCTTAAATCATCAATGCTAACTTGCTAACGGTGTTAATAGAAGAGGACGTGATGGAGGAGAGGGGTTGGGGATGGTGGCTGTTGGTGGTTAATGGTGGTGGTGTGTCAAGAGTCGAGAGAACCATCCACCAATGGTAAAGGCTCTCCGTTAGTTTGGATGATTTTTATCCATATCACATCTTAGTCTAAAATATATGGAATTTAAGGTATATTTTAAAAATATATAAGGAATTATAGGTTGGAGAGTTATACCACATAGGAATTTATGGTAATTTTATCCATAATTTTAATAAGTGTTAGATGGTAAATAAAGCAAATAATTTTTGACAAATAAAATAATTTTTGACAAATAAATGTTTGGATGATAAGGTGCAATTAACGCAGTAAGACGTTTTTCCTATGATATATTAGTTATGAATTTGAGTAATTAAGACATAAGGTAAGAGATAGGGTTTAAAAAAAATTTAGATAGTAAATAAATCGAACATAATACTTTTGAATAAGTGTTTGGATAACATTTTTCTAAAAGACAAGATAAGTACGTGAAATTCAAACGAAGTTAAATATCCAAATATGAATTCCCATTCGCATTCGTTTTTTCATCGATATGTCAAATATTACAAATTACACATAAAGATAATTGTCTTCTCGTTATTACCGTATACACATATTCTTTTTAAATTATGAATTAAATCTCATTTAACAAATTGGAAAAAAAAAATTGGAATACTTTAAATAATGCATGGTGTTTTTCGTCAAATAGATTTGGTGAACATTTTTAGTCCACCTTAAAACTCCAAGGTCAAGCATAAAAAAAAATTATAGAATTGGGCGTTCAAAAATAAGATTGGGAGCTTCGAACATTGTGTTTTGGACACAATTAGATTCGGACTTCCGAAAGCAATGCATGGCAAAACATGAGCCTCTAGGCACCACAGTTGAATCGATCGGCGTGTTTTGGAGATCTGAAGTCCGAAGTTATGGACTTGAACAACTTCTCTTGGTATTCTTTCAGTAGTCTCATCTCCTCAACGTCCTAGCCGAAGTGGTAGCTCAAATTTTTATTTTTTTAAATTTTTTTTCACTTTTCGAATATCACCTTAAAATTGCCAAACAACTTAATCATATGATAAAACCATTACATATTTGGGGAATGGTTTAAATAATGAGTAGTTATGAATAGTGTTAAATTTTTTTTCATTAGTGTATATAATTTTTGATTAATGTAAATAATATTAGGAGGGAAAAGTAAAAAGTTGACCAAACAAGTATACAATTACCGAACCAAAAAATTATGAGGCTTTCGTAAAGAAAAAAACTTAAAATAAAACCAATCCATACAAGCCCAGTATCTAATTAGTTATTACAACAATTCAGGAGTTTCCGAATTTGTGAGTCTCGAAATCAGATAACATTAGTGACAAATGAATAGTATGATCTTGACATTAAACTAGGAAAAAACTTACATAAATCCGGTTTTTGACCCTACCTGTAGACCCTACGGTCAAGATTAAATCTTATAGAATCTTACTTACATCAGCTTATGTCATAGATTCCATAGCATTTAATCCACACCACAAAGTTTATAACAGGTCTACCTAAATCTTTCCCTTAAACTAACTTAAAAGACCACGTTGTCGTGCCTATTTTTAACAAAAAAATGGATAATAATAAAGAAAGTAAATTAAAAAAAAAGAAAAAAAAAAGGGGTCCAAAATGGGATTGAAAAAAATGTGACAGCAGTCTAAATTAAATAAATCTAGGAAAAATAGTTTTTTCTAAAGATAGGAGTCGCCACCATTATTGGGTTTTTCTCTCTCCAATGCATCGAGTCACCAAATTGGATTATTCTCATACACTTAACACCCTTACTTAGGTGACTCTTAATCTTTCGAAAAATTAGATATTTCGGTTCAGGAGTTCTATTGAGGAAAAGGAAGGTTAGAAAACACTACACACTTCTCGTTAAACCAGTTGCGAATTTAGTTTAATTTTTTAATTTTTAGGCCAAAACATGAGTTAATTTATATTGAACAATTAAAATAAACAAGAATAATGAAAGAAATTAAAAAAAGACACAAATAAACTAAAACATTGCATAGTCTTATATCCCGATAATGGGCTCACATGAATTCTAAAAGAAAAAGAAATAAGACTAAGGGTCTGTTTGATAGCTCAACTTAATACTGAAAATTAATTGATTAAGAGATTTTTGAATTCAGCATGTTTGATAACAGAATTCTCTTATCACTTAATACATTAAACACTGCTTAATTTGTATTCAAAATTTTAAGTGAAAATATTTTCACTTAATCTGCTGAATTTTAAATACAAAATGTGTACAAACATATAGTCTAACACACACATACTCTCTCTCACACATATTCACACGCACTTTCTCTCACTTGCACACACACTCTCACACAAACATATACTCTCTCACACACAAAAAGACACACTTCCTCACATATATACATTGTCTCTCTCACACACATACACACTTAGTCTCTCACACACATTCTCTCTTGTACTTTTCATACTCTTATTCACACATACTCACACACATGCATATTCTCTCTCACTCACATACACACACAAATTCTCTCTCTCACACACACATACCCTATCACACACATTCTCTCTCATATATATTTATACTATCCTTAATTATTTATTTTCTTTTCTATGCACATATGACAATTATTTATAACAAATTAATACATGTATGGCGTGACATATTTAATTCAGAGATTGAATTCAGTTAATTATCAAACAGAAATAAATTTATTAATTCAACAATTAATACTTTCAGAACTTATAATTCAGATTTCAGAATTCAGTTGTTAAATTCAGTATTCAATATTAACAAACACCCCCTAAGTTAAACTAAAACACCCTGATTTAACTTTGTGAACAGCTAATTGCACTAAAACATACCCTTTTCAAACATTAAGGACTCAAATGTGAAGTTTCAAAACAATTAAAAGGACAACATTCAAAAAGTAACAAAATCATAATGCTACAACAACGATCACAAAGAAAAAAAAAAAAAAAAAAAAAACTCAATTAAGAACAAGCTAAACTTCTATGAACTACAGTACAAAATCTAAAAATTTCTTACGGGGCAAAATATAATTTAAAACAAAGTTCAAACTCAAAATTCCAAATCCAAAAAGTCTAATGGTCATAAATTGTTTAGCGGCAAAATATAATTTAAAACAAAGTTCAAACTCAAAATTCCAAATCCAAAAAGTCTAATGGTCATAAATTGTTTATTTAAAAAACTTTTAGACTCAACTTCATGTTTAGACTTTGATTAATCTGTCATTTTGAGTCGACAACTATTAAAAATTGTCATTGTCAAAATCAAATCCCTACAAAGTTTTACATCCTAGAAAAAATTAATCCACATAGACCTAATTGAAAATATCAAAAATCAAAATTTTTGGAGTTAATTTTTGGATGTGCTTAAAGCGGTTGTGTCAAATTAGAAACTGAGGGGAACTTGGGGCTAAAGTGAAAAAATATTGAAAATAACCTTCCTCACGTTCAACCATGGCTGCATCGTTTTTATTTTTTTCTCTTTTTTTTTTATTTTTTTTTCTGATTTTTGTATCTACTTCAAATCTTGCGAAAACCACTAAAAGGTCACAAAAAATCAAAATTACAGCCAGAAAATTTTGGTTCTCTCTTAGATTTTATTTTTATTATTTTTTATTTTTCAAACAAACCATGTCCAAATAGAATAAAAATCGTAGTAATTTCACTCAATTTTGTGAACAAAAGTAACACCAAAAAATAGAATTAAAATAGCACTTTTGGAGTCTGAACTCTACGATTTGCTTTCAAATTCTCAAATTAATAATCTGGAGCAATAGCACATGTCTAGGAACATCTTGGAATAATCAAATAATCCATAAATAGCACAAAAAACTTCATCATTAAAAAAAATTATCCATAAATACAAGCGAAGAAGAACAAGTGAGAAAAGATTACAGGATTCAATTTCAGCGATGGCGATGGTAATGAAGGACAGATTCTATTAGCTCCAATGACATTTTTGGCGAGTTTCAGCAATATTTCCTCTTTCTTGTACAATCTTGGCGGTTAGTTTTTTCCAAATTTTTGGGTGGATGTATAGTGATTGAGGGTGGTGTAAAGGAATACAAAAAAAAAAAATCATTAGTCAGTCATTGGTTTTGATTGGGAAAACTCTTGCTCATGTTGTGTAGATACTTTTGGCTTTTTATCAACATAAGAGAGTGGGAGAGGAATTGGAGATAAAGATGAACATTAGAAATTGAGATAGGAATGGAGAATGATAGACACATAGAACAAACATATAGCCTCACATTTAAAAAAATAAATAAATAAATAATTATTAGGTTACATTTATTTATTTATTTTTTAAATAAATAGGTGTCTACAGTTTGTTTTTTTTCTTTTGTCGGGAGCGCAAAACAGTTCCAAACAAAAAAGTAGACACCGATAAACATATTGGGAATTAGAGAGTATTGGAAAAAGAAGAAGTGTCACCAAAATAGTTCCAAACAAAAAAGTAGACACCGATAAATATAATGGGAATTAGAGAGTATTGAAAAAAGAAGAAGTGTCACCATGTCTGGAAGATCTTGTCACTGCTACCGCCATTGCAATTGCCACTGCCTTTCTTTTCCTATCTATTGCATCAAAATAAAGAAAAATTACAACAGCAATCTATGCTATGCTTCATAGCTGCGAAGCTTTACTAACGTCAATTTTGCTTAAAGTGTCATGAAATCTTTTGCTTGTCCTATTACTAGGATGTATGTTTGGACTTCAAGAGCAACTTCTTCCTTGGACTTTTGCTTGACTCTTCAACATTAATCCATCTCATGCTATCTGAAAAAACAAATATAAAACACAAATTTACCCTTTTTTCTTGCAAAACACATATTAGTACAAATAAATGAATATAACAGGAAAAATATGCACTTTAAATTTAAAAACATTAGAGTATATAAAATGACAAACTTAGTAGCTTTAAATGAACAATAAACTCTTCCATCGGTAGTTTGACTCAATGATGAGTTCCTTAGTCGTGTCTTGACTCAATAATGAATTCCTTAATTGGAAACTTCAAATAAATAAAAAAATGACGTGGGATACCAACCTCTCAATAAACGTGGGATACTGTCATCCCAGTGGACAAAAGACTCTATGTTGAGCATCTTAATCGGTAACTCGACTAAAAAAAAATGAATCCCTTAATCGTGATTCAACTCAACCATGGGCTCCTTAATTGGGAACTCCAAATAAAAAATATGATGATACTTTCCTTCCAATAGACAAATGACTCTATTTGAGTACCTTAGTCGGTAGCTCGACTAAACAATGAACCCCTTAATCATGGTTTGACTCAAACAGATGAACCCCTTAATCATGAGTCGATTAAAAAATGAACCCCTTAGTTGTGGTTCAAATTCAATAATGAGCCCCTTAATCACGGCTTGACTAAAAAATGAGCTCCTTAATCATGATTTGATTCAACAATGAACCCATTAGTCGTGGTTCAAACTCAATAATGAGCCCCTTAAGGCTTGACTCAACAATGAACTCCTTAATCGGAAACTCGAAATAAAAATATGATATGTGATACTATCCTCCCAGTGGAAGAGGGATACTAATCCTCCCAATGGACAAGGACTCCATATTGAGTACCTTAATCGGTAGCTCGACTTTGATAATGGAACCCTTTAGTCGGGTTGTCAATCTATCATGAACCCCTTAATTGCGGTTTGACTTAATAATGAACCCCTTAATCGTGGCTTGACTCAACAATGAACCACTTAGTCGTGGCTCGACTCAATAATGATCCCTTTAATCATGGTTCGACTCAAACATGAACCTTTTAATCTTGGTTCAACTCAATGATGAGCTCCTTAATTAGAAACTCCAAATCGGTAACTCGTCTAAACAAATAAACCTCTTAATTGCGATTCAACCTAACAATGAACCCCTTAATCATGTTTGACCCAACAATGAACCCTTAATCATGGTTCGACTCAAACATAAACCCCTCAATCGTGGTTCGACTCAACCACGAGCTCTTTAATCAGAAACTCTCAATAAAAAATTGATCTAGGATATTGTCCTCTCAATGGACGTGGGATATTGTCTTCCCAATAGACAATGACTCCATATTGAGCGCCTTAATCAGTAGCTTGACTAAATAAACTTTTGAAAAGCAAATAATATTGGTCAATCTTATGTTGTTTGATTTTCATTGAAAATGAACACTGTGCCGAAGATCTTCTTCATGAACCTAGCAAAAATAAAATTCATGCAACATGCTCTTCATGCAATATGTGATGCACATACACTTGTTTTTTTTTTGATTTTTTTTTCTGATCCAGTCCCTTTCGATCAAGAGATCCACTTCAAAATTGATTGAAAATAATGGCCTTGGACTTTTGAATAAGGCTAAAATGAGTCGAGTTTGTCCCAATTTGCATTTTACTCTTTTTCAAAATCAACTTTGAACTATGCAACATTTACTTCAAATGTCATCACTCTTCTGAGTACTCCTCTGTGAATATACTTATAAATTGTATCAACAATGTACCTTTATTAAGAAAAATCATGTTTTTATTTTAAGAAAAAGTAAATTCATTGTTGAAGATAACTTTGATCTCACAAATACACCTTCAAAATTGGGACTCGCTCTTTGTTCAGGATTTCAATTTTTAAGAGTCAATTATATCCTTTGTCTAGTCAGAGTAGACCATGGGTTATAACGCGATTAGGATTTTTAGGGAATGAAAGAAATGATATAAAGGCTCAAAATTTATTGAGTGGGGTGAAAAAAATATCTTATGATCACTTTTTCAAAAAGACACACACTAGACGAAATACACAGAAACTTACTCTTTTTCTTTTCTTTTTTTTTCATTTTTCATTTTTTTTTCTTTTGTTTTTAATTTTTTCTTTTGTTTTTTTTTGGCTTTTTTGTTTTTTTTTGTTTTTTTTGTTTTTTCTTTTAAAATTGAGGGAAACCAATCAAAGAATACCTAGTTTTGATGTTGGGTTTACTTACAACTTAAATAAAAAACTATTGTATTTACAATTTTTGGTAGCAATGAATTTCAAATTTATTCAAACTAACTCAAACTGACATCGAAGGATATTTGCATTAGAAAATTAATTGACATAATCTTTCCAATTCGGGCCACTACACTAAAAGTAATTTGACATCTAAATTTGACCTAGTGTGGAGTACCAAACTTTGCCCCCGTGTAGAGTACTATACTAAAAATTGCATTCAAAGAAACTTACCTAGGATTAAAAAAAAAAAGTTATAAAATTTTCCCTAGTGTGGATTCTAAATTCTATTTAGATTCCCTAGAGTGGAGTATGATCATCAAGACAGGTTCTAAGAAATGAAAAACCATTTTGAAATGACACTCAATTGGATTAGCAAAGGATAAATAGTGTTTCGATAATAGAAACGATGTCCACTCGTCTTTCTATCATCATTTAGAAATAATTAAATCATGAGAATTCTTGTCCCCCTATTGTATTCAATGCACTTATGTGATAAAAGTTCATGATTTTATGCTTTCTTAAAACAAAACAAGATTTCTTAAAATAAAAATAATCATTTATTAAAAATAGGCATCGCAGATAGTTATTGAAAATATTTATAGAGAAATCAATTTCATCTAGAAGGCTAGGAATACTATTGTAGCTATCTCCCAACTATTTTTCCTTTGCAATATTTTGGAAATGATTGATAGCCAGTGGATTGTTGTTAACGTTAGGTTGCTCGGCTCCCTTAAACACTAGCTGATTGGTATCTATTGTATCTTGAATTTTGTGTTTCAACTAATAGCATTTATTAGTAGAATGCCCAACTCCTCCATAATGGTGAGCACAAGTTTCATTGGCATTATAGTTTCTTTGATCCATTTTCTCCAAGTGCAGGAATAGGAGATATCTTGTTTTGAGCTACAATAGCTTGATAAATCTATGACCGTGGCATAGGTAGAGGAGCGAAGTTTCCTAGGGGTCTCCTAGGAGCTTGTTGTTGAATAAGGAAAAACTGTTGTGAAGAAAAATTTTGATAATGAAAATTGGGAGAGGCTTGAATTTGATTGACCTGAGAAGGTGGCAATGCTGCATTATAAGATTGTAGGAAGGATAGATTACGTGGAAAAGCAAATGGCATGTTCGGAATAAAAGCAGGAAGGCAAGGAGTCTGGTTTGAAAAAGTGAATTGAGCATTCTGAGGAGTGAATTGAGCATTTACGACATTAGTTTCACATTCTTTCTTCTTTGAGAAGATTCCTTTTTTGTCATTAGATGTGTTTGTGCATTCAAAATTCGCAATAATTTGTCCAGACCAGATTCCCTCTTCAATTAAATACCGGTGCTAATCACTTCACCAAATGGACACCTCTGCTTGTTACAAGCTCAAGACTTGTAATATGGGTGTTATAGAGCACGGATAAAGAGTTTCACCATTTCAAATTCTTCTACAGGAAGGTGAACTTAGCAGCCATGTCTCTCCATCTCTGAGCATAAACTTTGAAGGATTAGCTTGGCTTATTGAAAACGGGCAACAACTCAAGCCTTCTGGAGCATTATCTATATTGTGTTTGTATTGACTCGTGGAACAAGTAGCAATGTCATCCCAAGAACAGAGTTTTGAAGTATCCAACTTCATGTACCCTTTTAGTGTGTTTTCAGAAAAACTTTTTTGAAATAGTTGTATTCTTAATTAGTCATCTCCAGCATAAGCTACTAAGTCATTAGCATATATTCTCAAATGCATGCAAGGGTTATCAGTACCATCATATTTTGTGAACTCTAGCATTTTGAATTTTTCAGAATATTGCAAACTAGGGAACAAGATCAAGTCTAAAAAATAAGTCTCCCATATGAATTAAAACCCTTCATGGAATGAACAGATTCCTCCAATGAATCAGGCCTGAACTCAATACTTTGGCCTTTTTAAATTGGGCTAAGTTGGTCTCACCTACCATTGTATTCTGAGTAATAACCGGGAAAATAGGTGTAGTATTGATGACAAAAGTAATTTGATTATTAGGAGTTAGTATTTGAGCAGTTGGCATGACAGGAGTGGAGTTCAAATTTTGACCATTAGGATTCTTGTCTTGGACGGATGGAACAAAAGTAGAAGCAGTAGGAGTAGCAGTTAGAGTTGGATTTTGGCCAATAGAAGGTTCAAGATTTGCAACTTGAGGGCCCTTTTAAATGTAGAGACCCATCATGTTCTTGAAGTTTTCTATTGTTGCATCCATGTTATCCATTTTCTGTTACATCAAAGTAAAATCAACCCTAGAAACTGCCTCTTGGGCCGTTGAGGATTCATGTATTTGACCAGTAATGAACCTTTGATTGGTTGGTTCAGTGGTCATTATTTACTTAGCTCTTGATCAAGTAAGATGGGATCACGATTTAGAAAAATTTGCTTTATACAAGGAGTTATCTTGAAAACGGGTTTAATTTTGAAAAAAAAAATATAAAATATCAGAATTTATTGAAATGAATGATATGATCATGTAAATGTGATGCAATGCATGCAAAACAAAAAGGGGGGAAAAAAAAAAAAAACGAAGTAGTAACTCATCAATACATGTCCAGAACCTAGAAAAGGTTTTATTTTTTATACAACTAGAAAAGAAATGACATAGAATATTATTTTTTATAGGGGGTTCTAGAAAAATCATAATTACTAAACAATAGATACTCAAATACAACTTTTCTTTTAAAACAAATCATGAAAAAATTATTTGACAAACGTATTTACAAAACAATAAAAATGTTTTTTTTTATTTATTTTCTAAGCAACATGCAAAAAAAAATTTTGGTATGCAAAACGGAAATTAAAGTAACACCATTATGACTTTTATTATTTTTTTAAAAAAGGAATTATTTATTTATTTATTATACAAAAAATAAAATAAATAAATAAAAGTAAGCAAAAGAACAAATAGAGATCTGAAACATCATTTGACTTCACTCATATGTAACATGTGTATAAAAGTAAACTACGTGTACCATGAGGTTAGGGTTCACTAATGCATTAATTCTAGACTCGGTTGGTTTCGGTTCTAGAACTTTTTGACTGAGGGACCCAGAAAGTAGTATTTTTGTCAATTCCAAGGGTCCCAAGTCGGTGGTTTGAGTTGGACCTGTTCGACACCAGTACAGGAGCATTGCAACCTAAACCTACACGTCTATGTGAGGTCTGAATCCTAAAAAGGAAGTGGGTCAATGCCCACTAGATTATGCAGATAAGTGATGCATGATGTACTCCCCTTGAAATAGAGGATTTTAAAACTATTTAAATGAAATACTTACAAATAACAATTAATAAAGTTGAAAAAAAAAATTTAACTAAACGAATACACGTGGAAATAAAACATAAAGCAAAAAGAATAGTAAGGAGAAAAAAGAAAAAGAAAATCAATTCCAAAAGGCTTAACATTAAAAAATAAAAATAAATAATGCTGGCAAACTCTCAAATATCCCTAGTGGAGTCGCAAGATGTCGCGTCCCATTTTTTTAATAAAAGTAAATAATAAAAAGAAATTAAATACAAAAGATAAAAGGAAAAAGGGTCCAAAATGGGTTTTAAAAAAATATGACAGTAGGCCCAATTAAATAAATCTAGGAAAAGGATTTTTCTAAAAATAGGAGCGTCACTCGCTATTGGATTTTTCGGTGTACCGAGTTACCAAAATTGGATCATTCTCATACACTTAACACCCTACTTAGATGACTCCTAGTCTTTTCAAAAACTAGAGATTTGGGTTCGGAAGTTCTATTGAGGAAAGAGAAGACTAGACTACACTATAGGTAACCTAGGCACTCTTTTATCTGTCGTTCAACCGAGTGCCAGTTTAATTTAATCTTTCAATTTTAAGGCTAAAACATGAGTTAATTTATACAGAACAATTAAAAAAAAAGAAATAATGCAAGAAATTAAAAAAAAGGCAAAAATAAACTAAAACATTATCATAGTCCTATGTCCCGATAATGGGTTTACATGAATTCTAAAAGAAAAAGAAATAAGACAAACATGAATTCTAAAAGAAAAAGAAATAAGACTAAGTTAAACTAAAGCACCCTGATTTAACTCCATGGATAATTGCACTAAAACATAACTTTTCCAAACATTAAGGATTCAAATGCAAAGTTTCAAAATAATTAAAAGGTCAACATTCAAAAAGTAACAAAATCATAACGCTACAAAAATAATCACAAAGGAAAAAAAAAAAAAAAACTCAATTAAGAACAAGTTAAACTTCTATGGACTACAGTACAAAATCTAGAAACTTCTTACGAGGATAAATTAATTTAAAACAAAGTTCAAACTCAAAATTCTAAATCCAAAAAGTCTAATGGTCATAAAATGTTTATTTAAAAAACTTTTAGAATTAATCGTAAAACTAGAAAAACTACTAGGGGTGAAATTGTAATTTTGAAAAAGTTTAGAGGTCAAAATGCAATCTCTACTTACATCCGGCCATTAGGAATAATTAATTACATCGACCTAATTGTAAAATATCAAAAGTCAAACTTCGAAGAGTTAGTTTGGATGTTCTTAAAGCTGTTGGGTGCAATTAGAAATTCAGGGAAACTTAGGGTGTTAAAGTGAAAAAGTATTGAAAATAACCTTCTTCTTCCTCATGTTCAACTATGGCTGCAGTGTTTTTATTTTTTCACTCTCTCTCTCTTTTTATTTATTTTTATTTTTGTATCTATATCACATCTTGTCCAAATCATATGAAATTCGAATCCCTTATTCAATTTTTTTGAGTGGAATGTGATAGCTATTTTAATTTTTAATGAAAATCATTAAAAGGTCATGAAAAATCAAAATTACAGCTAGCAAAATTTCGGTTCTCTCTTGGATTTTTGTTTTTTTGATTTTTATTTTTTCAAACAAACCTTGTCCAAAGAGGAGAAAAAAAAAAAATCGCAATCCATACTCAGTAACAATCTAAAAGTAAACAAAAATAACACCAAAAAAACAGACAACATAATCAAAATGACACTTTCAAAGTCCGAACTCTACGATTTCACTTTCAATTTCTGAAATGAATAATCTGGAGTAATAGTAACATGTCTAGGAACATCATTGAATAGTCAAATAATCCATAAATAGCACAAAAAACATCATCATTAAAAATATTATCCCTAAATACAAGCAAAGAAGAAAAAGTGAGAAAAGATTACAGGATTCAATTTCAACGATGGCAATGGCAATGCAGGACAGATTCTATTAGCTTCAATGACATTTTCGGCGAGTTTCAGTAAGATTTCCTCTTTCCAGTAGATTCTTTGTGATTAGTTTTTTTCTGGATTTTTGGGTGGATGTATGGTGATTGCGGGTGAGGTAAAGGAATGGGGAAAAAATCGTTATCGTTATCGTTGGCTTTGCCTTGGAAGACTCCTGCTGTTGTGTAGATACATCTAGCTTTTTATCGACATAAGAGGGACGGGAGGAGTTGGAGATAAAGCATGAACGGAAAGAAAAATAGTTACGTCCGTCCATTCTATTTTTTGTTTTATTTGTAAATTTTGTAATGTAAATTAAATTTTAAAAAATTTATGATATCAGTCGATATGAGTAAAATTTTTTAAAATTTAATTTTAATCACAAAATTTATAAGTAAGATCAAAAATCGAATTTACCTAAATATTTGCCGTCTTACCGTTGGTAAAGCCAAAGTAGCATTTCATCTATCTTTTGGCCTTTTCCTCATCCCTTTTAAGTTCTTTTTTTTTTTTTTTTTAATTTTGAAATAATTATTGAGTTATAATTTTTAAAAGTTATTATCAACAAAAAAATCTACAAAATTAGTAACTAACTATGTAGTTACCGTTAAGAAATTATAAAATTTACATGTTATACTTCTTTAACAATTAAATATTTAATTAATTTTATAATTTTTTAATCATAAAAACATTATTACCTTTTGAGCAAACCTGAAGAAATAGTCATTGATCTATTAGCTAGTTTGGTTTTTGGTTGTTCAATTCTTCAATTTATAAAATAGTCATTTTGCAACCAATGAAAATGATTATTTCGAGTCGCTCGATCTACTTCACAAGTTAAGGATGATAGAAAACTAATTTTTCATGGTTAAAATAAAAAATAAAACGTCTTGAAACATTATTGTTCATCGTTTCCCAAACAAGTTTTTCAATTTTTTATTTTTAATTTTTTCTTTTCTCTAATCAAGTCCCAATTACTTGAAATTTACACCCTCAAACTTAGTTTTTCCTGTAGAAAGCAATTGTTGCCTTGGATTTGATAAAAGAATGATTGGAAAGTCACAAAAAATGTTATGAACAGTCACAAGTTTTAGGTTTCGATTCATGCACATTAAGAGGTTTTCTTCATAGATTATTGATATGTTAATTTTCTTCTCACCATGATGATTATTTTGCTATAAATCTTATGAAATTTGTTTGCAATTTGCGTAATAGAATAGAAGGGCACCGCAGCCGTTCATAGCTTATTTGGTGACTCTCGAATTATTTTTAACCAAATTTGATGTAAGAATGAATTACATTTTACATGAATGTAATCCGAGGTATATATTTCAAGTAATTTGGACTTGATTTGAGAAAAAATAAAAAATAAAAAAATGAAAAATTCGTCGGAGAAAAAAATGAACAGTGTTCCAAGGCATTTTGATGATTTTACCTATGAAAAATCAACTTTCCATTCTTTTTAATATATGAAATGGACAAAGTGACTTGAAATCACAGTTTTCATTAGTTGAGTGTCTAGCTTTACGAATTTAAAAGTTTAGGGACTAAAACCAAACTAAATAATAGTTTAATGAATATTTTTGTCGTTTGTTCAAGCTTATAAAGCATGTAATTAAGTGGAGAAAATAGGCAAAAAATCGTTAAACTATGGCAAGTTTGATTTTAGGTCACTAAACTATTAGTTTCACAAATTTGAACTCTAAAAATTGATGAAACCGAGTCCATCAACTTTTGGAAGCTGTCATCCAATCTATCCCAACCTATCCAATGTCTTGTTTCTAATTACCGGTCACCATAATGTATGTAAAGGAAATTCAATCCATGATGAATAATTTTTGGTGGGATAGTGATGCGGGGAAAAGGAAGATTTATTGGGTCTCTTGGGATAAAATATGTCCATCTAAGATTCCGAAATTTTACCAACTTTAATCTATCAATGTTGGCTAAATAGAATTGAAGAATCATGGTAAATGAGAAATATCTAATCCATTGACTTCTTAAAGCTAAATACTTCCCGAAGTCTTCTTTCTTGGAGGCAGAGGAAAAGGCAGGTACGTCCTATACGTGGCCGAATATTTTGGAGGGGAGGAAGCTTCTTATGCATGGTATTCGAAAAATGGTCGGATCAAGGGAGTCAATTGATATCTGGAAGGATCCATGGGTAACTCGACCAAGCTCTTTCCGAATTTCTTCTTCTCATGGCAGTGTTCCAAATGCTGGATTCATTTCATGATGCCAATAGGGGTCCTATGATCAATAATACAACTTCATAGCTTGTTCGTTGGCAACGTCCTCCAGCTGGGTCAAATATCTTCAAGATAAATTTTGATGCTGCCATTTTTTGTGAATCTTCTTGCAGTGGAATAGGGGTGAAGGTAAATTTGTGGTTGGGCTAGCAAAAAGAGTAGTAGGGGTGCGGAATCTAGAAATTGGAGAAATGATTGCTGCTCGAAGGACTGTGGAGTTTGGGGCTGAATTGCATCTGTCACGCTTTATCCTTGAAGGGGATGCCAAAAGAGATAGCAGCACTTGGGGTCTGAAGATGAGGTCTTATCAACCATGGGAGCTTTGCTGGAAGATACTCGTGCTTGGATTAGCAACCTGGCAATTGCTGATGTATCTTGGATTAGTGATAAGGGAAATCAATTGGCTCATTTGTTTGCCAAGTCAGCTAAGAATGGTGATAACAGGTTGGTATGGTTCCAGGAAAGTTGTAAAACCATGTTATATAGGTAATTTAATGATTTTATAAATGAAGTTCTATTGGTTTTCACAAAATAAAATAGTCAAAACATATTGTAAAAATAATAGATTGGGGCTAAAACAGGAAAAGGAGAAATTTAAAGGTTAAATTACAATTTTAAAAGTTTTATCTCGTTCTCTACTGACAAAAGGTTGAAATTCTAAATTGTTCTTATTTCCAGAAAATTCTTCCATTTTTCAGATTTCCTTCAAGTCTTCATTCCCAAGAAAAGGCTATTTGTCAGCTTAAACACAAATAAAATTTGACCTTGGTTTGATTTTTTAGTGGAACAACCGTAAGCAGCTGCTATTGATTGTTGTTAAAAGAGAAAATTTTGAAGAGAGGAAAAGTGGAAAAGTTAATGTGTAATGAGGCTTAGATGTTGCAGGATCATTGCTGGAAATGGGAGAGAGGTATGGGGTACCCCAATTGTGACATTCCTTCTCATCCACTTCATACCTCGTAACGCACCGTTGACGAGTAAGATTGCAAGGGTGGTCGCAAAGGGGCTGCGGTGGTTGGTAAGGGCTGAGGGAGAATTGGGGCTGATGGTAGTTGCAGTAGTAGGTTGTACCACATATTAGGGTTGTTGTGAGATTGAGAACTATTCTAAATTGACAATGATAGATTTACCTTTGAATTCTTTATCTGGGACTATATCTTGGTCTTTGAGTGGCCTTTTGAGGTTGAAGAATAAATGAAAATATTCATATTGGTAAAGACAAATTGCAGCTATGGCAGTCTTGAAAGAGCTGACCTTGATTATGAGATTTGGGATGAGTTTCTTTTTGTTTCTCTTAATTTGTGTTTCTCTTTTAACATCTATATAAGAAGCAAGTGAAGCTCCTTCACTTGTCATGTGGCATCTTCTGCTGATGTGGAAAGGGTGTATTTTTATTTATGTTTTGTATTTACTGTAAAATGACATGTTATGCCCCTTGTATAATTCACTGCCTTTGGAGTATTGTAGGGTAATTTTATCAATTAACTATCTGCAATTGCCTAACATCTTTGCTATTTCTACATGAAAAGACAAAATTACCCTTCTTACAGCAAATAGTGGCAAGCTATATAGGGGTATTTTTGGTCAATAGGCCAATCATTCGACTTGGAAATACTAAATATTTTCTGACAGCCACTCAATTTATATTACCTAATAGTACAATTGTAGTTTACAGACTTATATGTTAGATTAAATTAGGTACTTTTGATTTCTTTTTTTTTTTTTCAAAACTAAGTCGTTCTCATTAAAGTCTTTTTGTCGATATTTTTTTAATCTGAGGCCGCGTATTCAAATTTACCCATATCAGCCATTGGATGTCAAAGATATCTCTGACTCAACTCAGTACTACTCAGCCACTTCACCTACAACATGGTAATAACCAAACATAAGATGTTCTCTACCTCTCTCTTTCTTCATTACTTTGCTTCTTCATTTCTCTCTCTATTTTCTCGTCTTTCTTCTCTCTTCTATTTATTTTTTTATTTTTTTGTCCTTATTCAATTTTTGCATTGATTTTGATATAATTTTTTTGTTTCTCTTCCTCTTAATAGATTATAGACGTAGAAGCCATAGGAGGGATTCTTTCAGATTTATTTGATCTGGAAGAGAAAATGGATGAACCGCTAGAGAACAACAAGAAAATACATGACTGAAGGGAGTAGCAAAGTCAACAAAATTTTTCCAACTCTGGTTAAAAAAGGTGAGAAGAAACACAAAACCATATGTAAGATCTACAGAACTACCATGGATGGTAAGTAAGTTATTTTCGTTTATTTACCTAAATATGCTTATGAAAATGAAATAGTTGGGATTTTGAAATAGTTACTTGGATTTATATGGGTATATGTAAATATTCGGATTTATGTGGGTATATGTAAATATTGGGATTTATGTGGGGTTTGTGTTTTTTGATTTTGCAGTTTCCATCTCTGTGGTTATATATCTATGGGGTTTTGATTTTTTGATGGTTTTCTATGGGGTTTGTTTGTATTTTAGTTCTATTTTTTCTGTAATGATAATGAATCTAATATTGTTTACATCGATATTTTGCAGGATTTGCTTACATATTAAGGTTATTCCTGCGTAAAGGTCGAGGTTTATTTTAATTTTTACTATTTTTTTAGGTTTTTGAATATTTCTGTTTATTTATTTTGGATGATTTTGTAAAATCTTATTCCAGTATATATACTACTGGTTGTTTGTTAAAAAAAAAAGTAATACTAGTTTATTTTTCAATTGCAAATTCATGCCTTTTTCAAACAGCGATCAGGTAAGGTAGGTCTCTATCATCTTCCCCAAAAAATCGTTTCAAATTCTGTCTTTTTCTCCTTCTTGTTCCTATTTTATCTATGTGTTTTCATTTTTGTGCCTTTCACATATGATTTTCTACTATTGGTTAATTTATGCTTATGCTTGATGATGGCTGTGAAATTCTGGACTAAATTGGTAGATAAATAAAGATAAAAAATAAGTTGTGTTTTATCTTTGTAGGTTGAAAGATCTAAATGTTTTCCCTTTGGTTGGGTGAGAAAAGACTGAATTTTTGAACAAGAAGTTAAGACAAGCCAAAAGATAAGCTATGATCTAAGAGCAAAAAAATTAAGCTATGATCTTTCTAACATCAAGTGAAGAAAAAAATTGAATTTTTTAATCAAACTGTGATTCTATAAGAAAGTAAATAACCAATAACGCAGCGGAATTTAAAATTTTTACTTTTCTATCACTGATTATCTTGATTAATTTATGTATAGTACAAGAAAAGTATAAAGATTATATCTTTAAAAGTGCGGTAAAATCTCCAATATGTTTGGGATGTCGATCTACAAGCCGTACAAGTGCTCGACCTAATGATATTTACACAGATAATTAAATCAGGAATCGTTACAAAATTGAATGACCCAAATCATAGAGTGCTAATTTCCTAATTATTTTTTTATTCAAACCGTGACATTCACGTTTTTCAAAATTTTTTCACGGCTTCAAAGATCAGCCGTACTAGTACTACTCAAATCTATATGTATGTTTTTTTGAAGTACTAGTCATATATATATATAAACTAGTATCCCAATCTAATTGGATGTAGAGAATTTCAATAATCCTAATCAGTTTATTTGGGTTAAGGTATATGAATAAGTATAAAACCACTAGGACTTTTAATATGTATTACATATTAGCTCCTAAGATTTATAACTAATTATAATTAGGCCCAAAAATTTAATTTATCTGATAAATTAACTCATAAATATCTCATACTTATCAAATCATTTTAATCCTGAATTAATTATCCTTAAGTGTGTGACCCTTTAGGTTCCCAATCACGTTGGCAATAAGTATAATTTATAATCCTAAATTAATTAAGATTAGATAAATTAAAACCTTTAATTTATCATTAATTCTCCAATTAATTTACATTTATAGATCAAGATTGGCTTCTAGCAAAGCATCATGACCACCCAAGTGTTGAGGTATGTCAAGTGGTTCAACATCACCCATCTGTGATTTAGTTCCTGTGTAATTATTATCCTTTCACCAACCTATATTCCGATTAATTCAAGAGTACAGATATCATGCCAACTCTTATTGAATTAATCAATTTACTTCTTTCTAAAATACAATAAACAACTCACTTGAAATAGAATTTAAGATACTCTTAATTCTATTTCCACTTTGCGCAAAGATTTTCGAATTGTATTTCAAGAAATAGCCATATTGGGATATACACTCTCATTATAAGGAGTGGTGAATCCTATATTAGTCATATTTTATCTTTTCATGATTCGTATTATATCCAAACTCTACAGTATGTGCGACTCATTAAAAGTAACGACTAATAGAGCCAAAGTATAATAATCCACAGTCAAGATAAATTCATGACCTCAAGTCAAAGGCTCATTGCACTACTATCACAAAGAGATTAATCCACTGGCAAATAATAATCCGTGTGAAATACTCTTAGCGGGTCAATCCGTGCACTTATTCTTAATAAGTATCCACATACAATTATGTGTTAATTTACCCGTGTCAAACACAACGATTAGGGATATTTACGAATAAAATATAATTATATCATAACTATTTATGATTTCATATTTATATATTTTATTCAAAAAATGCCATATTACAATGAATATACATACATATAGAAGTGTAATTCATCGCTAAAACAAATTGACTTTAGGGCATACACTAATAGGTTCTTGATTGATTTTGTGAAATGTGAACTAGTTTTTTAGCCTAAAAAGAAGGGAAAAAGGATTGGTAAATGACAATTGTACCCACTATAACTTGCTAAATACAATTACTCTTGCTATAATCTAAAAAATAGTGTGTTACTTGAACTACATTTGTATTATTGATTATCTGAAAAAGGAAAAATTCATCAACTTTTAGTGCAAAGTAGAATCTTTATTGGTTAACTGAAAAGGGAAAAAATAATTTGGATATTATTGATGATTTGACTGATCGTTTTATGATTATTGCTGTAAAACAAACGACGAGAATTTTATTCAATCTTTCTGAAAACTGTTTCATGCAGGTACTCTTTGCCTTCTTTTTTGTCTAATATTCTACAATCTCACAAGAATGACATTGCATGTATCTGATTTTGTTTTCCTACTTCTGATTGTTTAGAGATGTTTTTTTCCTCTTTTGATTATTTTACCATTTTTAAAGTCCTTAATGCTATTTTTTACTTTGAATGTGGCTGTTTTTCTTCTTTTTTTCCATTATTTTTTTTTTTACATTTTTTCAGCGTGTAGGCGATTTTTCTTAAATGACTTTTAGGTTTTGATACTATGAAGAATCTCGATAACAAGTAAATTCTTTATCGAGTTTTATTAACTATGATGAATTATCAGTAGAGATAGACAACTATTGATCATGAAAAATATTACGTATTTTATTATTCAATCATATTCCTTAATGCAATCATGTTCAATAAGAAGAAAACCCTGCATCCATTGACATAATCTTCTGCCACGATATAAACAATCACTTTTTCACACATTTTATAATAATCTGTTTTAGCCTCCATTTTTGTAGAGTTTAGTTTTGAAGGAGTAAGGATGTCGTCGCAGGAGAAATTGGAGCAACTGGGGATGCTTCAGCGTTATCAAAATCATTAGTACACTGATATATTTCCTTAATGAGGTTCAGTAATTTACTTCAGAGACTGCTTTTTGTATAAAATATATATGCATATATTTTCGTAATTGGTCTGTGTCATCTATACTTTAGTTAGTACCTTAAATTAGCTTTGTAATCCATTATAAGAAATCCAAAAATGGTTCCTCAATATTCATATTTTAATTGAATTATTCAAATAATAATGACGTTACGATGACTTAAGTGTGGTAAGATAACTGGGCATAACTTGGTAAATTTTGTTTTCTTTGACTATATTATGGAAAAAACTATAGTAAACTTAGTTTAATGAGATAAAATATGTGTTTTGATTGAGATAAAATGTTAGTTTAAGGTTAAATTGAAGATCTATAATTCAATGAGACATGTTTCACAAGAAAACATCTAAATCTCCAACTTATTATGCATACCGTGCGAAGAATGAAATTGAAGAGCATATATTGTCACATGTATTTTGGTGCAACAACAGTATGCTTGACCATGACAGCTTCGCTTCAACATCAATGTGTTCTTTCTGAATACTCCTTTCTCTTGCATAGAAATTAGTTTTCTTAAACAAAATTTTTGTTTTTTTTAATTACTACTTATTTTGTTGGTTCACTACAATTGCCAAATTATTAAGTTATTTGGTTGTGCAGTAGGGTAGTTGGGGGTTGAATTTTGCATCTAAGAGGCAGTTGGCAAATAAGGGGGTTGGGGGATAAATTTAGCATCTAAGAGGCTGTTGGCAAATTATTAGGTTGCCTGTTAGAAAGGGGGTTGTTGGGGGATGAATTTAACATCTAAGAGGCAATCTCATGTGTGTTAATTTGGGAAGCTATATTTACAACATTTCATGTTGGTATAATTAGAAATAAATTTCACATTTTAGAGTGAAGTACCAATGTAATATATCACAGCTTTGATTAATGAAAATAACTTTAGTGGCGTAGTGATACAGGAAGGTTCTATGCTTCCATTAATAAATGAATTTATTAGAGTTTTTATTGTCTTTATTACTGTTCTCATGCAAGTGCTCATGTGTTTATCAACTTTACGGGCAATAATGGTACTATTCATGGTCAAGGTTGCAGTTGTCGAGCTATTCAATTCTCATTTGGTAAATTACTGTAGGCCACATTAAGTAGAAATTGAGCACACCCCTGCTGCCTTTTTGTTTCTCTTTATAGAGTTTACTAGGTTTGATGATTATTACTACAATCTTTACACATTCACTTAAAAAATTTGTATTACATTGGATATAAAATGCTTGGCATCTATTAATAGAAGGCATTACTACTATTTACCTTATCATTCATTCCATTTGAAATGAAATACATGACACGTGGTCTTTTTAAGTTTTGAGCATGCTTATATACATCCCATTCTTCAACTTATTTTCCAGTTTTATGTAACAAGAATAGTGGGCACTGGCCATGCCTTGCATGGCTAGGCTCTTCTAGTACATTATATATATATGTTTACTTTCATATTTGATTGAACCCTGCAAGGAAGATTGGTGGCTGGCAGGGGCTAGATAAAAACAATCACTCATCCTTTACACAATATTATTTGACAGAAATACTCTCAAAAAAATAACTTTTCCTATCCCATAATGTCTAGACTTAAAGAGTGAATGGAATTTGGTGATTAAATTTGCCCAAGTAATAATTTGGTAACATCGAATCAAACATATAAATAGTTTAGTATCCTGATTTGCCATTTGTTCTATTAGGTGTATTACCCCCTCCCCCCAAAAAATAAAAAAAAAATATATATTAAGTGGTCACAAAATCCTATGCCCCAGAACTATTTCAAAGTTTGATTTAAGGTTGTCGAACTATTAATTTCGTAAATTTGGTCATCAAACCCTAAAGTGATTTGAAAGTGAGTTAATTTTTAGGGATAAAGTCATCAAATACCTTAAAAAAAAGAATAAATGGTGGTAAAAATAAAATTACAATCTTGAAAAACTTATCTTTTCCCCTTGCTATATCCGTCCAGATCTCTTCCCCTCCCGCTCGCACGACCTTTCCCACATTCTCTTCCACACTACTTGCTAGTGTCTTTCTCAACACCATTGTAAACAATATCACTACGTAGTCATGAAACACTATAAGAAGATTGATCATACATAAATAAACCATCCAATGGCACACAGACACATGACAAATTGGTCAGGGTGGTTAAATATTCGTGAGGGCAATTTGGTCATTTCATCTAAGAACAAGACTGATAAGCTCATAAATGTCGTGTACTTCATGTGTCATTTACCTCAGTTTTGATGTAATGTGAGAAATAATTGTGTTAATTATGATCTTAAATGTTTTATTTTTAGTTTGTGTAGGTCTTGGACGAAAAAGGAGCCAAAATGATAAAAAATTTGGAGAAAAATCAAAGGGATACAAAATGTGCACTGGTAGGGAGCGAATTTAGACGCTGTTTGGCATTTTAAGCATAAATTTCTTGTTCAAACTCCAATTAAGGTGATTCAAGATGTGTTAGAGAGCTAAGATGAAGAGTTACAACTTTCAGGTTTTAAGTTTTCCCAAATTCCAATGGTATATTCAACGATGTCGAAATCAAGGTGGAATTTAAAGCTGGCAATCTGTCCATTGCGCACGTGCATGAGGACATATGCAGGTCGAGAAAAAAAAAACTGTTGCTTCTGGAATTTGCACACATGCGCGAGCTGGGTCTATGCATGTGAGTGTCTCGAGTGGCTGATAGCGTGAATTGCTTGTGTTGGAATTTTCTACACCCGGTTGGAATCCTTATCAAGTTTTAACGTATGTTTAGCACCTTGGAGATCTTAAACCCCGATGTATCCCTATAAATACCCCTATTATGAGGGGAGTTGAGCATAACATAGCAAATTTTAGTTAGATTAGACATTAGAATAGAAATCCATTAGATTAGGGCTAGGGTTTCATTCTTCTTGTTCAAAAGTACAAGTTCGATCAACTTTTCATTTCGGCTACAGTACTGAATTTGATTTCTTGATCTATATTCAATTTAATTTTAGTTCTTATTTTAATTCCACAGTTCTAATTTAATTTTCCTGCAATTTACTTTTCTATTTCATTTTAATTTAAGTTTGCTTACAGTAAATTTTATTGCTTTTGCTAGTTTTAATTAGTTTTGTATTTGTTCTTGATTTCTAGTAGTTAAAGGCAGAACAAAATTCTTGCAATTAATTTGTCTAACTAGTTCGTATGTTTGTGAACCCTAGTACTTGACCAATAGTTTTCGTTGGAAAAATTTTACTTACCCAATCTACAAACACACCTCGTATCCTTGTGAGCGTGCATAGGTATTGATTGGGGTTAATAAGGCTAATTATTACTTGTTTGTGAATTGAATTACCCGATCAATATTTCAACGAACAAATTTTTTGGTGCTGTTGTCGGGGACTATTTTTGGTGCAATATTTGGTTTAGCAAACCTTACTAGATTAGACTTTTTATTTTCTTTTAATTATTTATGGTTGTTTTTGTTCTTTTTAATTTTCCTCTTGGATTTTTGCTTAATATTCGAACTTTGGTTTTTTCACTTGTAGTTTATGGTAAATACTCGTTCATCCAACGTGAATAGACCATTAATTCTAGGTGACTTGGAGATTAAATGAACCCAGAAATCATAGAAAACTACAGCAATCTAGCCAAGGGGAAAATTTAATGGAGAATCCAAATCGAAATATTGGGAATCAAGAAGAAGTAGCAGGTAACAATGGCAATGGAGACAATGCTAATCACCGACTCTTTAGAGATTATGCCGTGCCAAATTTTGAAGGGACGACTTCTAGCATTGCTCGAATATCCATACAGGCTAGCAAATTTGAGATCAAGCCGGCTCTGATTCAAATACTCCAAACCCATGTTATGTTTGGAGGTAGACCAAACGAGAATCCCTATGCTCATCTGATGAATTTTGAAGAAGTCATTAATACCTTTAAATACAATGGGGTACATCCTGATTGTATTCGAATAAGAGCTTTTTCGTTTTCTTTGTGGGATAGGACGAAGGCTTGGTTGCAATCATTCCAGCAAGGTACTTTCATGATGTGAAATCTACTTTCCATCGTCAAGAACCACAAAGGATTTAGCAATGATATCACATCATTCCGTCAAATTACTACGGAAAGTCTAAGTGAAACTTGTGAGCATTTTAAAGAACTACTCATAAAGGACCCGCATCATGTCATTCCATTATCGCTACAAGTACAAATGTTTTACAATGAATTATTTCCAGAGACAAGATTGATCGTCGATGCAAGCATTGGAGGCGCTTTCCCTCTTAAAACTCTAAAAGAAGCACAAGAGTTATTGGAGAGAATGACATTAACGCATTACTCTCATGGCACAATCACTCCTTTGGTTGGACAACTACAAGAAGTTAAAAAAGTCATTGTCCAACAAGGAGGTACGATTAATCTTAATGACGCCTTCTTAGCCCAACAAGGCATGATGTTGAATATGATGACCAATCTGACAAAGGCTCTTGAGAATTTGGAAAGAAATCCAATGAACTGAATAGATTCACCATCTCAAGCAATTCTAACTTGTGACTTTTGTGAAGGAAACCATCAAAATGGTCTTTGGCAATTAATGCCTATGCCACAAGGTGAGCAGGTCCAATTCATTGCCAATCAAAATTCAAGATCAAGGAATCTGTCTAACTCATATGGTAACACATATAATCCATCTGGGCGCAACCATTCAAATTTTTCTTGGACAAATCAAAATAATGTTACAAATCCAACCTTCCAATCATCACGGCCACAATCTAATTTTGCCAATCAAGTTTCATCTTCCCAACCATATCAGCCACCTCATCAAAGGAATTTCCAGAAATATCCATCTCAGCCAAATAACTATACCAACCTCCGCCACCAAGACCCCCACTTCAAAATCCTAATTATCCTCCACATGTAAATCATGACTAACCCAATAAGAATAATTTGAGAAGGGATTTTAAGAACTTGCAGAGGGAATATGAAAATTTGCGAGCTATCACGAGAAACTCGAAAATGCAAATGGGACAATTCACGTGGCAAAACAATGAAAGACCTACTATGGAGGCATTGCCAAGCGACACTATTCCTAACCCATGCCAAGGAATCACACTCATGGAAGAGAACAAGTGCAAGCAGTTACTTTGTGGAGTGATAGAACTGTGCAGCCGAGGAAAGTCAATGAAGACGATGCAAGGACCATGGAACATAATGAGGCAAAGGAAAAAGGAGAGGCACCCAAGACATGGAAGACTTCCATGAAGATGACACCAAAGATATGGAAGACTTCCATGAAGATGTGATGGACTCTAGTGCACAAGAAAGCACTCAAAAGAAGGACTTGGAGGAAGTAGAGGAGGAAAGCAAATTGCATAGTAAATGTAAAGGGGGGTCTCCGACCAACGAACCCCCCAAGGTTGAACTTAAACCACTTATTTCTCATCTTCAGTATGTTTTTCTTGGAGAATACAATATATATCCTGTCATTATGAGTACTTCACTTTCAGACATTGAATTAGGTAAACTGATTTTTGTTCTTAAAAAGTATCGTGGGACAATTGCATGGAGCATTGAGAACATAAAAGAAATAAACCCTTTGGTATGCATGAGTATAAAAAATACTCCTTAATGATACCTACAAGCCAATCCGACAACCTCAACTTAAATAAATCCAACCTTAAAAGAGCTAGTTAAAAAGGAGGTTTTGAAATTGTTAGACACCGGGATCATTCATCTTATAAGTGATAGTGAATGGGTAAGTCCAACTCAAGTAGTTCCAAAGAAAGGGGGGATTACTGTAATTTAAATGAAAAAAATGAATTAATTCCCTCCAGATTAGTGACGGAGTGACGGATGTGCATTGACAATAGGAAACTTAATGAAGCCACTAGGAAAGATCATCTTCCCTTGCCGTTTATTAATCAAATGCTTAGGCGTTTATCTGAACCTGTGTATTATTGCTTTCTTGATGGTTATTCATGGTATTTTTAAATTGCCATTGACCCTAAAGATCAAGACAAAACCACTTTCACTTGTCCATATGGAACTTTTGCTTACCGGCATATGCCTTTTGGATTGTGCAATGCTCCTAACACCTTCCAGTGATGCATGTTAGCTAGCATCAAATGAGGGAGAGTGGTGTAAAGTGTATAAGTGAGTGGTATACATTAATGGGGCAAAGAAGGAGTACTAGAAAATTTTTGATTTGAATTGAGAAGAAAATTTTTGACAAGTACAAGTAGTGCCTATCATTGGTACCTGCCTTGTTGTGATATAGGTAGGCTGGTACCTGGATTGGTAGGTAGTGCCTATTATTGGTACCTATATTGGTGTGTTTGCGAGTAGTTCCTATCACTAGTACCCGTGTTAGGAGAGGACATAAAAAAAATGATGAATATATGTCCGGTAAAAGGATGGCGAGTTGGGTTGAAATTGAAAAAGGAAGATTTTTTTCTTTGGGGTATGAAATTTTTATGGGTGTTTGTTGATTAAGTGTGGGCTTATTTATATGAAGGATTGGTGTTTAATGTTTTAAAGGGAAGTTTTATTTTGATGTGTGGCCAGCATTAATTTAAAACTCTTTCTTTGTCTTGAGATATCCTTCTCTCCTCCTTGATTAGCCAATACACTTAGCCTTCATTACAAACGAAAAGTCCTACCTGATTTAAATTAAGTTACTTGTCTATACTAGTGGATGTGTGTAAGCAAAGTGAGCTTGGGGTGTTTAAAAACATTCTAAGAGTTTGTATGATTTGATCCAAGTGTCTTGAAAACTGGGATTGTATTGAACGGCTCTATTCACACACACACCGGATTTCATGTGTAGGGGTTTTATTAGTATTTGAACTATTGAGTTCTTAGATTACTTCTGATGATGGCATGGTTCTTAATTATTCGTGTGGACAATTGTTCAGATGTGTTGAGTGCGAGTGTGATGAGCTTATCTATTTTTATTCTATTTTTGCTCGAGCACGATCAAAAATTAAGTGTGTGATATTTGATAAGCTCACAAATGTCGTATATTTCATGTGTTATTTACCTTAGTTTTGTTGTAATGTGAGCAAATAATTTAGTTAATTATGAGATTAAATGTTTTATATTTTGTTTTTGTAGGTCTTGGATGAAAAAAGTAGCCAAAATGATCAAAAATTTGGAGAAAAATCAAAGGGATGCAAAACACGCACCAGTAGGGAGCGAATTTGGACACTGTTTGGAATTTTAAGCATAACTTTCTTCTCCAATTGAGGTGATTCAAGATGTTTAGAGAGATGAGATGAAGAGTTACAAGTTTCATGTTTTGAGGTTTGCCAAATTCCAGTAGCATCGAGATCAAAATCAAGGTGGAATTTGAAGCTGGCAATCTGTCCGTTGTGCACTTGCGCAAGGAAAAACCAAAAAAAGAAAACTGTTGCTTAGGGAATTTTCGCTGGTGTTGCGCATGTGCACACGTTGAGTATTTGGTAGCGTGAATTGCTTATTTTGGTAGTTTTCTCCACCTAGTTGGACTCCTCATCAAGTTTTAACGTATTTTTATCATCTTAGAGGTCTTAAATCCTCATGTATCCCTATAAATATCCCATTATGAGGGGAGTTGAGCATAACATAGCAGCCTTTAGTTAGATTAGACATTAGAATCAATAAATTCATAGGATTAGGGCTAGGGTTTCAGTCTTCTTGTTCAAGACTACAAATTCTATCAACTTTTCGTTCTGGCTACGTTACTGAATTTGATATTTTGATCTATATTCAATTTAATTTCAGCTCTTATTTTAATTCCATTGTTCTAATTTAATTTTTTGAGATTTACTTTTCTATTTCATTAGTTTAAGTTTGCTTACCGTAAATTTTATTGCTTTTGCTAGTTTTAATTAGTTTGGTATTTGTCCTTGATTTCTAGTAGTTAATGGTAGAACAAAAATCTTGCAATTAATTTGTCTAACTAGTTCGTAGATTTATGAACCTAGTACTTGACCAATAGTTCTCGTGGGAATGATCCTTACTCACCCTATCTACAAACTCACCTCATATCCTTGTGAGCATGTGTAGATATTGATTAGAGTTAATAAGGCTTAAGTATTACTTGTTTGTGAATTGAATTACCTGATCGATATTACACCGAGCAAAGTCTGATGGCCAATCTAAGTTACAAGACATTTAAGGCCTTTATGGGCCAAATATTAGGTTTATGGCCCATTAATTATCCAAACCCATCAAATACTAGTATAAATAGTAAAGGAGTAAGGTTAGTTCTCATAACAAACATTCTTATTACAACTTCATTTGTTACTCTTAGCTTTCTTTTGCTCTCAAATGTTTCCTCTTGTCTAAGTAGCTGACTTGAGCATCAGAGCCTATTTCGGGAGACAAAGCCCTGCCACTCATTTTTTTATCTTAGGTGTTCGATCATGAGTATAGTGCACTACAATTCTTTTTTATAGGAGTACTTTTCTTAGTTGGACGACTTTGGACCTAGATTTTAGGACTTCAATTTTAGATCTTGATGCTTATAAATTTTACGCATCAATATTTGGTGCCGTGTGTGGAATTCCTACTAAAAACCATCATAAATCATGGCACCTAGCATACACAATACTTACCACATCAACCAAGACAAAGTCAAAGAGATCACCTCCCTCAAATCGATCAATCAAATGTCCCTTGGGGGTTCCATTGGTCGACTTGGGGAGAAACCTAGGAATCCCAAACCCCCAGCTATGGACAAGGATACAGAGATCCATAGGTTAAGACAACCAAATGCTATGTTAAAAGATATGCTCATTAGACAACAAGTTGAGCATCAACTCATTCAATAAGAAGAACTCTATCTCATGTACTACAAGGTAGAGTTTTCACTTGTTCTTGCCCTTAGGGGTAGTGCTCTTACTTGCTTTCACTCTCCGAGGTTGAGCCCTCCTCGTACATTCTCTGGAGTAAAGCCTTGCCTGTGAAACCTACGGATTTCGATCCCCAAATTATTGACAAGAATGAAAAATTCCGTAGGTTAAGGAAACAAAATTTTATGTTGAAAGACATGCTCATGAGACAACAACCAGAGCATCCATTCATTCAAAGAAAAGAACCTCTACTCATGCCCTTCGAGCTAGAGCTCTCTATTTCAACCCTTTGGGGATACCAAGAAACTAACTTCCTAAGGGATCATTCGAAGCTTATTTACTGCTTTAGCCCTCTAGAGTAGAGCTTATACTTGTTCTTGCACTCTGTGTTCATGGCCTCCAGGCTTGTACTCAATTAGCATCCATTGGGATCACCTTATCCTTCCAGGGGCAAACTTAAGTCTTCCCAAGTGAAGGCTTCTGTAAGTTAAGTCTCACCTCAAGAGTGAGGCTCACCCTTTCGAGGGTCAAGAATCTCATCCTCTGGGATCACCTTACCCATCCGGGGACAAACCTAAATATTCTTAAGTGAAAGATTCTACAAGTTAAATCTCACCACAAGAGTGAGGCTCACCATTCTTAGTCAAGTATCTCATCCTCTGGGATCACCTCACCCCTCTAGAGGCAAACATAAGTCTTCTCAAGTGAAGGTTTCTACAAGTTACGTCTTACCCGAAGAGTAAGGTTCACCTTTTAAGGGTCAAGAATCTCATTGTTCGGGATCACCTTACCCCACTAGGGGCAAACCTAAGTCTTCTCAAGTGAAGGCTTCTACAAATTAACAAAGGTCTTATCCCAATAGTGAGGCTCACCCGTTCGAGGTCAAGAATCTCATCTTCCGAGACCACCTCACCCTTCCGGGTGCAAACCTAAATCTTCCCAAGTGATAGCTTCTACAAGTTAAGTCTCACCCCAAGAGTGGGGCTCACCTTTCTGAGGGTCAAAAATCTCATTTTTGGGGATCATCTCACCCATTTGAGGGCAAACCTAAATCTTCCCAAGTTAAGTCTCGCTCCAAGAAATCAAGCTCAAGTCTTAGGTTCATAAGTTGAGCTGAATGTAGCTCCGTTTACCATAGCTTCGTACGTAAGCAGAGAAGTTCCTAAACTTCGCACCTAGGTGTAAGAATGTCTAAGTTTGCTAAGCATCACCTAAGCTCAGCACCCAAGTTGTGCACCAAAGATAAACAAAAAAAAAACTAAGTGTGCTCCTAAGAGCATGACTTACCCTTCCAACGACAAAAGTTCAAGTTTTCGAAGCGAAGGCTACACAAGGTAAGTATCTCCCCAAGAGCAAATGATGACTTATCCATTCGAGGACAAAAACAAGGTCTTTCTAAACTCGACACATATGTGGCGCATCACTTGAGAAATATCTAGGTTCAACACCAGAGTTGAGTCTTATGTCGAGCATGTAATTCAAGCCCACGTTCAAGGTGCAAACCATGACAAAAGAAGTCAGATTATCAACAAAGCAACACAACCCTCCGGGGAGTTAATTCAAATTTCCTTAGTCACTTGAAATAGTATTAATTAAATAGAGGGGAAAAGGGATGTGAAGAACTCTCAATTCCAAGAATTATACAAAGTAGTGAAGATAAGACAAAATATCATAAATAATAAACATAATACAAGTGGAGTTGGTACAAGAGAAACCCCAACTCAAAGTCAAGAAATGTGAACTACAAAAAAAAAAAAAAATGGAGTACAAAAGGTTCGTCAAAAGCCACGCTTATATACACGCTTAGCCTGAAACCCTTGCAGAGGGCGAGTTAACGACTTGGGAAAATTCATATAAGTTATCAAAAATTCTATCTCATTCCACATGAAGAGCAAGTTGTAAGAACCCAAATCAAACCTTGAGCTTAAACTTAAGGTTCAACCTCAAGTTCAAGCCTAAGGTTCAACCTCAAGCTCACTTAAGGTTCAATCTCAAGTTCAAAGCTAAGGTTCAACCTCAAGCTCAAGCCCAAGGTCCAACCTCAAGCTCAAGTCTAAGGCTTAGTTGATGCTGCTCAACTTAAGGCTCAACTTCAAGTTCAAACCTAAGGTTCAATCTCAAGCTCATGCCTAAGGTTCATTCTCAAGTTCAAGCCAAAGGCTTACGCCTCAAGCCCAATTTAAGGCTCAATCTCAAGTTCAAACCTAAGGTTCAACCTGAAGTTCAAGGCTAAGGTTTGATCTCAAGCTCAAGCCTAAGGCTTACACCTCAAGCTCAGCTTAAGGCTTTAGACTAGTACCCTTGCTCCTTGGCTTTTTCGCCTTGGCTTTGGCACACTAAGGAATGGGGAGCTGACTGCTGCAGGTGGACCTCGGTACTGATCAAACAATAGTGGAAGACCCATCACTTCAATAGTGATTCCATCAATCTTCAACTCAAATCTTGAGCAACTTGGCAAAATGGGAGGATCCAATTCCTAGTACATCCCTCGTCAAAGCTACACCTCCATTGCAACAGTTTCCTTAATAAGCGAGGGCCAAGGCCAAATCGGAGAGAAATAATCTTCAAAGCTAAACGATGAGCAGCTGCAGCAAAGATGTGAACACTTACATCGGAGCAAGGAGCAACTAGGGATGTCAATTTATAACATGACATGACAACGTGACACAAACTTGACACGAAGTTTGTGAGTTAGGATTGGACCTTATTGGGTTTGGTTTGTAAATAGGTCAACCTATTTACGAAACAAAAATAAATAGGTCAGGTCGAGCTGACTCGTAGATTACCTGGGTAACCCAATAACTTAAAATGGATTGTTGTGTCATGGTTAACCTGTCTAAATCATTGATAATTTAAGTAAAATACTTGGGCATTTGAGTAAGATAACATGAATACTACTTACCCTACCCAACCCTACCTACATTTAATGCTTTAAATTTAATCTCTAGATATTAGAGCTGCTAGCTACGTCAATACTCGAAGATTCAAAGACAAGGAGACAAATGTCTCTATTCAATTTCAATTGTAGTAGTACTACTTGTCTGCTTTCAAGGTAACCTACTATAAAGTATGATTGAATTTTGTTTATCCATGGCATCAATTTTGTTTTAAGTGTTAATAATTTAAAACTCTAATCAAAGAAGAAACCAACAAAAACTTCTTGCATGACTATTCACAGCTACATCCTGTTCGTAATATTTTGAAAGCCAAATATTCTTATACATCTTTTCGTGACCAAGATAAAAATTTCGCATTCATTTATCAGTTTGTAAGTATCATGAGTTGAGTAGACAATTACTAGCTTTAAACAAGATTTGGGTCTTCTTTTCTGGTTAAATATTCCTTGCTCACGTATCACGATTGAAAATATCATAACCTGATTAGTGGATGGCAAACGAAACAATAAGTAATTGCAGCGATCGAACAAAGTCCCGTCTATTAAGAAATCAAGAACATTAGTATGCTAGTGTGTGGTATCTTTTTTAACCTATTTATTTGGTGCAGTATGTTTTTTAACAAATGATCAGAACAAGTTTATATTTCAAATATATTTTTTTAATCTTATTCAAGATTCTGATTTTGGCAGAACAAATTTTTTGTCAAAAAAGATAGGACAAATTATGATTCTAATGCTAATATGGCTTTTTTTTTTGTGTAAAGGATGAATAGTGAAGCAATAAACATTTGGTCTTAGAGATAATGGTGACTCAGCTGGGGTTGAGTTAGACCTGTTAACATTTCTATGGGGTCTAATGCTCAAGAATCAATTCAAGTGCATGGAAAAGATGGTGGTGGTTTTGATGTGAAAATGAAAGGTAAACAACATATTTACAAAAGATGGATAACTTCTGACGTATGGCAACATTTTAATGAACAGAAGGTAAGAAGGGACAGAATTGAAAGGTGTGAGTGCTAATAAAAGTTTTGTGGACAAATATACCTCTCCAATAGTAAAAATGGTACAAGTAATATGAAGCGACATATACAAGTGTGTTTCAAAATCAATAACAAAAATACTAAACAAATTTTTATTATGAGGCTACTCGATTGTGAGACTTTAATCAAGAAAAGTTCAGGAATTACTCATTTGTATGATTATAGAGCATGACTAGCCTTTTACTGAGTATGATGGCATTAGGGAACTACTCACATACCTGCATCCAAATGAGAAACATATTTCAAGAAACATTGCTAGGATGGATATTTTGAAGTTCCATAACATTGAATTAGAAAGATTACTGACATGCTTCGTGATTGTCCTAGAAGAATATACTTAACCTCTAATTTGTGGACATCAATTACCACTAATGGATATTTTTGTTTAACTAGACATTTCATTGACAATGAATGAAAATTGTATAAGAGGATTTTGAACTTTTCATATATGCCTTCCCCACACAATGGAATTTCCTTATCTAAGCAAGAAAATTCATAAATTGTTGTGCAATTGGGGCATTAAAAAGAAAGTGTTTTCCCACACATTAGATAATGCTTCAGCTAATGACAACGATTGATTTGCTAAAAAGTTAGTTGTGCTTAGAAAATGCATTACTTTGTGATGGAACTTATTTCCATATCTGTCTTAGTGCTCATATCCTTAATTTATTAGTGTAAGAAGGGTAAAAAGAGATTGACACATCAATTGGTAAGATAAGAGAGTGTGTTAAGTATGTGAAATGTTCCCAAGTTAGAAAAACAAAATTTTCTTGATTGTGTTGTTTAAGTTTTTTGGACAGCAAAAAATCATTGAGGCAAGATGTTCCTACAAGGTGGAACTTGACATATCTTATACTTGAGAGTTCTATATATTACCGTAAGGCCTTTCTCCAGTTAACCAAGAGAGATTTGAACTTCAAGCAGCATTGCCCATCATACGAGGAATGGATCAAAGTGGAAAAATTGTGTAAGTTCTTGGAAGTATTTTATAATGCGTCACTTGTACATTTTTTGGTGTAAAGTACCCTACTTGAAATTTGTACTTTCCAGAAATGTTTGTGGTTTGGCATACTCTTCAAACAAAAATGAACAACATTGACAGCTTTCTTTGTAATATGGCGAGGCAAATGTATGGGAAGTTTGAGAAATATTGGTCTGAATATAGTTTAGTTTTGGCCACAGCTGTAATATTTGATCCTCGATATAAGCTACATCTTGTGAAATTTTCTTATAAGAAGTAGTTTGGTGCGAACTTTAAAGAGTGTGCTAATGTTCAATAGAAAGTATTTGCACTATTTGATGAATATATGAGAAAATCTCCTAATCCTTGTTCCTTGAGCTCCTCAATTCACGGAGAGAACACTTTTCATTCCTTTGGTGCAGACCATGGCAAAGACAATTTAGATGTTCTTATGGTAATAAAATTTAACTTTCTTTATTTTATTTATTATAATTTCTGTTTCCTATGGTATTTTTTGTTTGTTTCAGTGGTTTTGGTTACTTAATTTTGACACCATTATGTTTGTTTAAATTTTGAATAGGAATTTGATACTTTTAAGGGTCAAGATTCTGCAAATAATAAAAAAAAAAAAAAAATCAGTTGGAGCCGTATTTGGATGAACTGAGACTTGATAGAAAAAGAAAAGTCGAAGTTCTTGCTTATTTGAAGGGTAATAAATATCGCTATCTGGACCTTACGAGAATGGTTTGTGATATTTTAAGCATTCCTATTACCATTATTGCATCAGAATTTGCTTTTAGCACAGGTGGTTGAGTTCTTGATCAATATTGTAGTTCTCTTACTTCTAATGCTGTTGAGCCCTTAATTTTCACAAGAGATTGTTTACTTGGAAATGGAGGTAATTGTTGAATATTCTTGTTAGTATTCCTTAATTTTTTTTTAAAAGCTATTTATAAGCAAATTTGTGTTTTTTTATTATGTGTAGCAACTGCACAATTAAAATTGGATGAACTAACCCAAGATATCATGCATCTTAACATTATTTCCAGATGCCTTCCGAGTTAGTTGATGGTTCTAATGCATTTGAAACAACTAAATTTTAAGGTATACTTATAAATCTTTATTTCTTTATACATTTTCTTTTTATTTTTCTTAATTTTTTTGTAAATACTAATGGTTTTAATCATACTTGCAATTTTTAGGTTCCTCAAGATGGCAAATAACTTCTCAAATTTGGGTTTTGTTGAAGAAAGAAGAATGGAGAATAAATGAAGCTAGAAGTTTGACTATATTATTAATAAAATCATGACTTTTAATCTTATGTTGTTTGCTTAATAATGGAGAATAAATAAAGCTGGAAGTTTGACTATATTAATAAAATCATGACTTTTAATCTTATGTTGTTTGCTTAATAATGCTAGCTACTTTATAATTTTACTAGTGAAATCCCTGACTTTTTAATAGGTCTAGTTGGTTATCTTTCTACGACTATTAAACTGATGAGGTTACTTTTTTCTTTTGTCTATGGTTTAAATACTTATTGACTAAAAGCTCTCTTATTGCTTTTTATTAGGAATTGTGCTATATAATTTTCTCATTTTTTAAAGTTGAAACTATTCCTCTTTGGCTTTGAAACTGATCATAAAAGTTGCTCTTTTTTGTGACTTGCACTTGTAGAGTAATACTCATTTGTCCCGAATATTAAATATTCTTTGTCAACTACTAACACATCAATTACTAATTTAGAAATTAAAAAGAAACTTAGCTAAAGAGAATGAAAAAAAGACAAATAAAGATTTTTTTGGTTATTTGTTGTTCTAACTCTACAATTTTACAAATTTATGAAATGACTTGATGAAATCTAAATGGGTTAGACGGGTTGAATACGACATGACACAACCATTATTAATTCGATAGGGTTAGTGTTGGGATTTCTTGACCCAAATACGATTATGACACGACACGATTATTCGTGACACAACACAGTGTGACAGTCCTAGGAGCAGCTATGATGTTGCGTTATGTAGTCGTGGACTTCTCTACCTCGACGAATGCAGCTATGACATCTTAGTTTATAAGCTTCGGTGACTGAGGTCTTGCAAGTGACTTATGGTTGAAGTTCACAAATTTTCACCTCGAAGGACAGTTCAAAATTCAAAATTTGGCTCCAGTCAAAATTTTATCGGCTCTGGCCAAGGTGTAGGTCGAAGACCACCACGATACTCTCAACCTGGATAGACTCAACTTGAGAGTGCAGGATTAATTATAATACATAAATAAACTATCCAATGGCACGTGGATACGTGGCAAATTGGTCAGGGTGGTCAAAAACTCATGGGGCAATTTCAGCATTTCACCCATTGGTCAATTTAAGACATTTAAGGCCTCTATGGCCAACTGTTAGGTTTATGGCCCATTAATTATCCAAACCTATCAAGTACTATCATAAATAGCAAAGAAGCAAGGTTAGTTCTCATAACACACATTCTCATTAAAACTTCATTTACTACTCTTAGCTTTTTTTTTTGCTCTCAAATGCTTGCTCGTGTCTGAGTAACTGACTTGTGTGTCGGAGCCTGAATGTGTATATTCTGGCAAATAAAACCCCGACGCTTCTTTGTCTTAGGTGTTCAATCGTGAGTATTGTGCACTACAATTGGGTCACTTAAAAATGCATCATAGTCTCTTCCAAAAAACACCTCTCCAGCAAATTGAGTTCCCAATAGTTGAAAATTTTCATTCATAAAAATAAGGGGAGACTCCAGCAACAAATGTGCTCACAAAGAGATTTATCAAACACCATGCCTTTACAAGAATTAAGCCTCTTGAGTGCTTATCTGTGTTGTCACTACTGTCACCACCATGAGCATTCGTGTTAGGGCAATAGAGTGATAAATTACAAAGCTTAGTTTGAGAATTGAGGAGAGAAAAGAAACAAAAAGAAAGTTTAAGTTAGAAAAGAAAGGATAATAAGTCTTTTCAATGTTGTTTTGGAGTAGTGGAATAGAATTGAAGAGAAAAGATCATTAATAGATACATTTTACATATTTACCTTTAAACTTAATTTATTATTGTTTGTTTTGATGGGCAAACATGACATTTAAGTGCTTTAAATTGTTAATACTCACTTTCCTTCCATTTTTCTAGGAAATTTATTAAGTTTTATCCCTCCATTCTTCTTCTTTTCTTTTATTTTTCTTCCACTTAAAATTCTCAAATAAAGAAAAAAGTCTAATTCTACTATCCCTTCTCTTCTCTTCCTTCACTTTCCTTCCATTCCTAAAACGAGAAGTATAATCAAGAAAGTTGACTTGGGCAGCAAGTCCATGAGAAGGGAATCTAGGGAGGAGCCAGAAGGTGGTAGATCTCAGGGTTAGGGAAAGGCAGGATGGGGAAGGCATAGGGATCTAGTGGTAGGAGAAGGGTTAGGCGTAGGAGTGGTGGCAGGGCGAGGTAGGGGATCTAGATAAATAGAGATAGGGGGATGAAGATGTTTTTTAAAACTGTAATACTGTTCTCAAACTTTTATTTTTCTTTACTTTAACCCAATTTATTTTTTAAGGTGTTTGAAGACTTTACCTTTAAAAACCTAACCTTTTCACATAAATCCTAACAATTGAACTTGACAGAATGACTTAAATGCATATTTTTTCAAAGTTTGATGGCCAAATGTGCCAAACTAATAGTTTGATGATTTCAAATCAAATTTCCAAATAGTTTAATAGCCGTATTTGTAGTTTGTGAAAAAAAAAATGTCATATTAAAAGTCTCAAACTCCTAGCATGGGCAAACCACGTGTCTAACCAATTCCTACTGGCAGCTACCATGACACTCTTATCTTCAACTCTCCTTTAGGATTCGCATTTTCAGAAATAGAACAAAAGCTTACAAATTGATGTATGTTGAGAAGGAGATTGGGAAAAGAGACATAGAAGGAGATAGAGTAAGATATCTGGTTGGGATGAGGGAGTTATATACTATAGTGACCAAGCCTGTCACTCTCCCAAAACGAGACAATGACACGCCGCACATCGAAATCACCCCAAGTATGCAAGGCACAGTAGAAGAGCAACAAACATCCATAAACCTGTCATTAGACCTCGAGATCCTAACCACCAATACACAACCACAAAAGTATAATCAACAACTATGTACATAACATTCCACGATAACCAAATCCTATTCATATACAAGCATCAAAACTACAACCCAAACACAGTCAGAAATTCGAACACAAAACAAATCAAACAAGTCCATAGGCACACGGGCCTAAGCATAAAAACCAACCTCACAATAGGATGGTAAACAGGAAAACTCTATCTCCAATAACTGGGGTCTGTACTGTAATTTCCTCCATGGTCAGCACTCGACTCAGGACCTGCTAATGTCTCCTGTTCGTCCTCGACTACAAACAAAGGGGAAAAATAATAACGGAGTAAGCGCATCGTACTTAGTAAATAACATTTAAACCCAATTATAGATAACATGTACACAATCAGTACATGGAACAATATACGAGACATTTTCGACAAGTAAAATACAAATGTCAATCAAGGAGCTGATGGTTCACAAAAGTTTTTCCAGCACTGGATCCAGGTCTACCTATTATCCGCCCGAGTAGACTGTTGAAGGCAGAACGAAGTGTCTATCACTTGTCTTCCCGATAGACTAGGTATAACATTTCTGAAGCAGAGTACTCAGTATATCATTTCATTCACTCACTCATAGCAAGTCCACTAAAGTGACCCATTGAGCCCTTCACAGTAATCATTCATTAACACATAGCACAATAATGAACAAATGGTACATTACATAATGAACATATAATTTATAAACGTACTTACCTTATAAACATTAATCAAAATAAATATTTTTACCTTAATATCAATTATTCTAGGATTACAATACCAATCACATACAGGGTATCGATAAAAATGCATAAACGTTACTTACCTCAAAAATCGATTTTGTAGACGTATCCTAATTTCAACGGTCTAAAATTCTAATCCCGAATTACCTAAACCAGGAGAGTGTTATACCATTAGGATAAAAATTGAGATAGGATTCACTTTTGGGTATCACCCATATTCTCAACTTAGACAATAATTGAACACAAACAGGTTAGGGTTGTTTTAAATATTCGCAAAAATAAGATAAAAATCTAAATCAGGGTTCACAATTTCAAATATATCACTAGGTTAAGAATTGTCAAAACCCTAATTCAAATCTCACAAAAACAATACTTAAAAAGTCATTTCAAACCATAAATAAAGTCCTAATAGCTCATAAACATATTTGTAATCAAATCAATTCATAAACAACAAAATTAAACAAATTAATTTCCTGAGGAACTTGGAATTTAACATAAAAATCATACAGATGTGGAAGTAAAACTTACTTTTGAAGTTGGATTAAAGGTCTACGAGGATTCTGAATCACCAATTTGATTTGTGAGTAAATTTTCAAAACTAAATTTGTGATTTGGGATTTTGGTTTGGCAAAGCAATAAAAGGATTGTCTTACTGTTAGAAACAATTAGAATGTGCTGTAGGATGTCTTCGCAAAGAAGACTTAAATGATTTTCAAAAATTTTACTTTAGTCCCTTAAGTTTTATAAAATTTTACTTTGACCCGAAAAGTTAGACTCTAGAAAATGTTTACAAAAAGTAAAACGATTATTTAATATTTGAAAGGGATATTAATGAGTATTAAAAAGGATAAGATCAAGTACTAAAATATGTGAAATGATCAGAAAAATTGGATATTACAAAGCCCAGTTCCCTCGCGAGACTGGTGAGGTCATCGAGCAAGAGTAATCAGCCGCCGCTGCTAGCCACCATGTTAATCCTCCGTAAATTCAAGGAATTCATCAAAAAATTTCCTCACAAGATCCAACCAAATATTTTCCCCTATAGAGAAGCACTCCTCGAGAATGTAAATACCTGTTTGTTAATTTGTCAGATCTCCTCACTTATGAGCGCAACCAAACCCTCCCGAAGCTCCTACGCAAGAATCCCACGAATTATCTTCCTTTGGTATTTTTGATTTTTTATCTTAAATGGGTTCTATGAATAATAGAACATTTGTGATGAAATTTTCTAATTGTGTGAGCAAGTCCAGTTCTCTCACAGGACTAGCAGGGACGCCGAGCAAGAGTGTAGTTAATCGCCGCTGCTAGCCACCATGTTAATCCTCCGTAAATTCAGGGAATTCATCAAAAATTTTCCTAGCCAACCAAATGTTTTCCCCTACAAAGAAGCACTCCTTGAGAATGCTAAATACTTGCTTGTTAATTTGTTAGATCTCCTCACTAACGAGCTCGACCAAACCTTCCTAAAGCTCTTCTGCCAGAATCCCACTGATTATCTTTCTTTGGTATTTTTGATTTTTTATCTTGAATGGATTATATGAATAGTAGAGAATTTGTGATGAAATTTTCTGAATGTGTGAGAATTAATGGAAAAGGTCAATTTTTGACACATTGTTGGAAGTTTGTACTTATTGAGAAAAGTGAGTGATGGAGCATAAGTGTTGCTTGTGCTCTGAGAAAGCTTATGAAGGGAAAATTTGTAATTAGACTCCAGAATAGGGGGCTTAACTCCTACATTATTACCTATAAATAGGGGTTCAACATTCGAGGCATGGGGCTAATTTTCACTTCCCATCCCAATCACTGGCAATAAATACAATTTGACACATTTATTACACTTTTTCTCTCTACACTTTACATTCCTTACTCACCGAACACATACCTGTTCAACAATTGGTGCTATCTATGGGAATAGAACCAAAAGCCGACTACATCCTTTCATCTCATTCTTCGATCTATGAAGCAATACAAAAATTCTCGATCGTATCCGATCATTACTTTCATTGGACATGGCAAACAATTGAAGAGGTAATAGTAGAGAAGAACATCTCCTTCTTGAGAATTTAAGGGTGAAAGTAGAATTCCACAAACCAGAGACATCTCAGGCTGGTAAGAGTCAAGCACAGGAACAAATGCTACAGTTCTTTTAGGAGCACTTTACAGCTATACAACAAGTTGTGGATTTCAATAAACAGCCTTTGAAACCTATTCCTATCAAGTCTAGGGAAAATTTAAGAGTTGAAGCTCTAGACGAGGATACTGCTAGTAGTACTCGACATCCAAATCATCTAGAACCCAAATTATATGAACTATTAGTAGGCAAATATCTCAATCTATACATGATCAGCATCATCCCAAAGTGAACGACAATCAAATGGAAGGTGCTCCTAACCCTTCGTCCCAAACGCCTGATGTCGATATAATGGCAAAAGTTGAAGTTTGGCTTCAACAACTTTTTCTTGGAAATAAAATAGGCCAACAAATATTATCTGATGTTGATTGGGATCTTTTCACATCAATCATTAGATCGAAACAGATTTTGCTTAATTTTAAACAACCAGACCTTGATCAATACAAGGGTATTAGAGACCCCATCGACCATGTTGCTCATGTTTTTGTTGTTTTTAAGCTGCATGGTTATTCTGATTCTATCAAATGCAAGTTGTTTGCAACCACATTGCAAGGGTTGGCTCAGAGGTGGTTCAAAGAGCTTCCAAAAGAGTCAGTGTCCTCTTTTATAAGGCATTTCATGAGCAAGCAAGTCGTCCAAAAAAAAGCTACATATTTGATGAATGTTATACAATAAAACTATAGCTCTAAGGAAATTTTGGCTTGACACATTGGATGCTTTAATGATGAGGCCGTAGAAGTTTGTGATATATATGAGAATTTGATGATTACTACATTTTGTAATGGATTAAAGCCAAGTTTGTTTAATCATCAGTTAGATTCTAAAGTGCCAAAGACCTTTGCAGAGCTAATGAGAAGAGCTCAAACTCATATGAGGGCAGAATGAGTCCAATGAAGCCAAAAGAGAGCTCATGGACTACAAATCAAAGGGAAAACAGCAAATGGAGAAGAAGGTCGAAGGTTCGAACACAATACTAGATAACAAGAAGGAAAAAGATTTTGACCAAAGAGGTCTTGGGCAAAATGGTACTTATAGGAAAGAATCCTCTGATAGATCCTTCAAAAGTTCAAGGCTTTTGGAAGATCGCGTCGTTTGTCCCGGGTCAAACAATTATAAGATGACCAAAACTCGAATTTTACCCGATGATGATTTTACTCCGCTTAATGCTTCTAAAAGGGATATCCTTTTTGGCTATCTAGATAAGGAATACATGAATTTTGGATCCAGCTCTGCTCATGAGGTCCAAAAAGCATAAACGGGATAGATCTCACTACTGCACTCATCATGCTAATCATGGGCATGATACAAAGGATTGTAATGATTTAAAATAGGAATAGAAAAAGCAATTCAAGATGGTTATCTTCAAGAATACAACCTTTGAACAGCTTATAATATGCAAAATCAGGATAATTGTCCCCCTAGGCCAAATAATAATCAATATCCATACCAAAGGCCGAATAATGACCATCAGATGGGACCTCCAGTTAAAGATAATAATGTAGCTGGAGTAATCAATGTGATAGCAAGAGGTCCGACCGGAGGGGATTCATACCAAGCCAGGAAAAGATATGCTAGATATCATCCTGAAATAGAAAATTCCTAGAAAAAACCAAGGTCGAATTTATTGATCTCTTTTAATGATATTGATCCCCTTCCCGATTGCTTTTCTCATGCTGATCCTGTTATCTCATGTCAAAGTAGGGGCATAGACTATCTTGCTTCCCTAAAGGGACTATCTTGCTTCCCTTAACTCTTGGAGATCCAAAGAGCCAAATGGAGCTAGTTAATTTTGTGATTGTTAAACAAGCAAGCTCCAACAACTTGATTTTGGGAAGACCTTCCCAATATATTTTCATTATACTTCCTTCTGTATTTCATTCGGGTATAAAATTTTTCTTGCGAGATAGTTCTGAATGAGTAGTCTGGGAGAATCAACAAGATGCTCGAGATTGCTATCTTATGTCTCTAAAAACTAAGAGTCGAACATTGAAGAATTGCCTGAAGATCGTAAGATAGCCCCAATGAGCAAATCTCCAGAACCCATAGAGGATCAAAGTAAAGGTAAATTAGAGCTAGCATCAGGTATTACGATAAAAAAAATATCTTTTGATCCTGAGACTCCAAAATGAAAGCTTCACATTTGTTCTCTTTTACCTTTGAAAGCTGATCATGTAAGGTTACTTTATGAATATAAAGAAATTTTCACTTGGTCACTGAGACACAGAAGACATGCCTGGAATTCCAAGAGAGATTGTTGAGCATAGGCCAAGCATTATGTCCAGTTACAAACCAGTGAAGCAAAAGAAGAGATTGTTTGGACCTTAGCGCAGTGCTATTATTGAAGTTAAGGTAGACAAATTGCTCATAGCTCAGATTATTCGAGAAGTTTTATACCTAGACTAGCTTAGTAATCCTATTCTTGTAAAGAAATCTGATATAGCAAAAAAGTCACAAGATAATTAGCAAATGTGTGTAGATTTTATCGATCTTAATAAAGCCTGTTACAAGGACAATTACCCTTTTCCTTGGATCGATATAGTTATAGATTCTTTAGTGGCATTCATGTTCAAAAGTTTCTTAGATGCTTATAAAGTATACCATCAAATATTTCTAAGTAAAGAAGATGAAGAAAATATAGTATTCATAACGCCAAAGGGACATATTGTTATTAGACCATGCCATTCAAGTTAAAGAATGCTGAGGCAACTTATCAAAGGTTGGTAAAATAAAATTTTCAAAAATCAGATCAATCAGAACATGGAAGTCTACGTAGACAACATAGTGGTAAAAAGCCAATCTGAGAAAGAGGTAATAGATGATTTGAAAGAAACATTTGATGTATTCGAGGCATTAAGATTTGATTAAATCCACTAAAGTGTACTTTCGGAGTGTCGTCGGGAAAATTCTTAGGCTTTATAGTATCACAAAGAGAGATAGATGCAAATCCAGACAAAGTCCAAGAAATCTTAAACATGAAGCCTCCTTCGTCAGTGAAGGAGGTTTAGAAATTAACCGGTAGGTTGGCTGCTTTAAATAGATTTTTATCTAAATCAGCTGAACAAAGTTTACCTTTCTTTGAGCAGCTAAAGAAAGGAAAAGACTTTGAATGGACTGAATGGTGTCAACATGCATTTAATCAGTTAAAGAAAAACTTGGGTGCCTTACCTTGGTTAACAACACCAAGAGATGGTGAAGAGCTATATTTATACCTCTCAACTTTAGATAGAGTAAGTTAGTTCTGTTCTTGTAGCTGAGCGTGAAGGTGTTAAACGCCCGATCTATTTTACGAGTAAGGTTCTGCAAGGGCCTAAATGTAGGCAACTCATATTGAAAAAATGGCTATTTCTTTAATTGTGGCTCCTCAAAAAGTTTGACCTTACAGGGACAAGATCATTTTGTACACAAATGTGCCTTTGAAAGTTGTTCTAGGAAAACCCGATATCTCTAGAAGACTTTTGAAATGGTCGGTTGAGCTATTTGAATTTGATATTGAGTTTCGATCTCAGCATACTATAAAAGCACAAGCCTTAGCTGATTTCCTCACTGAAGGAGTAAGTGAGCAACTGACGATTGAAAAGGTAATGCTTCTGACAGAGAGTAAAAAGGATGAAGGTGATTATAAGATTTTGGAACTTCACATGGACGGTGCTTCTTATGAATCAAGGACAAGAACTAGTATCATTATTAAGACCTTCGAAGGAAATTATTTTATATATGCTCTCCGGTTTGGGAAATTTCATTGAAGCCCAAAGAACCGTTATGCAAAAATATTTACAAAACGTCAAATAGTATAAGCAAAATGTTCAAGACATGGAGTTTGTAAAAATTCCTCGAGGTAAGAAAGCGCATGCTGATGTGCTTGCTTAGCTGGCCTCAGCTATTTATTCTCATCTTACCAAAGAGGTTTTGGTGGAAATTCAGGAAGTACAAACCATTGATGAGAAGGATACTATGGAAATTGATAAATGACCTTGGATTGATAAAGCCGGTCATAGACTTCATATTATTAAGAGTTTTGCCCAAGCATTAGATGGAAGCTTAGAGAATCATGAATCAATCAGAGAAGTATGAGGTCATGGAATATATCTGAAGTCTTATTTGTGTCCTCTTCTTTAGTGTGTTGGGCTGAGTGAAGCAAAATATGTTCTAAGCGAAATTCATGAAGGAATTTGTGGCATCCATAATGGACCTCAAAGCCTAGCCCAAAAAGCTATGATAATGGGTTATTACTAGCCAACGATGCATTCGTACATGTGAGAGATGCCAACGATTTAATTCTTCAATGTCATAATTGTCAAATAAATGCTTCCATCTTAAGGGGGCCTTCGGTGAATTTAATAGCTATTATTAATCCATGGCCATTTGAGAAATGGGGGGATAGATTTGGTTGGACCTTTTCCTTGAGCTCCAAGTAATTTCAAATACATGGTGTTAGCTATTGATTAGTTTACTAAGTGGGTGGAAACTGAACCTTTGCTCTCAATGACGGGTTCTGGTGTGCAAAAATTCTTTTGGAAGAACATTGTTTGTAGGTTTGACATTCCTCACACTTTAATATCAGATAATGGTACCCAGTTTATAGGTGAACCATTCAAAATTTTTTGTGAAGGATTTAACATAACTTTGCGAACCGCTTTGGTTGGACATCCCCAGGCGAACAGACAGAATGAAGTAACTAACCTAACTATCATGTCTGGATTGAAATCAAGATTAGATCAAGCTAAAGGTTGATGGGTGGAAGAATTGCCCAGTATTTTGTGGTTTTATGTAAAACCCCTTCAAGAATTGCAAATGGGTTCACAGCTTTTAGTTGGTATATGGCTCGAGAGCCATTATATTCGTAGAGATTGGATTTCCAACTTTCCAAATTCAACAGCATGGCTACGTCTATAACAATCAATAATTAATGACTAATATAGATTTATTAGAAGAATGAAAGATGGTGGCTTCAATCAATGAGGCCAAATATAAGCAGCAAATGGCTAAGTATGACAATGCCAGAGTTCAATTGAGACATTTTAAGCCTAGGGATTTAGTTTTAAAGAGAAATGAGTTAAGCCAACCTGAGGGGTTAAATAAGTTAGATCCCAATTGAGAAGGGCCTTACAGGGTCGTTGAAGCCCATCGATCAGGGTACTATAAATTAGCTGATCAACGAGGCCAAGAAATACCATAAATTTGGAATACAGTGAACCTAAGAAAATATTATTTAGGTTGATTTTGTACAGTGATGTCATGATACTGATTGTATGAATAAATAAAGCATTAGACTTAATATGATATCTAGTATCCTTTGAAAAGGATGATCATCATTTGAGGCATTATACCTGATGTTATGCATCAGTTTCCCTAAAGAGATCCAAACCCACCAAGGTACTTAAGAGGTTCGGATCCATGAAAAATGAAAAACTCATATGAACTATAGGAATTATGGTTGATGATTAGAGGCATAACACCTCACGCTATGCGTTCAGTTGCCTGAAAGAGATTCATAATCCATTGGGTTACTTAAGAGGTTTGGATCAATGTGAAATGAAAAACTGATATCTTGTTGACGTACTATCTTGCTATTACAATTTTTTGTTAAGTGATCTAGTGTATCAAGAAGGAACAAAAAAAAGTGGGGGCAAAGGAAGTTCAACTAAGTAATAAGCTGATCATTTACATAGAAGTACCATCGTAGGAAATTCGGCTAAGTAATAAGATGTGTCATTTACATACAAAGTGCAATTACAGGAATGAAAGTCAAAACTTAAGGAAAGTTATGCGAATTATTTAAAAAGGTTCTTTCTTGATCAAGCTTGAGGATTTCTGGGGTTGCTTGAAGGGGCTTTTGGATCAATTTGAACCTAACCAGCTTATTGAGATTCAGCTTCATCTTCTTGGTCATCACTAGGGACGATGGCTAGGGCTTCAAATTTTTCCAAATTCAATACCCAATTCGTATCAAGGAAAGATATAGCTATTCAGGGAAGGCTGAACAATTGATCCATCTCATTAATTACTTCTCCTATAGCTTCTTTATTATAGTAGGGTTCCTAGAAACATCTAGATTGACTTCGGGAAAGTCTTCCAGAATGTTATCCATTGCTATTGTATATCGCATTTTCATTGTGTTCGGTGTAATATTACTAGGCGATTCAATTTACAAACAAATTATAAATAAGCCTTATTAACCCTAATCAACACTTACACACGCTCACAAGGATACGATATGAGTTTGTAGATGGGTTCAGTAAGGATCGTTCCCACAAGAACTATTGGTCAATTACTAGGGTTTACAAATCTACGAACTGCTTAGTTAGACAAATCAATTGCATGTTTATTGTTCTATCCTAACTAAATCAAGTTGAACTACTAGGAGACTAAAAACAATTATCAAAAACAATTAAGGCTAGGGAAAGCAATAAAGTAAAACTAGAGAAAGTAATAAAATTCACTGGAACCAATGTTAAATTAATAAACTAGAAAATAAACGTAGCAAGATTAAAATAAAACTATGAAATTGTAGGAAAAATAGAATTAAATTGAATTTAAACGAAGAAATCAAACTCAATAGCGTAGCCCGTAACAAGAAGTTGATGTGTTGGAAGTCTTGAGCAAGAAAAACAAAACCCTAGCTATGATTTTTTTTTATTTTTTATTCTAACCCTAATCTAACTAATAGGTGCTATGTTACACTCAATTCCCCTCTTAATGAGGTTTTAATAGGGGTTTTAGACCCCTAAGATGATAAAAATACGTTAACTTTTGAAAAGGAGTCAAATTGGGTGGAGAAAACTTCTAAAATAAGTAATTCATGTAAGCTGCAGCTTGGCGTGCGCACATTCGTAGGATTTCCTTGTGCATGTGCGCAAATTCTAGTAGCAACAGCTCCCTTTTCTCAGCTTGCGCACATGCGTTGGCTTTTCCTTGCCCATATGCGCAAACGGTGGACGGTTAATTTTGACTTCCACCTCAATTTTGACCTTGATGCTACTGGAATTTGGAAAACCTCAAACCATAAAAGTTGTAGTCCTTTCTCTTAGATTTCCAAAATATCTTGAATCACCATAATTGGATCTCAAAAGTTATGCTTGGAATGTTGAATAGTGTCCAAATTTGCTCCCCGCCGGAGCACATTTTGCATCCTTTTGATTTTTCTCCAACGTTTTGGTCTTTTTGGCTCCTTTTTCATCCAAGACCTACACAAACTAAAAATAAAACATTTAAGCTCATAACTAACTCAATTATTGCCCAAATTACATAAAAATAGAGGTAAACGACACATAAAATACACAACAATTATGAGCTTATCACATTGCCATAGTGGGCATATGGTGACCTTCTTTAGGCCCTTACAAAATCCTTCTGAGTTCAGGAAGAAGTAGAAAATCAGTCTGAGTTCAGGAAGAAGTTGATGCCTGAGATTTGGTTGTGGATGCTTCGGCTTTAAGCTGACCAACCTCTGCTTTAAGCAAATCAATTTCTGATTGAGCAGATTCTCTTTCCCCTCTACAAATGTTTAATTTGTCTAGCTTCTCTTGAAGCTTTCTTTTGAAGTCATCAATCTGAGCCAAATAAGTACTCTGCACTTTGACTAAATGCTTCAACTCATCCTCTAATATTGTTTGAAGCTCGATTACAACTTCATTCTTCTTCAGCTCAAGTTCTTTCTCCAAATTGTAAAGGGCCTCAGCTTTGTTTTTTTGAAATTGTATTGCTTGGACTCTAGTTGGGTATTTTTATTGGCAAGCTCCAAGGATAGACATTTTACGTTCTTCAGATGGGAACCGATCTGCACCAAGATGAGCAAAGTAATTATAATAAGGGAAAAGTACAAATAGTCATAAACAATTATCTAAGTACTGACTATGGTGAACACTTGAACCATCTCATTCAGGTTCATAGTTAGAAAGCAGCTCTCGGCATAAGCTACATCTCTTAGAGAAAAACCAAAGTCAACCACTTGGTGGGCAATATCAAGGAATTGAACCCTGGCATTATTGCTAAACAACCAACTAGAGACGAACTTAGCTTGGGCCTCCGGTCTTTCAATTTGGCCAATGGACTTCCTCGTCCATGAAAACACTGATAACCACTTGCTGTTGCTTGTTTCTCGGTTGTCCACGGCCGAGCCCCAAGAGCTACACGCCATTAAAGAATTTTATCATTTTTAGGAATACACAAGGCTTTTGGTTTGAAGGACCAAGGGCAAAAAGACCCACCTAGAGCTTGTAAGATAGAAGAAGGAGTTTGGATCAATGGAAAAGAGTAGAGGTGAATTGTCAAAGGATGTTGTTGGTGTTTCTTACCAGTTGCGGCAATGATCAAAGGCCTACCCGTGTCGAATGTGACACGTTCCGATCACAATTTCTTGGCTGGTCGAAGTAGGAGTTGTCTTAGCTTGTTTCTTGCCTAGGGCAGGAAAGGTGTTCTTTCTCTTAGAGGGCTTGTTAGCTAGGTCGGATGGGTTGAAGTAAGAGGAAAGGGAATAGTTTCTTCATCTGATACTTGAATGAGCTCTTAAGGAGCCAATTCAATTTTTTTTGGAGCTACAAAACTAGTGTTCTCGGTAGTAACAGTTGTTTGGACCTCAAGTTCTGAAGTAGCAATAAGAGACAATCTGTGGATGAGGATCGGCACTCTGAGGAGCTACCGAGGGAGTTGCATTGGGAGTGCTGTTAACGGTTTCGGTCTAAGATAAAGAGGTCTTCTTCTTTGACTATCTCCCTTTTCTCAGTTGAACTAGCAGACTGATGGTTTGGCCTATAAAAGAAAGCCAAAGTTATTAATAATATTGATCAAAGTAAAGAAAATCTGAATAAAAAAGTTTAAGTACCAAGAGTATTATGTGGGTCATAGCCTTTTGGGAGGCCGAATTTGTAGACACCACAAGCTGAGTCCATGCCAGAAAGTTTTCTTCAAAAAAAAATTTTTCTTTCCAAAATTTATTACTAAATTGGAGGAATTAATTGTCTCAACTTCAAAAGAAACAGTTTTTGACATGGTGGAAGGTGAGTTGTGTGGTGAGTTTTGCTCAAATTGCCACATCGACTGGACCATACTCATGTAAGGCTATTTCATGAAAAAGAATGAACTTTTCCACTTATAGATAGAGGTCAGATAATTTTCTATTAGACCTCTATGTCCAGATCGGGAAAGGAAGTAATAGAATCCTACTTCTCTGCTAAGTACTAGCTTGTAGAAAGCCCTGAAGCTTCGGTGTGTCGGTCGGACATTCAAGTATCTGTATAAAATGCAGAACCCTATAGCTATTCTAATAGTGTTCAAGCTGAATTGAGAAGGGCTGATGTCCCAGCAGTTTGCTAAATTAGTGAATAAAGAGGGTATAGGAAGCTGAAGGCCAACAATTAGCTGTTCTTCGTACACGGACAAAGAAATCACGGGGAGGATTATGGGCTCGGCTATTAATGTTCAGGACTATGATGAAAACAGAAGTGGGTATGTTATAAGTGTTTCTAAGACAAGAAACATTATTGGGACCAATTCTAGAGATCTCTACTTCTACTGGAAAGGTTAAGAGGGTTTCTAGTTCAGTATAATCAGAAGCTTGAACAGTAGAAGAAGAAGACTCACGAGGAGGATGGTTTAGCTGACCGGAGGTACCGGAAGCAATACCAGAAGTTCCCTGTGATGCCATAAGTGACTGATTTCTTGAGGCAAAAATGGGAAAAGATAGAGAAAGTTGGTGAAAATATGAAATTGGAAGGTGAGATTTGATGGCTTTCAGTAAGTTTTAAGCAAGAGTTATGCACAAATTGTTAACTGGAAAATTGGGAAGTATAAAAAAATAGTTGCAGTAGTAGGAATGGCAAAAAAAATATAGGAAAATGAGTAAAGACGGTTTATAAAAAGGTGTGAAGAAGAAGAAACAGAGGTAGGGTACAGATGAGGAGTTGGTCTAGGAAGCTTCTGGAAGAGGAAGAAGTTGTGGACAACTACGACACCACATGGCAAAGCATGAGAAATGGTGATATTCATTTTCAATTTTTAATTTTAAACAAGTTTGGATGAGTGGGTAAAATTGAAATTTCAAATGTGGATGTTAATGTTGTGAAGAATAGGGATTCAATCACCGGCAATAAATACAAATTGACACATTTATTACACATTTGAGGCATGGGACTAATTTTCACTTCCCATCAATTACGGGCAATAAATACAAATTGACACATTTATTACCTTTCTCTCTCCACACTTTACATTCCTTACTCACCGAACACATATCATCAGTGGGATTGGTGATACGGCACAATGGTTGAAATTTGTTCAAGTTCTATCAGTATTTGGATATTGTACCTACTGCTATTAGTTTATAAAATTTCACCAATCAAGTGAAGTTTTTGTACCATTTTTTTTTTATAGGATAGAGGTGTAAATCCGGGCAAAGACATCTAAAAAGAGTTTTACGAAATTTCGTTGTGAAACTCATTTGGCAGTTAAATCCTTGTGGTTTTAAGTGCCAACTAAGTTCGTGAGTCCTGATTCTCATTACACCAATCAATGATAATCGGAGTCTGGGACACATAATGTTATCGGATGTTTTTCAAGAGTATAAACTCTTTATATTTTTGTTCTTTCACTATTATTTAAGAATATCTGTTCTCAATTGCATAAAATGCAAGTTAAACTTGTTATGGACTATGAATTATGAATAAAGATACTAAATAATAGGTGCAGAATAAATGGATTAAAAATACATACGTTTTCTACTGAGTTGGTAATTTGGTTCTATGTCCATTATCAACCACAGATTCATTGATTGAGCTATGAAATATGAATCAATATACTAACTAATAGGTGCAGAGTAAATAGATTAAATAAAAAGATACATTCTTGACTGAGTAATCTGATCAATATACTAACTAATAGGTGCAGAGTAAATTGATTAAAATAAAGTAAGATACATTCTTGACCGAGTAATCTGGGTCTATACTTCTATGTCCATTAGTTATTGTGCATAAGTTATCATGTATGGAAAATCTTGCCTGTATCTTAAGCACAAGTTGTCAATTTATGCATCAGTTTACATGCACGGTGCTTGTCAAGTGACTCCTTCCCCTCCTTTGATCAGTTTGAATCTGCAGCAGCTGCAGTTTTGACAAGTTTGAGATCTAGGGTATCTGGAGATACCTGGGAAATGGAGAAGCCTGAGATTGGAGAGGTGCAGATTCTGCTGAGGTCAGATTAGGACTCGATATCAATGCGATCACTTGGGGTAAGTTGTATTTTATGTAATTGTTAACTTTTTTTTTTCCCTTTTCACAATTTGAAATTTGTTTTCATTCAAGTTAAATTTGTATTATGTCTTTTCTGCTTGCTTTTTGTTGGTTGTTGGATGATCAGAAGATCTCAAATTTGCTTATATTATCTGGTTTTTATTGTTTTTGGTTTGTTGATTTGAGGCTCAATACATTTCAAAGATGGTTAAAATATCTGGTATTACAATTGCTGCATCGAGAACTAAGGCAAAGGCAACCTACGTGACGTCAATGTGCAAGAACTGTACGAGTGTGAAGATTGTCCCATGTCGTCCAGGACACGGTTGAGCAATTATGCCACGTTCTTGTGATCATATACCCCAGGTTTTCCTTAAAACATATCTTTTAAGTACGTGTAGTTCAAATATGTCCACTGAGCATGTTCTGACTTCTGAGTCTTCATATTTATTGTAGACTGGCGAAGAAGCATGCCCAATAGATCCATGGGTAGTGATCCCAGATAAAAGCAAATATGTTGACCAACAGACACTGAAATTGCAGGAAAATCCTGAGGTGAGAGTATGATCTCCTTAATGTTTTATCGTTTATGAACTAATAGCTATTATGAACTTCTTTTTATTGCTAAGATATTTACATTGTTTTGGAAATTAAAGGACGTTCCTACTGGGGAGCTACCGAGAATACATGCTCCTATCCATTGATCACCATCTGGTGCAGACAATTGTTCCTGACACCAGACTGACTGTAATGGGCATCTACAGGTATTTCATGCTGCTAATTCATCCACTTGTAAGAATTTCAAACAACAAATTTGAACTTACTTTTTTTCTTCACTATAATCTTTGGTATGCTTTAGATGCTTCTTCTTACCAAATTATTTGCTTTCATTTGGAACATTTTGTTTAATTCTCTTTCTTATTGAGACAGATTCTTTTGTAGTCACAAAGGAGCTGTTGCAGTTAGACAGCCTTATATAAGGGTTGTTGGAATAGAGGAAACTAATGAGGCTGATTCTCGCAGTCCAGCCAATTTTACAGCTTATGATGCAAGTCTTGAGGATATCAGGAAATATTCTTCATTTCACCAATTTTAATTTGTAATTCATTTGAATATGTTTTCACTTTTCAGGGTAGAAACACAACATATTTTTATATTTTATTGGTGAAATGAAGCGCTTATTAAGGTCTTTACATTCTAGATTTGACAGCTACTAGTCAATTGGTGCTAAATCCACGTAGTTTTTGGTTTACATCAGCTGAATTGTTCCAGGATTTAAAGAAATACCTCAAAGTATTCTCAAGTTCAATCAGTAGTTTACCTATAGCTCCCTGAAATATGACTTTTAAACCATAATTGCATTTTGCATTCAATATCCAATGGTTGCATATAGGTGAAATAATGCTTGTAACAATTTTCCATCCAGGGACGCCGGATGTGCATAGGGAGTATACATCAAGGTGGTAGAAGACTTCCACTCATATTAGGTTAATATTGCTGTTAAACTATTCAAAATCTACTATCTGAATAGAACTTGTGTCATGTGGGACTTCTTCTAACACTGAACTCATAGCACCTTGCATATACTTCATAATGATTTTGTGTTGAATAGGTATTCTTGCTTAGTGCCATTCTACTGCACCATTTTTTGTCTTCACAGACAGATGTAGTTTCTGCTTCACAAATCCTTACCCATACCACTATATGGTATGACATTTTGCAGATAGAAGAGTTCAAAAAATTTGCATCAGATACAAATGCCTATGAAAACATATGTTCCGAGATTGCCCCTTCCATATTTGGTCATGACAATGTGAAAAAGCTGTGGCTTGTCTTTTATTTGGAGGTTCAAGGAAGGTATGGAATCAGTCTTTGTGTATACTGAATCCTTACATTACATAATTCTTAATACATTCATTCCTCTGTTTATGCAGACTTTACCTGATGGTGTTAAACTTAGAGGTGATATCAATGTCTTACTCTTGGGAGATCCATCTTCTGCTAAATCACAGGTTAGTTCCATTCTGTTGATAGATTATTAACTGGATGTATTTCTCAATTGGATCTGGTTAATCATTTCAAATTAGTTTTAAACTATTTGATAAACGAGTATAATGACACTGTGGCCCCTTACAGCTACTTAAGATTCCTGTTATGTTCAATCTTTTGCCTGAACCCATTCCAAAGTATTCTCCCAACTCATCTACAAATCAAATTGGAAAGGCTTGTCCTAATTCTTTCCCCTCCCTTTGGAGGACTAACTGCAATTAGTCACAACCCTATAAAATCTGTGTGCATAGTTCTAATGCACTGGGTCACTCCACAAATGTCATTTACTGTTGGTACAGTTTCGTCCTTCTGTGGTGATTTGGATGGATTCTGAATTCATGTTTTTTATTCTGAAGTTTCCAAAGTTCGTTGAGAAGACTGCTCCAGCAGCCGTTTATACTTCTGGAAAAGTCTCATCAGCTGCTGGTCTAACAGCTTCGGTGATCAGAGATAATAGCCCTGTAACTTACATTCTTGTCTTGCCTTTGTGTGGATATTGAAATCGTACCCTTTTGATTTGATGTTACTATAGTGGATATCTCTGCTTTCCGATTATTATGCATATAACCATTGATTCCAAATTCACTATTCAAACAATTCAGCGTGAGTTCTATTTGGAAGGGGGAGTCATGGTTTTGGTAGGTGGAGGTGTTGTCTGCATTGATGAGTTCGACAAAATGAGGCAGAAGACAAGTAACTTAGACTACTGAGCTTGATAATCCTTTTTCCAGTCACTTCAGTTACTGAATAGTCAAGCATTTATAATGTGGCCTAGGGTTGCAATTCATGAAGCCATGGAGCAGCAAACCATTTCCGTTTCCAAGGCAGGAATAACTAGTGTTCTCAATTCAAGGACTTCTGTACTTGCAGCAGCTAACCCTCCATCTGGGCTCTATGCTGACCTGAAGGTCTATTGTGGTTTCCGGTGCTCTACAATTTGTTGATCCATTTATTTAGATTATGCATACGGGAGCCATACAGACTAAAAAATACTTGTTATCCAGACTGCACAAGATAATATCGATTTGCAGACAACATTTCTCTCCAGATTTGATCTGATTTTCATTGTTAAAGATACAAGGATGTACAATCAAGACAAGGTAAGTAACCAAAACAACTTTACATTCCAATATTTTTAGAGTTCTTGTTTGGCATATGCAAGTAAATATAATAAAAAACTAATGGTTTTATAGTTAAATGTTAGTAAATTTTACTTAGTAAAGTTGCATTTCTTGGCTATAACATTCTTTTTTCTATTTTTTTTTAAATTCAGGATTATGTTTACTTTATTCTTGTTTTGTCAGTTCCTTTAAAGAGCAAAGATTGTTTCTCTGCTTTAGTATAATAGATTGTGACAAGTACTGCCTGGAGAAAAATATCATCTCAGTAATTTCAGAAACTATTAGTTTGCAGCTGCTTTAATCATATTTTCTCCATTCACAGACTATTGCCATCCCTATCATCAAGGTTCATGCATCTGCTGATGCAACCATGAGTGACTCTAGATCTTCTAAAGAGGACAACTGGCTGAAGAGGTCTTGTCTTTTAAGCTTATGAAGTCATGTTAAAGGACTTCATTGATCAATTGCTATAATTGCTGAAATACTTGGGATGGTCATGCAGGTCCGTACACTACTGTCGGAGTACTTGTCACCCACGTCTATCAGAGTCAGCAGTATCCTCTGTATTGCTGGAGAACTATGTTAGAATTAGACAGGTAGTTGATTTGGCTTGTGGCGTCTCCATACCAAGCAGAAGCACCACATTTTTAACCCAAATACCTCGAAGACAAATATTGAGCTAAAATGTCTAATTTGCATCTACTATACCCTATTTAAGAAATTAAACGATGGTAAGACCAATGTTTTTGAACCTGGACCGTGCAGTGATCTGGTGGTCTGTTCGGGTCGTGGTCAACTGGTTCGACTGATTTAACCGGCTGAGTCACATGCTTTTACTTTTTTATTTATTTAACTTTTCAAAACAATTATAATAATAAAATATTCAACTGTAGCAAAATGGTCATTGTCCAGGTGGTTTGAGGAGCTTGTTATTTTCCTTGGCAAGAGGGGATCGAATCCCAAGAGTTGCAATTCCATTTTGAATTTTTTTTTACTCATTCTCAAAAGTTAAAACAAGTCAAGGACCCTAATTTTCCATTTTGATTCATTTTTTTCGCATTCAACAGTCGCCACCTTTCCTTCCTCTCCCTTCTCAATCACTACCACTGCCACCTTACCTTCTCCAACCTCTACCCAATTCCTCCCTCTCCCCTTTCCTTAACAACACCGTTTCTAGCTTACCACCTTCTCCATTTTCCTCCACCTCATCCCTCTGCACTGCCATCACCATCACTTCCCTCTTCCCTTTCTTGCTGCCATCCTTCTCATCCTCCTCCTCCACTTCCCATTCCCCTTCCCCTTCCCCTTCTCCTCCTATTTTCTCTCCATACTCCTTGTAACCCCCATCTCCTTCTCTTCCTCCATCTCCATTCCCATCCTTCTCTCCTCTTAGATATGAAAAATACCCAAAAAAAGTAAGATTAGTTAATTTGGGGCTATGATTTTTGAGTGAAAACAACCAGAATAAAGTGATAAATTTATTGTTTCCATCATTCCTTGGTTAATATCCTATGAAGATGATTTACTTTGGGAGAAAAACATGACTGGTAGTGGGACATGAACATTGAGATCATGTTAGTCTCTTACAGTTGATTTTGGCTTGAAAGTTCAAAGAATTGGTCATAACCGGTTTTCACCGGTTCATACTGGTTTGCTGGTTTTGACAGATTTTTTGATATTTTTGGCCACTATACCCAACCGGAAGGGTGGCCTATCCAGTTTCTAATTTAATCGGCCAGTCCAATCCGGATTTTAAAACACTGGTTAAGACAATTGACTAGTGCTAGAGCTACAAGCACAACCTAGATCTATAAATTATATATAAATTCGAGTTGTTTCTCTTATTTTTTTGTTTTTCCCCTTAAAGTGTTTCCTGTTTAAGTGTTTCTTTTTTTTGTAATATCTAAAATACACACCCTTAATGAAATATAATTCATAAAAAAATATAATTAAATTACTCATCTTCTAATCTAACTTCATATCTTTTAGAAAATTACCACTTATTTTTAGTCCTACAATCCTACTCGAGATATATAACATATTATTTTTTTATTTTTCGTCCCGCCTAATACACACTTTAATTAAATAATTATGTTTAACATAGCCTTAATGAAGTATAATTAGCCTATCCAAAATACTCTCAATTTAATAAAAGAAGATTATCTATCCCTTATAATACTACTATTATTTATGATATATATTTTAAACTGCTATAAAATAATTTTTTAAATTTATGAAAATTTGGACATAAATATAGTAAAATGGTAAAAATTTTATTTGTATAAAAATAATTTAAATTTGATCAAAAATAAAATAAAAGTAGTTTTTATAACTATTATGTATATTAGAATTGTTTCTTCCTTATGTACGGAATTTTGGCATAAATACATAATAAAAAAGTATAAATTTTTAAGAGTAGAAAAATTATGTATACTTGAGCAAAAAATAAATAAAAATATTCTTTTATAACTGTTACATATATTTAAATTTTGTTATTTTTTATTCATAATAAAAACGGTCTTTTATAACTATTTTATTTATTATTAATTCACAAATAATTATTTTCTTTTTTCTAAATGTACTTATTCAAATATGCTCTTGCATGTTAGTTAATTAGACTCATTTTTTTTTTAGTTTTTATCTCCATATGTCAATAACATCTATAACTATCATGAGTAAAAGTATAAAATTTTTGGATCTACTATAATATGATTAATCATGTATTTTTATTTTTTTTTTACAACATGAAGCTGTTGTGGTTCAGGAGCAATGTATAATAACTAATTAGTTGTTCATCTTAACAGATAAGTTAAATTGTTGGATCGACTTTCAAATTTATTAGTGCTAATAGATTCTTTCACTTTAAACTTACCTTGGACTTTTTAATATCAAAGTTTTTCTCCAACTTAAAAATCACAAAATTAATAATCGTACAAATAAAAATTTTGTATTTATAAAAGTGAAAAAATAATGGAATATATAACACTATTTTCTAATCTCATTTAAATTTTTATTATGATTAATTTAGATTTGTGTTTCCCTTTCCTACATGAAGAAAAAAAAACTAATCAAGCAATGAAATTAAAGATCGGTTGGAAATAGGAAACTTACAATTTTTAATTAAAATAAAAGTATTTGTTAATTTTATATATTTTTAATAGTAATGTTTGATTACAAAATCCTTATCTTTAAGAATATCATTTTGTGAAATTGAAAATAAATTCAACTCATGATACGATGCAATGCCTAAAATATCTCAAAATAATTATTGTAACACATGCAAGAATTCTATGCATAATTTGTGATCCTAATATAGAAACTTAAATAAGTAATTAATATAGAAACAATAATTATTATGCAAATAAATTGCAGTATTAAATACTCTAAGTATTTACTGGCATATATTGAAATTTAATTTTAGAAATTACAATAATAATTGTTACTGTATTTGATAAAACAATACTGGTTTAGATTAACTATTGATGAGGTAAAAAAAAAAAAAATTCAACCAATGGTATGATGCATTACAAAAATAGTCCAGAATAATCATTTTAAGACCTATAAGAATATTGCGCATAAATTATTGGAATGACAGCTATAGAAAAAATAAGCAGGTAATTAATGTAAAAGACAACATAAATTATGCAAATACAATCATACTATTAAATATTCTAAAATAATTGTAGATATACATTGCGTTACACGTCAACTTTGTAAACTACAATGCAATTTTTATACTATTTAACAAAATAATGAAAATGTAAATTAAATATCTTGGTAAACAATACAAGGAATTAATCGAAAAAGTACTCAAAAAATAAAAATAAAATTCACACACTATTATTAGCTTTAATATTTTTATATATTTCAGAAATACAAATTTTAATTTCATATTAAAATACCATATCAAATATTATTTCGGAGCTAACCACATTTGATATCATTTAGAATGAAGGGAAGAGTTTAGAATATCGATAAAGTCCTAAAGTGGATGTAATCATAGGGTTAAGAAATATGGAACAATACCAATTTGTATTCTATTTTGATACATAATTTACATAATATGTTAACAAATTAATTGCGATAGAGAAAATGAAAAATTTATTTATTACGTATTTTTTTGGATATATTTAAAACTACAAGTTTTTCAACACATTTCTATGTATTTTAAATTAAGATAAAGGAATTTTTCATTAATGTTTTCTACATTTAAAGCAAGATAAAAGAACAACCTTTTATTTTTGTCTTATGATAATTATCTTAATATATTACGTGATACTTATCCATATTATAAAGAATATATTAGTTTAATTTGATGTTTTTGTTATGTACATTTTACTTACATTCATTTTTTTTTTCTTTTTGTTTGAAATTTTACTTAATCATTTTCTAGTTATTACCATATATTATTTGATCTCAAGTAAATATTCTTTCTAATAAAATAATTTTAACACGCTTTATCTATAAAATGATGTTTAATACTTGATAATGATTCTATCCTTTAGTAATGATAAAGAATATATAGATACATATAAAAAGTTCAATATTATGGAAAAAATCTTTATTTTTAAATGATCACGTTATTGGTGGTGTCACTATAACAAATTATAGGCTATTTGAGAACCTAAAAGAAAAATAAGAATTATTTTGAATCGAAATTAACCACATTTTGTGCCATCAATATGAATGAAGAAAATAAACTTCAAAGTTTTAATATAATACTAAAACAGATGTTATTATAAGTTTTTAGAAATATATAAAAAAAAATACCAATATATTCACTATATGTATACACATTTACAGAATATGCTAACGATAATTAATCATGATAGAAATTTATATAACATCCCAATTAAAGTAATATGTAATTTTGGACATCTTTAGAACTATATATTTTTCATTAGGATTGTTTTTATTAACATTCGGTGTATTTCAGAGCAATATAAAAGAACAAGTTATTATTTTAATTTTTTATAATGATTTTGATATACTATGTGAACCAATTAATAATATGAAGAATATATTAGTTTAATTAAATTTTAAATTTTTAATAATTTTCTTGACGTATTTGTTCTTTACAAGTGTGAGAATACTAGGAGGGTTGACACGAGAGTTCCCTAATTATAAATAGGTTTACACCAAGGTTCACCTCTAAATCCTTATCTATTTGCGTTGTCATAGATGAACTTATGTGACACATACAGGAGGAAATACCATAGTATATGTTATTTGCAAATGACATTATGTTAGTAGATGAAACAAAAGATGGGGTTAGTGCTAAATTCGAGGTTTGGAGAGAGACACTTGAGGCAAATGGGTTTAGAATTAGTAGATCAAAACAGAATATATAAATTTTAAATTTAGCAAGGGTGCACGTAGGAATGGAATAAGGGTTAGTATCGGAGATCAAGAGATACCTATAAGTGAAAATTTTAAATATTTAGAATCAGTTATTCAGAATAATGGTGGTATAGATCGAGATGTTACACATCAGATACAAGCGGGATGGACTAAATTGAGAATGGTATCGGAAATATTATGTGACCGCAAAATTCCTTTATGATTTAAGGGTAAATTCTATAGAACGACAATTAGGCTAAAGATACTTTATGGGTCTGAGTGTTGTATATATGCAGTGAACCACACACATGAGCAAAAGATGAGAGTAGCAGAAATGCGAATATTAAAATGGATTTGTGAGTACACTAAGATGGACAAGATACGGAATGTGCATATTCATGAGAAGATTGGAGTAGCATCTATTGATGAGAAGATGAGAGAAATACGTTTAAGGTGGTTAGGGCATGTGTTAAGATGACCAATAGAAGCGCCTGACAGATGAGTAGATTTAAGAGAAAGTACTCAACATAAGAGGGGTAGAGAAAGATCGAAAAAAACTTGGTGGGTAACTTGTAAGAAAAATATAGTCCATCTAGGAATTGATGAGGATATGGTTCATGACAGAGCGCAATGGCGTAGCTGGATTCATGCAGTCGACCCTATTTAGTGGGATTAGGACTTGGTTTGTTTGTTTGTTTATTTGTTCTTTACATATTAATTAGAATAATTTTTTCTTACTTTTCGAAATTATAATTAATTTTTGTAGTTACTATTCATATATCATTTGATTTCATGCATAAATATTTTTCGCTAATAAAAAAATATCAATATTTCATCTATAAAATGATGTTTGGTAATTCATAGTAATTTTGTATTTTAGTAATGACAAAGTATATACAAATATATTTAAAAAGTTGAGTACTATAGAAAATATTTTTATCTTTAACTGATCAAGTAATTGGTGATGTCGCTATAAGAAATTATTATCTAAGCATCTAGAAGTGAAATAGAAATAAGATGCAAACAATGTCATATGTTGCTCTCATAAAAGAGAAAGTTTGTTTAATTATATGAGGGGAAATGAAATTGATGTATAATGTTGTAATAAATAACAAACAATAGTGGAAAAAATAAAAAAGAATATGTGAAAATGATTACGAAGAAAAGAATAAAAATATTAAATATATATTTTAAAATATATACCTTTTGTATAAAAAAATTCAACAAATAAATGTGTATACTTTGTATTTTGTGTTATGATTCACTTATTATTAATTTATGTTTTAAAAATGAAAATATCCAACAAATAAATAGTACTATACATGCAAAATACGTGCATTTTTCAGTACACTTATAAAGCTAAGTTATTTTGAGTTAAGTTGGGCACGTAACTGCAATCTCAGCTCAATCAATGCAATAAATGCCTTGTGTAACTCTGTGAGCTCTGCTAGTTCTTTCATTACTTTTTTGTCCTTTTTCTACTAAAAGAATAGACAAGAAAAAAAATGACGGTATATAACAATATTTGGATATTTTGAGTAAACGGATTGCTGAGGAAACTCTAACGGAATGGAAAATGTATTTGAGTAGTAAATGCTTAATATTCCATATCCTGGGGATTTTGGATAACAAAGGTAAGCCATTTTGATAGTACATTTTTGCTTTTCTTTTCTTTGTAGGATATGAGATGCTATACCTATCACTGTGAGGCAGCTGGAAGCTGTTGCGAGGTTGAGTGAAGCATTTGCAAGAATGAGGCTGTTAGTTAATGAAAGTGTTTTTTGTTTTCAATTTGTAATGCTGTTATTTTCTGGAATAGTGTGTAAACTGAAGGTGCAACTCATATTCTATGGTAACCAAAACTCTAATCGTGCAGATATTCAGGTATGTAATTTGTCTTGCCTAGGAATTTTGATGGAAAAATGTGTTGGTTTCAGTAAACAAACAGTTGAATGTTCCTAAGTTAGATATTAGAGAGAAAAATGATTTTGCGATAGAAGTAATTTTTGTTCTTCTGATGGGATGCAATCATCCTATATTTCGAAAGTAAATGTTGATCTGTAAGTGAAACAGTAGAAAACATAATCAAGATGAATGCCTTTTGAATGAATTTTTGAAGAAGAATTATATTCTTAACATATATAACAAAAGTTAAATAGGTTAACACCTTTTGAAAGCCGTTTGGAATTCTCGGGCTCTATGTCAGAATAATATGTCTGAAATACGCTTTTTAGTTCATAACTACTGGTATTGCAAATCAAGGATTGGTCTGCAAAGTACCCAGTGATACAAGTAGTCTGTAGTTTCAGATAGTTTGCGATTCAACAAAACTTTTATCAAGAACGCTGGCCAAAAGTTTCAAAGAGTTGTTATCAAACCAAAAAAGATGTCCCTAGAATTAAATTGCAGAGTCTCTCTCACACTTAAAAAGGTTCCCAATTTGACATAGCTACCTTGGATGAGGGCTAAAACACATTTTCCTAAAAACCGAGCAATATTATTTTCCTTTGTCTTTTGGATAGAAAAGCACTTGTAAAATGTTTGGTAGTCATCTTATCTGAATGTGTTAATGCCCTGGAATGTATTTGGTAAGCCATTATGAGGAACTTTTGCTTTTATCTGTTTACAATTTTAACCTCAGGGTATGGTAATTGTAATTTGTTCAAAAAATATGGAGTATTTATTGTCTGTGGGATGGAGCTATGGAGTCAGCGTGTATATGTCGAGTTCTAGTCCAGAAAACATGTCTTGTCTGCCGTGACGGATATTCTTTCTGCTTGATGTGTGTTAGAACTTAGAACTAGTTGCTACGAAATGTTGTTTTGATGTTGCATTTTAAGTGAAGTTTATTCTTATGATATTTGGTCCTAGGTTGCAAACGAGAATCATGTCTCAGAAGCTCTTAGGCTTTTCTCACTATCTGGAATAAACCAACATATAAATCTGACCCCTGAGATAAAGGTTTGCCCCTGGGTCTCAAGGTTCTTCTAACACTTCCTTTGCGTCGTTGAATTTATACCAGTCTGTTTTGTGGTTAACAGCAAGCTGAAACTCAAATAAAGAGAAGAATGGGAATGGGAAGTCATATATCAGAGAGACGGCTGATTGGTGAGTTTACCAGGATGGGCATGAATGAATCAATTGTGAGACTTCATTCTTGAACTTTTCATCTTCTTAGACTGGATACAACATTTGGGCTTATCCATATGGTACATATGGCAGGTAAGAAGAGCTTTGCTGATCATGCGTCAAAGAGATGAGGTTGAATGCAAACGAGAGAGGATCCTTGGGGGATGGGGAGGGGAGGGCTATGGCGTTCCAAAATGTTTTAAATTATGTTTTTCTTTCCTTTAAAATTTTTTAAGTTTTATTATATTATTATAAAAATTAGACTTTGTCTCTCCTTTCAAAAATTTTAGAGAATATAAAAAATTATTTCCTATGTATATATTTATATAATTTTATTGTTCAAGAGTTTCGAAAATATATTATTTTTCTTGATTTTTTTTTTAAATTTCAATAACACCCCTTAAAAAAATTAGATATTATTCCATAAAATTTTACAAAAATTATAAAACTATCTTCCCTATATATATATATATATATGGGGATATATATATATATAATTTTTTCCCCAAAATTTCTCTCCTTATCCGCCTCTGAGAGAGACGATTGATTGTCCGTAAAGCTTAATGATATTACTATCATCCGAAGAAATCTTGAAATCTTGAAATCTTCGTATGAATATTCACGAGTAATTGTTGTAGCTTGTCGTGTATGTAGTTATGGAGCTGGAATTCCTTAGTTTTCTTAGAATAGTTTTTATTTTTATTTTTATAACTCACCCCTCTAATGACTCGAGTCTGTGACAAATATGTCATAGGAAAGTATTTTATCACTTAATTACTTTTCATAGTCTAAATAGTTAGTACTATTAGATTAAACAAAAAATTACCAATAACTATGACCATTATTTAATCAGATTCATCGTTCTATTTAGTTTCTCTCTTTGGTTTTCCCTAAGGCGTGTAACTCAACCATGAACTTGAAAGTTGGATGTCAGATTTACTAAACTAAAATCAACAGCATTATGAAAGCACTGAAATGACTATCTTTTAACCCTGATACGGTGCAGTGCAGCCGATAAGAATAGGTCACATATGGAATAAAACCAAGAAAAGAAAAAGAGATGAGAAAGTGACAAGGTTAGAGATTTGGATGCATTAACTTCCTTTTCGTTACGTCTGCTTCCCTCTAGTTTGCTCAAGCTATATATCTTGTATTTGTGAGATTGAACAATAAAGACCGACAAGAAGGAAAAATTGATCTCATTTACTAACCAATTGTGTGCAATTCACTTTTGATTTCATGACACTAGTCACAGCAAATTAACAATCAAAAAGCACGGTCAAGCATAACAAAACATAAAATTTTACATGAGCAGTCAGGAAAAAGTATTGGATTTTAATTCTGCTAGAGCTTGCTGTAGTGCAATCATACTCTTCGTTCATGCATTTATACAACTTTCTTATTGTTACAGGGGAAAAAAAATTGCAGGAAGCAGAATATTAACCATCTTAAAGGAAAAGAAAATTGACAACTTAAACATTAAGGCCTAAACTGGTTAACTAAAATCTCAACAAATATGGTTTATGGCATCAACATACATTTTATTCATTGTTTTATATGACAAATAAGTAGGGAGTCATATATTCGATCTCCTATATGCTCTACATTTGCGTTGCCGAAAAAATGATAACTCGAAAAATCAAGCACAACATAAGATAATTATAAGAGCAAAGGGCCAATTTAGTCAATCATCTACTATGTTTCGATTACTATTTCAGTTACTAAACTTGTTGGGTAGCTGAAAATGTCACTGAACTTCTAAAATTGCGTCTAAAGAGTAATTCCATCTATTTTAGCAGTTAGTGTTAATGACAATTAGTTTTTGAGGATTAAAATTGTCCAACTACATTGAATTAATGTTCCTAAAAAAAACTCGGGGTCAAAATTAAATGAATAAAAATTAATTAAATTATAAGAGAAGTTATAGTAAAATATATGAAACATTTGGGGTCAAAAATTAAATTTGAAACACCACCACTCTCCATCTCCTTCCCCCAGCCAACCCACCACCTCAGTCCTCCCCTTTCTGCCCTCTTCCTCTCCCAACCAACCATCACCTCCTTCTCCATTCCTCTAGCTAGCCACCACAACCATCCCTTCCCCTCCTCCTTCAATACCTTCTCTCCACCTCTGCGCCCACCACCTCTCTCCCTTCCCCTTGCCCCTAATCAGACTCTCCCTCTTCCACTCTTCCTAATTGGAATTCTCCCCCTCTCCCGATCTAAACTCCTCCTCTCCTCTTTCCTGATCTGAACTCCCCTTTTCCGATTTGAACTCTTCCTTCCCCGGTTGAAACTCCCCATCCTATCTTTCCCCAAATCTAAATTCCCTCTCCAAGTTTTTTTGGCTAGGAGTTCCTAAATACTATGTTATTTTGACTTATTTTAAGTCTAAATATATCATTTTAATAATTGTTGAAGGTAAAGCATGGCAAAGTATGATTAGACAATTTTAACCCCGCTAGAAGCCTGGTGACATGCACAAAAATAGATTAACGAAATGCTTAACAACTAAAATAGACGAAATGATCCCTTAGATGTAGTGTTAGAAGTTTAGTGATTTTTTCAACTACCCAACAAGTTTACTCTAATTATAAATAGTTATTAAATCCTATCCAATTTTGCAATTGAACTAGTGATTTTGGTGAACAAATCATGGGACTAGATTGATTTGCTAATCTGTCCGGACAAGAAATGAACTAAATGATAATGATCTCGAAGCCTGGTGCAACGCAACAGTTGAACCACGAGATCAGGATTTGGGGCAAGTTTGTTTCCCTCAAAATGACTTTTTTGTAATATCAAATGTCACATGAATTTTCTAAAATTTGTTACATTATACTATGTGATATTGAAATTGTCCATTTTCTTATTTTTTTTATATGATTAAAAGGAAAAGAGAAAATAATAACTCTGATTTTTATTTAGATGAAATTGTTGTATTTTGAAATTAACTTTTACTTGACTTACTATAATTATATTTTGGGAAAAAAATAGTTTTTATAATTTGAATATATATTATTTTATTATTATATAGAGTCATCGGATCGGTAATGGATAATCCATTAAATATATTATTTTATTGCTATACAGTACTCAATGTTTATCACTTTTTTACATGAAGTTGATTTTGTTTTACTTATCACCTTGTTGGGCAATTATACACTAGGGTAGTTTGTGTAGTTAACCGATCTTATAAGGAAGACAACTTTAATAGTATATTAACGTCTCATGTTTGTATTTTTTAAGTCTCTCAGATTTAAAATGTTGTAATTTCATCTTTTATAAATTCAAAACATACTATTTTGATCCATAAATTCAATTCTCGCTATAATTTGGTCTAAAATGGTTACGTGCTCATCACATGACATATCTTCTGAAGAAAAACTACCACCTCACTATTCCCTCTCGTTCAACACTACTTAAATAGTCTCTCACATTCAATGTTTATATTTATTTAGTCACTCACATTCAAAATGATGTATTTTCATCCCTCACAAATTCAAAATTCGACATTTCTGTCCTTAAACATAATTTCAATTATATTTTGGCAGGGAATAGTTACTACTTACGTGCAGATCATGGGCACGATCTTTAGGGTAAAATTGGCAATTAAATCCTAAAACATAACAAACTGTAAGGCCAAAACCTCCCTAACTACCACTCAAAACCTTCTCCAATGACCATTATCACCCATTCGCAACCCGCACTAGCATCATTTTTTTTTTTTCTAAAAAACCTACTCCTCTAACTCTTGCCCATAGCCTCCTCCTCTCTAGCCTCTCCTGTGCAACCCCTTTCCTATTTGGCTCCTCCCAACCCCTTCAGCCATGTAAGCCCCCTTTCCCACCAAGCCTCTTCTAGCTTTACAAGAGTCCAAGTAAGTAAGATTATTTCTTTCCTTCTCTACCTTCACGCAGCCTTACTAGCCAGTATAGTTTATTGAAAATTACTATTGTTAGGATTGAATATGGACTAAAATGAGTAAAGAAAATTGAAAACTATTTGGCTCAAAAATTTTTGAATTTGATTGTTAGACAAATTGTCCAAAATCAATTGGTTTCGTCTGAACACACTCGATAGTATTCCCAAAGAAAAATTTCAAATATGACTTGTTGGGCTAGAGGGCAAGAAGAAAGGAGGTTGTTGGAAGGGAAGGGATAGGGTTGCCCGGGATGGGTAGGGCTAGAGATGGAGGAGGATTTGGGTGAGGAAATGATGCTGGTAGAATTAAATATCTTAGGAGTGACAATGGAAGTAACTAGTAAGTAATATTTTTGGTGGTATACGCGATAAGTTCGTGATCATTTTAAGCCAAATAAATTATAGTTAAAATTGGGTTAAATAATTAAAATAATATATTTTAAATTTATGATTGACGAAATTACATCATTTTTAATTTAAATGACTAAAATATTACAAGCCATATATTGCAAAGTGCAAACCATCCCATTTGCTGCGAGACAAACAAAACCTAAGTTCCCGAGCATGTTTTCTTGGCAATTTGTAACATCTCCATTACCAACCATCCACACAAGTTCATTTGTAAGGAGTACGAAAAAATCCATATCACCAATTGTCCTTTCTTCTTCTTCTTCGTCTTCACCTGTTCGCTTTTCTTCTTCTCTCCCACAGCAACCCCTCAGGTCTTATCCCTGCTGTTTTCATTCAACAAAAATCATAAAATCCGAAGTTTTTTTTTTTTTTTTTTCTTTTAACTTTTGATTTTATGAATGCAGATGTGCTGAATTCTTGGTGCTGGTTTTGCGGGGCTTTCTGTAGCTTGGCATTTGTTGCGGGTATTTACTTTTTTCTTTCTCTCTTTCTCCCTTGTGTATTAGATGTGTATGTACTAAACTCTACTAGTTTATTTGTGCATATAAGTTTGTAATTAGCTGTTTGATGTCTTGCTTATAAGTGTCTGTTTCATTAATTAATTGTTGGATTTTATTTTTGTAGCTAATAGATGACACAATAGGTGTGATTCATGAGTGAAAACTGAAATATTCTGTTGCCAAGAAAGGAAAACAAGAATCCTTTAGATGATATCTGGTGTTCTGGTTGTTGTGCCAAGTGCTACCTTTAAAGTTGTGAACTTTTAAGTTTATTACTTACATTTGATTGAAATATTTAGACTGTTCTGTGGTTACGTGTATTTGTTTTATTCTTATGTGTTGGAGATATCTTAAATGTTTTCTGTTCTTCCATGCGCCTGAATTGTGAATTAAAGATGAAAATTATTTTCTTTTGATTTAAATGTAGTCTAGGCATTAGGCAATGTCATTCTAAGTCAATGTACTCTATGTGATTTTTCTTGCTTCCCCTTCCTAATCTCTTCAAATTTCTTGTATCTATTAATGGGAAATTGGATTTTCTTTTGCAGGACAGCTCTAAGGAGTTGCCTTTGTTAGTTGACATATATGATGAAGTCGGTATTGGTGGAGGTGCATCGGGAGTGGCTGGTGGGCTTCTCCACCCATACTCGCCTAAAGGTTTGTATGCTCTCATACCTTGGAGTAGTATCTTTTATTTAATCCTGCAAGGTCTTGAGCGTGTTGGTGTTTCAAAAGTTCATTCATTTTCAAGGGTGACATCTTTTTTAGTTCGCCCAACCTTTTCAGTTAAGCCTCTTTGGCGTGCTGTGGAGTGCTGGAATGAGAGTTTAAAGCTTATACACATTGCACAGGGTGCAGAACAGTCCAAGGTGCTGAACATGGAAAAGCAAGAAGCTGCTGAATATATGAATTTTTCAAGTCATCAGGAAGAGGTTGAGACTTTATTCTAGTTTGTTTTTTTTTCCTATGATTATTCATATGAGAAACGTTTACAGTTTTGAAAAATAGCGCGGGATGAAATTTTTTTAGCAGTTTCTTATATGACTTAAAAGAACCTTTTTTTATTTCTTTTTATTTTTTATATTTTTATTTTCTATCAGAATATACACAAAGGATATTGCCAAAGAAAAAAGGAATATACACAAAGGTGGAGCTATGTGCTTCTCAGTATGGTCAATTGACCCCACTGATAATCCAATCACAAACTAAACAATAGGCTTAATTTCAAAAAAACTTGAAGAATTCTTTAGTTGGACCATGACAAATGACATTGAGTTACTTAAACGCCTGATTCCTACAGGTAGCTGGTTGAATTATATATCCACTTTTTATTGAATAGCAATGGATGGTTTGGAATTTTTAAATAATACAGATAAGTTCTCTGAAGGGTCTGGCTCTGGTCAGAAACCAAAAATCTGAACCAGTTTTGATTTTATTTTATTTTTATTTTTTTGGTGGAAATAAAAGCAACATAAATACCAAGATAAGGGGTCTCAAGATTGTAGTTGTTTATCCAATACTGTAATGAATTGGAACTACAAGCATAATCATGCTTGAATTATGCAACTGTGCACGACTCTTGTACCACATACTTTTTCGCTATTGTAAGACGAGTTTCTGTTATTATGGAACTCTTCAACAGCTTATATTCGTGATTTTGACTTGTATTCTCCGAGCTTAGTATGGAAGTCGCAATTCCTCTCGAGATAGAAGCAACCGTTATGTCTTGTACATCTTTTCCTGTTTAATCAATACTTGTATGTGAATGAAGTTTAAAGATTGATGTTTCACTTCAGAGGGATCCTGAGACCGGCTGTCAGTTTAAAGAACCTAAACATAATGGAGGATGTAAGTTTTTGGAAACTATTTTTATCAAGTATTTCACTAACAGTGCAGTGATGGATTAGTCTTTTCCTGTTTCTCTTAGTAGACGGCCAATGCTCTGAACTGCCTTGCCAGTTGCAAAGTAGAGTCCATGTACAAGAATGCTGCGGAGAACCTTGTACCTGGTTCATGTATGCCACTGAATGTGGCCTTTTATATGCCTGAAGCCGTAAATATCCACTGTCAGCGCTATCTCGAGGTTCGAAAAAAAGCTTGAATAGTTGTAATTTTTATAATCAGGATTACTCTGTACATTTATTGGAAATTACTTGTTTTGGGATACTTGAATAGGCACTCTACTTAGCTTGTCAAAATTCATCCAAAGACATGTCAAATTGGGGGGTTGCATCTAGAGAATTGAATTTCTACAAGAAATCTATTGGCAGTCTCCTAGAATTTGCAGGTGAGAACTTGTATTTGTTTTTTTTTCAATATTTTCGCAAACATGACTCTGAGTAGAGGGTTACTAGGAAAACTTGGAGAAGGGTCACTTTAAGATTATCTACATGTTACAGTATAACCTCGATAAATTAATAGCCCTGATTAAATAATATCTTGTGTGTAGGGTAGCCGGTTCCGACTTGGAACCGATGTGGGAACTATTAATTTTCTAAATTTATAAGATAATACATTTAAAAATGAACATAGATACTCCTTGACGTATAAATTAATAATCTCCTCATGCATCAAAATTATTAATGAACTTGATTCTATTAGGAGTCCTTTGTAAAATATGAATCTAATGTTACATGTTTCCTCTTGAAATTGATGTCTTCTTGGATCTCATCTCTAACTTTTCTTAGTGCATTAAGAAGCTTAGTTGTGTTCTCACATTGGAAGAGAAAATTATGCTATGTGATTGTTGCTTTGACTGCATCTTTGCTCTCAATAATCCCATGAAGTTCTCAATAATTTGCTCGTCACTAAACAACTCAGTTACTTCATTTTCTCCTGGGTGGTTCAACAGATATTCAACATCCATTGTACATGTATTAAGTTCAATGTTTTGGGGAAAGAAAATAAAGAATGCATTGATAAATTAATAATTTATTAATAAATATGATAAACTTTTTAATATATTAATTAATAAATAATTTTTTATGGTCCCGATGATATTTATTATCAATGTTTACCGTAACTTTGAGGGTTGGGCCAAGTCCTACAACTGCATGAAAAATGATATTTATCTTTGGCCACTGAAATAAGTTGCCTTTTAATCTTGTGTGAAGCTTGATATTTCTACTGTCTTCTGGTTGAATCGATTCTCAGTAAAAGCCTGAGACTTGTATAGATCTATCGCGTGGGGCATAGTATTTTAGGCACGCTTTGATTTTATTTTTGGTCAGACTCTTAAAATGCGGAAATTTGCCTTTCCATATATATATATGTGTGCGTGTGTGTGTGATGTAGAGAAATTATATTTCTTTTTTCTTAGGCTTGAGAGCTTATATTTCGTTGATACATGAAAGCAACTGAGCTGGGGTCAACAGAATAAACCTATTTGCTAATAGATAAGAACTTTCAAGTCTCATTTATTGAGAAAATTGATAAGCATATTCTTTTCAGGGGACTACTAATTTCAGTAAATGCAGTGGTCATTTGTCTTGGTGCCGGGGCGGCCTTTCTCCCAGAGTTCTTTGGAATGCTCCCTTTAAGAACATGTAGAGGTGTTGTTGCTCACATGGAGCTTTCTGATAGTTTCAGGTACTGACGAGGCTCTAGTAATGCATATTCCAATAAATAAATCATTTTAAGTTAAACTTTTCAGGAAGGAACTCTGTTATACATCCTAAATTTAATGTTGAAAATATCCAAATAGTACTTTTTTGGGAGAAATTTGCTTGATTGTAAGCACACGCACCATGGTTAATTATCGAATGCTGTTTATTTGCTTCCAGAAACCTTGAGCATGGTTGTGCTTCTTGACTCGCTATCTGCCATTATGCCCCTCTACATCTTTGAGAATTATAATTTTTTTCTTTCTTGTTTCTTTTCATTTCCTCCAATATACCAAAAAAGATGTGTAGACGTAGTTAAAGTGTTGAAAAACAGAGTTGAAACAAAGGTAGGAAATTAGTACTTTCCTATCTTTTATTTTAATGTTTTGGTGATAGATGGATAAATTAAATTGATGCATTAATTTTTGTTTGGTTCTCTCTCTATGCTTTAAGATTTGGACAAATCTAGTGTGTATTAGTGCTGTTTTGGCTTGATATTAAGTATGAACAGTTTGGTTTTTGTTATACAAGAATTATCATTCTGTTCAATGCATATCTAATTGGTAAATGTTTTATGCTGGAGTTCCTATGAACATATTGTGGTTAATGGAAAGCATATACAGGTCAATCAGTTTTTAATGCTGAACAAACAAACAAACAAACAATCCAAGCTTTAATCCCACTAAGTAGGGTCGGCTGCATGAATCCTACTACGCCATTGCGCTCTGTCATGGACCATATCTTCCTCAATTCTTAGATGGGCTATATCTTTCCTACAAGTTATCCACCAAGTCTTTTTCGGTCTTTCCTCTACCCCTCTTATGTTGTTTACTCTCAAAAATCTACTCGCTTGACAGGCGCTTCTATTGGTCGTAGATGTGTCTTAACAGATGACCTAACCACCTTAAACGTGTTTCTCTCATCTTCATCTTCTCATAGAAATTGAAAAATTTTCAATTTTCTATAATGATCTAATCAAAAGATTGACAGTGAATTCCTTGACGGTTGCCTATGGTCATCAAGCAAAAGTTTCTGTTTCTTGAGCCTTTGGTCTTTTAGACAGAATACATTTTGTTAATACAAATTGCAACCAGGATAGGAGATTTGATTGCATCTGAGACGAGTCTTCACCTGTTCAGCCCATGGATAAACATGAATTTTTTATGACAAAATCAATCTTGTATATTTTGGATATTCTAGTATAACTTCAATTTGATCCTCTGCTGGCATCACAGAAAGTCTACGTTGTGTTTGGTACCCTTGGCACCATTTAATAAAGATGTCTCTAAATGTTTGCATGTTTCTTTTTTATCAGAGAAGAATACCCCGAACACAGTCCGTCGATCTTGTCAGATGCCTGGCTTTCTGTACAGGGGCCTCGACCAGAATCTGCATTTGGGTTCAACGTGGGAATGGAGGTCAACAAATTATTCAAGGACTGTCCCAACCATGGAAGTCTCTAAAGCCTTAGAAGAACTTCTACCGAAGGCATCTGCTGTATATCCAGCGATAAAGAACTGGCTAGTCACAGGAGCAATTGCAGGACTAAGGGCAATGCCACCACTCACTCGTCATGGATCGCTTCCACTGCTGGGTTGTGTAGATAATTATGTAGTTGGAAATCCTGCTTGTAAGTACTGGTTATTTACAGGGCTTGGTTCAAGGGGGTTGTTCTATCATGCTTGGCTTGGTAAATTGATGGCACAAGCTGTACTTTCATGTAGTGAAGATTCTATTCCTTCAGAATTGCTTTCTTGGAAAGATAAAGTGAAGCTATAACCAAACAGGAGTGTCTTTGGCTTTAAACTGATGACTAGAGTTTGATTCCCTTTGATCCCTCATTATACCAATGTACTTGGGAGGGATTTGAGAACATGGAAAGGAAAAGGGGGAAAGAATATAAGAAAAACATAAACACAGGTATATCCTCTTACGCATAACCTTAAACTCTTGTATTAGTTAGGAAAACTAAAATTGTTATACCTCTTACTTCATCTCTGCCTTGCTAATACCTTAATAGGAGTTTCACATTGTACTGATAACTATTTATGCATATGAAAACGGATCTTTAAATTCTCTTCTCCATGAGATGGTATCCCAAAGCCTGAGGCAAACTTTGTTGAACTTTATCAACGAGCTCTAGATTAGTCGGTACTGGAGTCGTCTCTGGGGCCAAAGACATCATATTCGAGCATTGGTTGGAGCCAAACTTATACCACCCAAAAAAAGGCCAATTTCAGTTTAACCGCATAAACTGCAGCAATTAGAGTCAGAACACAATTCACACCAATTACAGCATGGCTATATGATAACTCTAGAAAATTAGGGATAATTTATTTATTATAAACTGCAATTTGATTTTTTGTAACGGTGTTTTGTGTGTGATTTAGGGAGGATTGGGTTAAAATTTAGTTTTGTGTGTTATAATGTGTTTTGGTAATTTTTAGTATTAAATTTGTGTTAAAATTATGATAATAATGTTCGTTTATACGCGTTGTGCAGGAATGTATAATTTTAAAAGTTTAATAGTGAAAACTTACAAACTTGGATAAAAAAAAAAAAAACGCCAAATAATTATCGGCAGAAACGTTCATGGGAAGCAATCCAATGTGCAAGGTGCACATGAACCATCAATGATTACATAAAGCCGTTAAACATGCAGAGTATGCAAATCAATTGTGGGCCACAAATTACATATTAACAAAAAGCTCAGATACTTCTATAAATAGTCATTTTTCTCTCATAAGTTAGGGAGAGGGATGTTTTTAGGTATTTTTGAGAGTAGTCGTTAGGTTTTGACAATTATATACTTTTTCGCATTAATTTCTTTAGCAATTTTCGAATTTTGATTTCAGGAATTTGTTCGTGGATTTATTACAATTCGTGAATTTAGATTCTTCAAAGTGAATTTTTCAGAAAATCCGTGATAATTTTCAGAGGGTTCGAGTACGCTTTAGTATTTATTAGTTAATTATTTTCACTTCAATTTTTCCATTTAATTATTTAATTGCTTTTCGCCTAGTTTAGTTAATTTTAATTTGGTGTTAATTCGTTGTTTAATTTCATTCTTTATTTTAATTTGCCTTCGTTAGATTTTTAATTAATTTTAGTTTGGGTTTCAATAATTTTCGATTAGTTCTTAGTCAAATTAGGTTAGTTTGTTATTTAATTTATTTTTATAAAAATCTAAAAAAATAAATCTTTTTAATTTGAGATCATCTAAATAGTCATTGATACTAAGTATTCGGTAATTGACCCAATTTAATTTTCGTGGGAACGATCCTTATTACCTATATACTATTATGCGACCCGTGCATTTACAAAGACGTGTGTGTTAGTACGTAGTTAATTTTAAAATTAGGGTTTGCCACGTATCACTATACAAATATGGACAGATTGTGTGGCAACACATATGTTGACAGTCTGCTCATTCGGTAATTTCTCTACGGCTTAATTGAGTTGCACACCAAGGGTCCGTTAGGTTCACAGATAAATCATTCCCGGATAAGTCATCTCCATATGATAGTTCCAAGATCTGTCATTCTTGGATTATAATTCTGTGTTTGATTTGTTTAGGATATTGACAGAATATTTTTGATAACAATACAATTTTATATTTTTATTACAAATGATAGATAGAGGAGAATTGTAGATATTGAAATATTCTCTTACTATTACCTACTATTCTTAATTACTTTAAATTTTTACACATAAAATATTTTTTAAATCATATAATGTCACGTTTAAAAATAAATAAACTAATAAAATTATTGAAATATATACATAAATTAGCAAGGAATGATAAAATTTGTAATAGCAGTACTATGTTGAATTAATTTTGAAAAAAAAAAAATAGTAGTTACATTCATGAATTAGAAAGAATATAGCTTTTTGATACAATTGGATCTTTCCATTTAGTTAATAAGTATTTTACTATACCTGAAAATATATGTTTTATAAAAAATAAACATTTAAATAAAAAGAAATAAAAATAAGGCATTATAATTTGTAAAATAAAAAAATGATAAAATAAAAGAACAAGTGTGCATCATGTACTAAAATATGTATTTTTCACCTAAAATAAAAATAAAAATAATGATATAATGATCTTTTTTTAAGAAAAATAACTATTACAAGAAAATATTAATTTAATAGGTAGTTTAGGCATCTCGTGTTTTATGAAGCCTGGTGGGATTATTAATACCAAAGACCCCCATGGGATGTGTAATACCTCATATAGTCCACGAAAGAGGGATTAAGTTAGTTACATGGGATGATAATAATCCCATATTTAAAACCCAACCAAACATGGGATGATATGGGATTATTCATCCAATCCCAAGTCATCCCATGAACCAAACGGACCCAAAAGTTAATCCAAGGATAAGGTTATCCAGAAGTTGAAATAGAAAAAGGGTAAATTTCATACACAACCTTCCCTGGGGTTTATGCTAATATCACTTAGTACTCTTGAACTTTTAAAAATCTCACAAACCTCCCCTAGCTTTACATATGTTGTAACAATTTTAGCCAATTGAATAAAATATCATTTTAGGAGAGGGAGAAGCAATTTTGCTTCCATTTTTACCCCTAGTAAGAAAAATCAATTTGGTATAACATTGGAAGAAATAGAAAGAACAAATTTGGAGGATTTAAATGAGATTGTTAAAAAATAACATTGGGATGCACATATTTATTAGTTGGAACATATAGCTACTTTTAGTTATCACAAAAAAAAAATACATGTTACTTTTTTTAATTTATGATCTTGTGATTTTTCAAAATAAAAATACCAATTATAGTTATTTTATTATAATACATAGTGTGTTTCTAATATATTAAATTTTTATTTAATTGGAACACAAAAAAATTGACGCGCACATATTTTTCTAAATAAGTTGACAAAAAAATTTAACTAAAAGAATAAATTTTATTTATTTTAATTGCTTTTCGAGTTTTGATTTCCTAAACAAAGTATAAACCACATTTTTGATTATACTATATGGTTTGCTTCTAATTTTTCTATTTTTTTTTAATTGAATGACACATAGTACATTTTATTAACGTGGTCTTAAACTTTTTAAGTATGTTGACAAAATTTTTTTTATCAAAAATTATATTTTAATTTTTTAGTTTATGAGTTTATGATTAACCATAACAAATATCAACTTTATAAAAATATTGTGCATTTATACGTATTAAAAAAAATCAAGAAAATAAAATAAGTACATTGACTTACATATATTTTCACTAATAAGTGGACAAAAAATATGTTAAAGACTAAAGGGTGACAAGTGAAATTATTAGAAACCTTAGGGGAGATTTTTGAAACTATGTTTTTGGTATTTTACTAAAGAAGAAAGGGTACAATTGTCATTTCATGCTAATTAGGGCCCCACTTACAAGAGGGGGGTAAGTGGTATTTCTAAAAGTTGAGGGGTGCTAAGTGATGTGATTAGTCTAAACCTCAAGGGAGGTTTAGGAAATTATCCCATAGAAAAAACAAAAACTTAATCACCCAGAACTGTGAGTGGTAACACAATCACTAAGATTTGAATTGAGAATTATTTAAGAAATCTAATTAAGATTCTACGAGTATTAAGAGCTTTCCATAAAACATAACAAGAAATTGCCTAAAGAGGATACAACAACAATGGCATCTGAAGAGGATTGATCCTTTAACGACAAGACACCATTGTTAATAGTCTAGCATTCTTATCAAGATGGGATAAGCTAAAAACGAATAAAACTTTGTAGATGAAAGAAACTATGGATAATTTGAATGTGCTATGATATGGAAATTGATATCAGAAACATCCACTCGAGCATGTTGCTGAATTAGGAGACCCATATGCCAGCGTCTAAAGATAATTTTAAAATGATGTTTTTTTTTTTCTATTCTTAATTAAATAAATACAATCCTCGTATAAAATTTATTTTTCTTGTTTTTTAAAATGCATAATAAATTATTAATTAAACTTTTATAATCAATTTCTTCTAATAATTATTTTTTAATTGATAATGTAGCTTACCCATTTTATCTTTCTTAAGACATTGGTGAATATTGGTGATTTTTGCTAGGAAGGATTCCAGGAAGTTTCCAAAAAATTGACAGAAGTTTGAGACAAACTTGAAATAAACAATAACAAAGCAAAAGCGAAAATAAAAGAGAGACACCAACTTTACGTGATTCAGTTGAAAGATCTCGTCTACAGACGGATGCGAGCAAAATATTTTACTATATGAGAAGAAAACAAAGGCGAGAAAAATATTTCACTATATGAGAAGAATAAAAAAGTTTTGGTAGAGTGCTCCTAAACCTACAAAAGTACTAGTACAAAAATACAAGAAAGCCAAAATAATGACAAAATGCTTGATGACCAACAAGGCCTAATAGCCTACTAAACTCTTTTATATTTAGTGCTTAGCGCGTACTAACAAATCTCTACCTTGGCACGTACCGACATGTTTCCACAAAATAATAAAATTACAAAATTGCTCCACCTTCTCCACAAAAACCCAGTAGGTTTAATCACCAATAATGAACACCAACCAAATCCAACCAATGTTTGAACTTGTAAATTGGAAGAGGTTTTGTAAACATGTTCGCAGGATTATCTTTGGTGCTAATTTTTTGAACAAAAAATTTCCCCTCAGCAATGGTATCTCAAATGAAATGAAACTTCACATCAATGTGCTTAGTCCTCTCATAATACATTTGATATTTAGTCAAGTGAATTGCACTAACTATCACAGTAAACTGTAGTAATACCATGATATAGACTGAATTACCCAAACAAACCTCTTAACCACAAGGCTTCTTTGATTGCCTCGGCCATATATTCTGCTTTTGTAGTAGACAATGCACAATAGGTTGTAAGATAGCTTTCCAATTAACTGCACAACTACTAATGTAAAATACATAACTAGAAAGTGATTTTCTTCTTTCCAATTAACTGCACAACTGCCAATGCATAAATACATAACTAGAAAGTGATTGTCTTCTATCAAGATTCCTGGCATAATTAGGGTCCACAAAACCAACAAAAGTGTCACTATTTTCCCCAAAACTCCAAACAAGTGTCTGAAGTACCTTTCAAGTATTTGAGAATCCATTTCACAGCCTGCCAATGCTTTTTTTTTTAGGACAAGACATATACCTATTAACCACGCTAACTGCCTGTGAAATTCCTGGGTGTGTACAAACTATCACCTACATGATACTATCGACTACACTAGAATATAGAATCTGTGCCATACAATCTTCTTCATCATCTGACTGTGGTGACTAAGAAGTTGAAAGTCGAAAATGACTCGCAAGAGAGGTGCCCACAGGTTTACCATCTTTCATACCAAATTTCTCCAAAACTTTCTCAAGGTAATGCTTTTAGGTTAGGAATAATTTCATAATTTGTCGATCACTTTTGATCTTCAGGCTAAAAATCTTTTTAACTGCTCCTAAATCTTTTATCTCAAATTCACTATTAGTAATTGTGTGTCTTCACAGTGTGAATTTCTACAAAACTCTTGGTAGCATTGAGCATGTCATCAATATAAAGTAACAAATAAATGAAAGAACCATAATTTAATTTCTGGAAGTAGATGTTGGTCCCAAAGCAGCCTAAGAGGAGGAGGTGAATTAGGTTTCAAAAATTGCTTTTATAAAGATTAAACTTATTGAGGTTTTTTTTTTTCACTAACAAATAATATAATGAAGATAGAAGCAATGAAGCTTAAGGAATGTAAAGAAAGTAAGAAAGGAGATTAAACAAACAAAGCTAAAAAGTTTGAAGTATTAATCCACTAGAATACTTCACAAACTTGGTGAGCCAATAATCTTTACAAAGTAGGACAATTCTTGCTCACACTAAAACTCTTTTAGTTGAGCCAAGAATTTTACTCACAACCTCACTTTTGTACAAGATTATCACTCCACTCAAAATTTTGAATTGCACTCTAAGCTACACACTAATACAATATAGCACTATAGCCAACGTTTGCACTCAAATTGCTCTTTTCTAAGACTTGTATTCAATGTAATAGATACTTCTTACAGAACAATAGAGTAGATATTTATAGGAGCAAAAAATTGTGGTTGTAAATGCTTCCAAACGGCTCAATAATAAATGCACAAAAACTAGCTGTTAAGGTTTCGGACGTCCGAGATAAAGATGGTGCATCCGACACAGCGTCCGATCTCAGTAAAGTTGGTGAAGGATGTCTTACGGACGGCCGTACATACGTCCGTTTTATTTTTTGGACTGGGTTTCGGATGGTCCTATTCGTCCGAAGCAAGCTTTGTTCGGACAGATGTATGCGTCCGTTGTGGAGCTTGAAGAAGTATGCTTTTTGCCTGTCCGTTCGGACAGTGAAATGCGTCTGAGTGAATCTGTATCGGACGCTCCTGTTCGTCCGAGAAAAATGGCATAGTTCGGACGGTGTACTACGTCCGACGACCTGTTTCCACCAGAAAAGATAGCAGACCTGCACAGCTTATTTTTAGTGTTTAGTGAGCTTATGTCATCATCAAAATAAAGTTTGACAAACATCAATCTCTCTCTTTTTGATGATAACAAACAGTCATTGAATAACCAATCATATCCAATCGTGTATATCAAAAAAAATCAACAGAAAAAGTGGAGTAGGAATATGAAAATTGTTAATTGTGCTATTAATCATATCCAATCATGTATATAAAAAAAAATCAATAGATATGATTAATAGCACAACCAACAATTTTTCATATTCCTACTCCCCCTTTTGACATCATCAAAAAACCTCCCCCTGAGAAAGTGCACTAAAATAACCAACATCAACATCAACATCATCAAAATGACAATAACATCTATTTCAATTCCAAAACCAAAAAAATTCATAAAACCAAAATAATTTCAATTCCAACATCTATTTCAAAGTAATAGCCAAAATACTGGTTAATGAATTAACAGAGAATCTAAGTCGAGTCATTTTTCTTCTTAGAGCGTTTTTCGATCTTGAGCCATTTGGTAGGGGCATCATCGCCAGATAGTTTCACTATCGTTATCTTAGTCGTCGCATGATAAAATTGAATGTATCATCAATATCCTCGTCGTCGCCCTCATCAGCATCAGCAGCACCTTGATCATCAATGTCCCCGTCGTTGTCCTCACGATCATCCTCTTCTTCAGCATTGTCATTGTCATCACTTTCGGTAGAGGAGTCAAGGGGATACTGTGATTGAATATTTGCAAATTGAACTTGAGCTAAAGCAGACATGCCCAAGCTGAGTGCCTCTTGGAGGATCATCTGACGAGTTACAAGTAGCTTTAACTTGCGATTAGTGCGACGTTGAAAGGAGCTCACCTGAGTGCTCAAAGAACTGAGAAGGCTGCAAATTTGTGAAAGTGAAGGTTCGGAGGAAGAAGGACGAGGATCGTGGACTGGTGGAGGTGTTTGAGAAGGAGGGGAATGGGGAAGTGCCAAACCAGAGGTAGAGGCTCAAGATTTTGATCGTTCAATATCAAAGGCAGCTTTAGTTAACCAGTGATCATTAAAATAACGGAAGCCCTTCTGCTCAATGTAGGCTTTGTTGAAGTAGGGAGGGAGTTGTTTGTTTTCGCTGAAAGGTACTTCAAGATAATCAAACACTTTGGTGAGAAATTTGCCGAAGGAAATGTTTCGGCAAGTATCGATAAGAAATAGTTCCCACAGGGAACAGAAAAGGTACCCAAAATCTAGAGAAATCCCTTTGAAAACACAGTAAAACAGGTAAAGCTGTTTTTTTCGGGTTCGGTGCGATGCCCGTCAGATGGTAACAACAAATTTGTGGCAAGAGTGTATAAAATGTTCATTTCAGGAGTGAGCAAAGTGGTATTGGCTTCCGAGGCCTGTTTGAAATTGATATTAAAAATTGCTCTGACCTCGTAAATATCAAATCTAGTGTCCAGAGCCGGCCATTTATCTAAAGAAGAGAAATAAGAAAATTCATTCGGGGATGAGACTTCACATTCAAAAATAGTATTTATGATGTTGGAAGAAATTTTAAGGTTTTTGCTGTTCACTTATGAGAATGAGAAACTAATGTGCGAACAGTAGGGTCTTTTTTAAGATTGGCTGTGAATTGGAGTACCATGTCATGATAAACAGGAAAGTCAATGTGAACTACGTGACCCCAATTTTGTTGTTTAAAACAAGATTTGACAATTGGAAGATTAAATTCATTGAAAAGATCTTGAGAAACAGGTCTTTGAACGATTATAGATTTGCTAAGAAGAGATGTATACCGTTCAGATGCCTTGGTATCGATGAATTTTGGTAGGGGTGGATTTGTTGAAACTTGAGGATTAACGGATGATTCCCCTTGCACTGGAGCTTTTCCTTTTGATTTACGTCCACGAGTTGCTGTTGAAGAGCCTCCACGAGATCGAACCATTGTGAATTGAAGGTATATAAAAGAGAAAGAAAAAAGTGTGATTTTGGGAAGTTGGTGGAAATTTGATGAAATTTGATGGTAGATTGATGAAATGGAGTGCAATAAGGGTAATGAACAATTTGGGAATGAAGATTCCTCAATACCCAATTTATCGAGAGAAGGAAGAAGTTGGAGGAATTTTGAGGGGAAAATTTTTTGCCAGAAGAGGGTTCGGGGTTTAGAATGAGTCCAAAAGTGGAAAAATGAACGGTTTTAATCGAGCAGAGGGACCGTTCGGACGTCCTAATGATTGGTATGCTTCCGATCGTGCGTCCAAAAGCTGATGAACGGATGGCCGAAACTCAGAGCTAGTGTGTTCGATATTTTCTAGAATGATGGGGAGCGTCCGGTAGGATTCCAGTGGGAAAATGAAGAAAGTGAGGAAAATTATGACGATCATAAGCGTCTGAGGCAGAGAGGAGGTTTTCGAACGAGTGAGATCGTCCAAACTAAGAGACTATGCCGATGTGAACTTTAAAATCCCCAAATGATTTCTGAGAGATTCAAAATGATCTAAGGCCAACGGTTTAGTAAAAATGTCAGCCAGTTGATATAAAGTAGACACAAATTCAACACATATTTCCTTTTTGCAAACAAAATCTCTAATAAAATGGGTGCTTAACATCAATGTGTTTGGTTCTAGAGTGCATTACAGGATTTTTTGCGAGATTAATTGCACTAGTTTGTCACACCTTATAGGCACACAATCAAAGACAACACCAAAATCTTTTAAAGTATGTTTCATCCACAGAAGTTGGGCACAACAATTTCTAGCAGCAATGTATTCGGCTTCAGCCGTAGAAAGAGAAATAGAATTTTATTTTTTGCTAAACCAAGATACAAGACAATTACCCAGGAGATGACACATACCACTAGTACTTTTTTTTTTTTTTTTTTTATCAATTTTACACCCAGCAAAGTCAGTATTAGAATAACTAATTAAATTAAATGTAGTGGATTTTGGGTACCACAGACCAAAATCCATTGTGCCATTTAAGTATCTAAAAATCCTTTTTACAGCCATTAAGTGCGATTCTTTAGGGCAAGATTGAAATCTAGCACATAAAGAAACAGCAAACACAATATCTGGTCTGCTAGCTGTTAAATAAAGTAGGCTTCCGATCATATACCTCTATAGTATTTTTCATCAACACTATTACCTCCTTCATCTTTATCAAGTTTGGTTGAGGTGCACATAGGTGTACCAACTTGTTTGCAATCTTCCATTCCGAATCGTTTGAGTAGCTCCTTTGTGTACTTGATTTGTGTAATAAACGTCCCTTCCTTTGTTTGGTGAACTTGTAGTCCAGGGAAAAATTGTAACTTTTCCATCATACTCATCTCAAACTATTTTTGCATCAAGTGTGAGAAATCCTTGGACAAGCTTTCATTAGTTGCTCCAAAAATATTATCATCAACGTAAATTTGAACAATTAACAAACCATTGGAATTCGTTTTTGGTAAAAAGAGTGGTATCAACGACACCTCTTTTAAATCCATTTTCAATTAAAAAATCACTTAGTCTTTCATACCAAGCTCTTGGAACTTGTTTCAAACCATATAAGGCTTTAGAGAGTTTGAAAACATGATTTGGAAAATTTTTATTTTCAAAACCGGGAGGTTGTTACCTGTTTTCTGTTCTTGATCAATAAAACCATTTAAAAAGGAACTTTTGACATCCATTTGAAATAATTTGTAATCATTAAAATATGCATATGCGAGAAGCATGCGAATAGATTCTAATCTAGCAACGGGTGCAAAAGTTTCATCAAAGTCAATACCTTCTTCTTGAGTATAACCTTTTGCAACAAGTCTAGCTTTGTTCCTTATGATTTCACCTTGATCATTTAATTTGTTTTTAAAAACCCATTTTGTTCCAATTACGGGATGAATTGATGGTTTTTCAACTAAGGTCCATACGTTATTTTTCTCAAATTGACTAAGTTCATCTTGCATGGCAATGACCCAAGATTCATCATTTAAAGCATCATCTACATGTTTAGGTTCAATGTGAGAAAGTAATGCACAATTACTATTGAAAGGTTTATGAGATCGAGTTTTTATCCCATCGGATAGATCACCTATGATCAAATCTTGAGGGTGACTAGAGACAAATCTCCATGCTTTTGGAAGATCTTTCGATATGAAATATCCTCGTTCTTTTCTTCTTCATCGTCTACTTGGTGGTTGTTGACATCATTGGTTGATGTGATCTCTTGATTATCTTCATGGATAGTGTGCTTCTCAAGCTCTTTTTGAATACCTATATCTTCATCTTCACATATATTCTTTGAGATAACATCATTAGCTTCATCAAATGTAACATGTACAACTTCTTCAATCAAAAGCGTTCTTCTATTGTATACTCGGTATGCTTTCTTGTCACTAGAATATCCTAAAAAAATTCCTTCATCCGATTTTTTGTCAAATTTACCAAGATTTTCTTTGATTTTTAAAATAAAACATTTGCAACCAAAAACTTTAAAATAGCTCACAACGGGTTTTTTACAAAATAAGAATTCATAAGGAGTTTTGTTTAAAATGGATCTCAACAAAACTCGATTCATGACATAACAAGCCGTGTTAACGGCTTCGGCCCAAAAATATTGTGGTAAATCACATTCACTAATCATAGTTCTAGCGGTTTCTTGAAGTGCTCTATTTTTCCTTTCAACAACACTATTTTGTTGAGGAACTCTAACAACCGAAAATTCATGTGAAATACCGTTGTGATCACAAAAATCGGGAAAGCCTCCAAATTTAAATTCGGCTCCATTGTCACTTCTTAGTCGAGTGATCTTTAAATTCAACAAATTTTGAATTTTAGAAAATAATTTTACAAATTTTTCAAAAGTTTCATTTTTGTGAACAAGAAATAATACCCAAGTATACCTAGAATAGTCATCCACAATCACAAAAACATATTTACAACCACCAAGACTAGCATGTTGAGTTGGTCCAAACAAGTCTAAGTGCAATAATTCTAAAGGTTTAGAAGTAGACACATAATTCTTTCGTTTAAAGGAAACTTTAACTTGTTTACCAAATTGGCATGCATCACAAATTTTATTTCTCAAAAACTTTAGTTTTGGCAAACCTCTTACCAATTCCTTCTTAGCAAGTTTTTCGATTAAATCCATATTAAAATGACCAAAGTCTTTTATGCCAAAACCAAGGATCATCTATGGAAGCGGTAAGACATTTTACATTGCTATTACTAATTTTGTCAAGGTGAATCACATAAACATCATTGTGCCTTGCACCCTTAAATAAAACAACGTGATTTTTATCAAGAATAAGATATTTGTGCTTGTTAAATAACACATATAAATTTTTATCACAAAGTTGACTTACACTCAATAAATTGTAGTTCAAATTATCAACAAGAAGCACATTCTTTATCAAGGTTTCACCATTTTTACCTACATCACCAATGCCAATTGATTTTGCTTTATTGTTATCCCCAAATGTTACTTTTTCACTATTTTTGGATTTGAGGTTTGTGAAGAGAGAAGCATCACCCGTCATGTGTCTTGAGCATCCACTATCTATGAACCACTTAGCATTGTGTATGATGTTAAGTACCTACACAACAAATCAATTGATAACTTTTGGTACCCATATTTTCTTGGGCCATTAGAGTTAGTGAAATAGGTACAGATGCTATTAATCCATACGGCTTTCATTCCAAGTTTCTCATTTTTATTGACATAGCACATATTCTTGACATGTCCATGTTGTTGGAAATACTTACAAATAATATTTTTATTTCCATATAAAGAGGATTTTGATTTTACAAAACATAAGTCATCCCTTCGAAACATGACAAAATTTTTGTTGATCAATACATTTCTATTTCTTTTCAAATCAACAACATGTTCTCTTTTTCTAGTCAAGAGAACATTCAAATCATCCAATCTTTTCTTCAAGGAGGCTTGTTCTTCCTTGACCTTTGATTTAAAATGCATTTTTTTCTTCAAGTCATTATTTTCTGGTGATAACGTATTATTTTTATTCACAAGTTTAGAGTTAGCATTCAATAAAGCATTTGATTTCTTTACTAACTCCTTATTTCTAGCATATGATTCCTTTAAGCTATCATGCAATTTTAAAATGAAAGCTTCAAGATCATTATCGTCATTTTCATCATTGGAGTCATAGTTATGAGAATTTACCTTATCATCTCCAATGACCATAAAGGCCATTTGTGCCGACTCCATTTCTTCTTCACCTTCTCCTTCGGAATTGCAATCATTCCATGTGATTTGCAAGTTGTTGAAGCGGGCTTTCTTCCTTCCTTCTTTTCTTGGAAGGACACTCATTTGCAAAGTGTTCGGATTGACCGCATTCAAAGCACTTTTCATTTTGCTTCTTCATTTCTAGCTTAGTCTTTCCTTGAAATTATTTGAATTGGTAGCTCCACCTCTTCTCATTCTCCGTTTTTTGATGTAATGTTTAAGAAATCCTTTGGTGATGAGTGCAAGATATCCTTCATCAAGATCTTCGTCTTCTAAATTGATGGAGCCATTTTCATCATCTTCTTGAGAGGTCTTTAATGCAATGCTCCTTTTTGGTCTTGCTTCTTCATCATCCACCACTTTGGCCTTCAACTTCAATTCATAAGAAGTAAGAGAGTTGATTAGTGATTCAATAGGCATAGAATTTAAATTACTTAGCCTCCTCTATAGCGATTGTTTTGGCCTCCCATTCTTTGGATAGAGCATTCCAGATTTTCCTATTCTTTTTACCCAAAGAATACTCCTTACCCAAGGCTTCAAGATCCTTAATGATGTCATTGAACCTACAATACATTTTGTCAATATTTTCATTTGGTTCCATCTTGAAGGACTCATACTTTGCGACAAGTAAGTATTTCTTTTTCTCTCGAACATTGTCGCTCCTTTTATGGATTTCCTTCAATTTATCCAAATTTCTTTAGCGGAAATGCATCCCTTGACACGAGTTGATTTTATTAGCATCCAAGGCATTGTATAGCACATTCATAGCTTTTGCATTTAAAGTCAAGTTTGCCTTGTCTTGTAGAGTGAGCTCATCCCTTGTCTTTTCTCTTCTTGTATTTGTATGATCATCAATGATGGTAGCTTCAAAGGGACCTTCATTTACAACATACCACAAGTCAATGTCAATTGATTGCAAAAATATTTTCATTCTCCTTAATCTCTCCAACTAATAAAATTTGTCCCATTGAACATTAGGGGCCTAGTAATGGATTGACCCTAAAAAAATAGAGCATTGTTGGTTGCCATAATAGATTTTTTCTCAAAAGCAATTTAAGAAATAAAATGAGACCAAGCTCTGATACCAATTGTTGGTCCCGAACCAACCTAACAGGGGGGGTGAATTAGGTTTCAAAAATTACTTTTATAAAGATTAAACTTATTGAGATTTTTTTTTCACTAACAAATGATATAATGAAGATAGAAGCAATGAAGCTTAAGGAATGTAAAGAAAGTAAGAAAGGGGATTAAACAAACAATATTTCCAAGCTAAAAAGCTTGAAGTATTAATCCACTAGAATGCTTCACAAACTTGGTGAGCCAATAATCTTTACAAAGTAGGACAATTCTTACTCACACTAAAACTCTTTTAGTTGAGCCAAGAATTTTACTCACAACCTCACTTTTGTACAAGATTATCACTCCACTCAAAATTTTGAATTGCATTTCTAAGCTACACACTAATACAATATAGCACTATAGCCAATTTGCACTCAAATTGCTCTTTTCTAAGGCTTGTATTCAATGTAATAGATACTTCTTACAGAACAATAGAGTAGGTATTTATAGGAGCAATAAATTGTGGTTGTAAATGCTTCCAAACGGCTCAATAATAAATGCACAAAAACTAGCTGTTAAGGTTTCAAACGTCCGAGATAAAGATGGTGTGTCCGACACAGCGTCGGATCTCAGTAAAGTTGGTTAAAGGATGTCCTTCGGATGGCCGTACATGCTTCCGTTTCATTGTCCGAACTGCATTTCGGATGGTCCTGTTCGTTCGAAGCAAGCTTTGTTCGGACAGGTGTATGCGTCAGTTGTGGAGCTTGAAGAAGTTTGCTTTCTGCCTGTCCGTTTGGATGGTGAAATGCGTCTGAGTAAATCTGTATCGGACGCTCCTGTTCTTCCTAGAAAAATGGCATAGTTTGGACAGTGTACTGCGTCCGAACGACTTGTTTGACAGCAGAAAAGATAGCAGACCTGTACAGCTTGTTTTCAGAGTTTAGTGCTTATGTCAACATCAAAATAAGGTTTGGGAAACATCAGTAGACACAACTATCATACATGTTTCTTCAATAACCATGACCCAATATAAAGGAATTAAACTTCTTATACCACTATCTTGGAGATTGCTTCAATTTGTACAAAATTTCTACAACAAGTAAACATGGTCTTCTTTTCTTTCAATTTCAAATCCCTGAGATTGCCTCATATAAATTTGTTTTTCAAGTTCACCGTATAGAAAAGCTGTTTCGACATCAAGTTGCTCCAATTTCAAACATACATCGCAATTAAAGCAAGCAAAATACGAATAAAGCTATGTTTAACATGTAAAAGCACATCATTGAAATCAACACTGTGTACCTGATTGTAGCTATTTTCAACCAACCTTGCTTTATATCTTGCTTCTTCAACCCTTGGATGACCTTCTTTATTCTTAAAATTCCATTTGCAATTAACAATTGTTGGTTATCTTCTTACCTAAAGGTGTATTCACTGGAACCCAAGTTTCTTTTTATGGAGAGATTCAATTTCTTCATTCATTGCAACCAACCAGATACTCTAATTATCACAAGAAACAACTTAAAAATAGGTAGAAGTCTCACCAATTCTATCTGTTTCTTTAGCAACTGACAAAGCATATGCAACTAAATTGGCATATCGCTATGGTGGTCGAATCTCTCTCTTTGGCCTATCATTGGCAATGGAATGCTCTTCCTCTTCTCGTTCTTTTTCAATAGACTCCGGTTCATCTGGTTCTCTGACTGGAAGAGGTTAATTGAGTAGGACCAGAAGTATCAACGTCTAACTCCACTTGTTTCTGCATACTATTATTTATATCTATACCACAAGAATTATAAGACTCATTTTTCGAAGATAATATAGACAATTCAACTAATGTAATATCTCTACTAATCACAAATTTTGGGAATTTGACATCAAAACACCGTAATCTATAGCCTTTCACCCTAGAAGCATCAAGAACTAAGAAAAATCCAATTTTTACCTCTAGTCTCTAATTTCCCATCATTCATATGTATATTGGACACCCAAAAACTTTTAAATCAGAGTAATTAGCAGGAGTACTTGACCAAAATTTCTTAGGAGTCTCGAAGCCAATAGCTATAGAAGAAGCACGGTTGATAATGTGACAAGCCATAAAGATCGCATATGGTCTAAAATCCATTGTCAATCCTGCATTAGAGATCATACAATGTGCTCTCTCCAAAAGAGTTTTATTCATATGTTCGGCCATATGATTTTGCTGAAGTGTCATCCTAACTGTATGGTGTTGAACAATTCTTTCATTTTTGTAAAATTTATTGAATTCGCTGTCACAAAATTCTGTGCCATTATCTATTCCAAGCCACTTGATCTATTTACCTATTTACATCTCAATCAAAACTTTCCATTGCTTGAAAGTTAGGTAAACATCATTCTTATGTTTCAAAAAATAAACCCAAACTTTTCTTGAATAATCATTAACGATGAAAGTCAATATATACATGATATCACCCTTAGATGGAACATAAGCTGGCTTCCAAAGATCAAAATAAATATAATCTAAAGTACCTTTTGTCCTACGGATTGCTAGTGTACTGAAACTGACTCTCTTCTACTTCTCAAAAATACAATGTTCACAAAAATTTATTGCCCTGGTACTATGCCCACAAAGAATCCCTCTTTCACTCAACACAGTCATGCTTCTCTCACTCATGTGCCCCAAATACATATGCCACAATTTGGTGATGTCAAAATTAGAAAAAAAAATGATGAAAAAACTACTGTGGAACCTGTGATAATAGAACCCTACAAAATATACAAAGTACTAGACCTATAAACTTTCATAATAACAAGAAGACCCTTACAAACTTTCATAACTCCACCTTCATGTGCGTATTTACACCCAAACGCCTCTAAGGTACCTAAAGAGATAAGATTTTTTTTTAAATCAGGAACATGTCTAACATTATTGAGCGTCCTCACAATACTATCGTGCATATGGATTTTATTCCGGACTGTACCCTTACCAACAACATCACAAATGACATTATTGCCTATCAAAATTATTCTACCATTACAAGATTCATAAGTGGAAAACAAATCCCTATTGGGACACATGTGATAAGAGCACCCTGAATCTAAAATTCACTCATTTTTAGACCTTGTTCTATCATCAGTAACAAAGAAAATATTTTCATCAGTCTCAGCTGGAACGCTGGCCTCGGCAGAATCAATATTTTTCTAGTCAGATTTCTCCGTATACTTATCTTTATTTTCAATCTGAAGCATTCAGACTTAATGTGCCTTTTACGATAATAATTGCATGCCAAATTTTTATGTCTGGATTTAGATTTGGATTTTGATTTACTCCTGTCAAAGTCTCTCTTTTCAGATCTACCCCTAACAATCAAGCCTTCAGCCTAATGTCCACTAATTTTCCTGGTTATATCCCTATTAATTAGCTCCTTAGATTTTAATATAGATTTAATTTTTTGATATGAGATTGTTTTTTTTACCAGTTAAATCATGGTATCATGAAAATGCTTAAATGACAGGAGATGGGAACATAACAACAAAAGGGCCTGATCCTCATCATCAGTTTTAACATCTATATTTCCCAAATCCATAACAATGGAATCAAATTTATCAAAATACGAGAGTATAGATATACCTTCAGTCATCCAAAACATGTAAAGGGTTTGCTTCAAATAGAGCTGATTCTTAATCGTATTCTTTATATACAAAGTCTTCACTTTATCCCACAAACCTTTAGCCATCGTCTCAGTAGTTACTTCCCTTAAAATCGCATCTGAGATATTTAAGATAATACCTAGCCTTTTTATCGAGGCCCTCAAAATCTTCCACTGACATCTTCTCTGGCCTTTTCCCCACTCCATGAAGCTTTATTTCCACACCATCTCAGATCAGGATAGCCTCCATCTTGAACTGCCACATCCTGAACTTGGTAATTTGATCAAATTTCTCCACCTAGATCTTTGTTATCGCCATAATGCCTCAGACCTTTCATAACAAGGGTTGGAAGCTCTGATACCAATTTTTTAGGGAGGATCCCAAGAAATTGACAAAAATCTGAGGCAAACCCAAAACAAACAATAACAAAGAGAAACCAAATTTATGTAGTTCGATCGAAAGACCTATGTCCATGTGTGAAGGCGAGTAAAATATTTCACTATATGAGGAGAATACAAAAGTGCTAGGAGAGTTCTCCTAAATCTACAAAAGCGCTAGTATAAAAACACAAGAACGCCAAAATAATAAAAAAAGATTTAATGACCAATAAGGCCTAATTGCCCACTATGTTCTCTTATATTTAGTGTTTGGTACATGAAATCCAAAGTCTCAGGTCTCTTTTAAAAGACCAAGGCTAGACAACTCTCCTTAACTTAACTAATGTGGGACAAAGCCACACTAACAATCTTATGTAAGATTTTATTAATTTTAATTTTGAAAAACTTCTTTTTGCTGTATCAATAGAACAAGAATTGTTAACATTTTTGTATAGGCGATATATATATTAGGAGACAAAGAATTAAACTCTTTTTATATAATTAAGAATCAACTCTTGTATATATAATTATTATTAATAAAGAATTAAAATCTTTTTATATAATTAAGAATCAACTCTTTTTATAATTATTATTAGCATTACAATAAGGCCTAAAAATTCGGGACCTCAATTTATTGGGTCCTAAAGTGGTGGCTTTAGCTACCTTACCATTGAGCCACTCCTAGCCAATCTAGTTGTTATGGTATACCATCTTTAAGTTCATAATTACCTTTGCTTGAGAAAAAAACTTTGTTATCAACGCTGCATGGACACATAAAAGCATTACCTATGTTGTGAAGCAAGTCGATAGACGATGTTCAAGAATTACTGTGTGCTCCGAGCTAGACATTTGAAAGCAGAGTAGTTAAAAGGTGCCAACATGTCTGATTCAAGATATTGAATATTAAGCAATGCAATCTTGAATAATCTTTCACACATGTAGGTGTAGAAATTTTTTTATATTATCGTGTGTAGATGCATGGTGAGCCGCATGTACAACGTCTAAATTTCAAGTATCATTTTTGTACATGTGACATGTATCCATATAATCCCCAAGCCATCATGCAAAAAAATATAAATATGACTACATCTAGATAGTTTTCACTGCAAGGGAAGTGGTAAGATTGAAACAAAAAGTATGTATAAAAAACAATCATGCAATTTACTTAGATAAGGAGAACTTTAGGAGACAATTCTCCGTTAAAATCACCAAGAAAAAAAGTCCACATACTGTCATGCCGTGTGCCTACATAAGATGGCTCGTGACAGCTGTTATACCCTGAAGAGTTATCCTTAAGGCACAAGGCACCAAAATGAAATAAAATCAAATAACTTCATTAAATCAATAACAATCCTAATAACTAATTGACATCAATTGTCTTGAATATACGGTTAAATAAATATAAACAAAACCATTCAATAGTACTACGGCAGCATAACAAAGAGTAAGATAAATCCTATCTACTAAAAATACTAACTTAACCTCTCAATAGATAGACTAAGAGACAGATATCGCATTCCAGACATAGTTATCCTCGTAAGGCTCTAACTTTGCAAAAATATTATAATGGGATAAGCGACAATTTGTTCAACAGGTAACCAACAATGCCCTTGTTGGACCAGACAAGTTACATATATACATTTCACAAAAATTTCATCACACAGTCATCCAAGAGCTTTTCAAAAATTTAGTTCATAGTTTACAGAATACATATATGGTAAGTGGCTAAAACATAAAGAGAGCATAATAGATTTAGATGACAAAAATTTTTAGGACAAAATTCAAGTTTGGAATTAGGATATCAGAAACAAAAGTTCAAATTTAGAGTTCGCAGTTCACAAACTGTTCATTATAGGCTCATAAAATAAACAGACTATCATTGACTTATTGAGTACTCAGCTTAGTGCTAAAATAACCCCACTAGAAAAGATTGCTAACGAATCTTGTGAAAATTACCTTGACTTAGAGTTTAGAGTTACAGAGACCAGAAGTTATCTTATTTGGAAGCACCAGAAATACAAGAGTAATCTCTACATACTATTTACAATTATTTTAAGAGTCTTGCTCATTATTAATTACCGAAAAATATTCCAAATGCATACATATATGAAATAATCACACAAAGTTTAAAAGTGCCACTTACATACTTGTACTTAAATTTCAAATGAATTATCATAGCCATGTAAGATCCAAGATTTGTTACAAAAATAGCTTTCAAAAATTACTCTTTAAAAAAATATACTTTTATTCAAAAAAAAAATTTATTATTTTTTTGTAAAATAATACTTTTCATAAAATTCCCTTTCAAGCAAATGCTTTTAGAAAATACAAAGGAGTAATTACCACTTATCCCAGTAAAAGCTTCCACTTAAATTCTTATATCGAAAATTTATACATTACTTAACTTATACAAATATTCACTTTTGTATATATAGAGAATCATGTCAACTAAACATTTATACAAAACTTACCTACCTTATCTTATAAAAAATATTTCTCTTACTTTTTTCAAAAAATAGTTGTTAGTAGAAAATATTAAACAAAATTATTTTGAAAAGTTTTAGAAAATAGTGTCTTAAAAACTTTCCTTTTAACTTATGTCAAAAATAAAGAAAATAATTACATATTCAAAACTTACGTATTTTATTTGACAAAAGTATTTCTTTACTATTATGTCTAAAATAAGTATTCCAAAATGTATACATAAAGGTTGTCTTTCAAATATTCCATAAAACTTAATTTTTTGTTATTTCAAACTCCAAAAAAGTAACTTTTCGATTTATACCGAACTAGAGGTTTTTTAGAAACATGTGTCCACAGAAAAGACAATATAAACTTTGTTTTCTAAATTGCTTTTCAGAAGTATTTGCTAAAGTTATTTCAAAAAATTCCAACAAAATAAGTTTCCACAACTCCTTCTTACTTTCTTGATAATTTTCTAAAAGTAATCTTTTCACTTTTTGCGAAAACTAGGGTATTCAAGATAAAAATTATTTATGAAAAATATTCTAAATAAAAATATAGAGTATATATAATTAATAATCCATAAAATATTATCACATATAACTGCAAAATATTTCATACCAAAAATAAAGGAAATACTTTCCTTTTATTATATTTTTTCATTTTTTCGAAAATCGAATTTCTTTTATTTTTTCAAAAACCCTTTTTTTTCTTTTTCTTTTTCAAACAACCTTTTATAAAAATAAACCCAAAAATATTTACATTTTATTTAATTTCAAAGTTCATTACATAAAAGTATATAAATAGATTTTTCAAATATTATCATTTTATTCGAAAATAATTGTGAGCTTTCTAAATAAATACTAGCCATCTAAACCCATGAATTAATTATAACAATTCTAATAAAAATATCATAGGCATGATAATCTAACATGCGAGATTCTTAAAATAAAATATATGAAATAATCTAAATAGATAAAAACTTAAGAAATTAGAGAAAAAGACCAATTTTGTCCTTTATCTCTAGGGTATCGATCAATTTGATCCCTTATTTATCACAAAGACTAATTTGGCAATCTCTCATTCTTACAAAATTAATCAATCTTAGTCTTGTGATGGAAATTGTGGACAAATTAACGAAACTATTAACAACACTCTACTGTAGGTTAATGTCCATGTGATTATCACGTGGATTGTTTCGTTAATTTGTCCACAATTTCCGTCATAGGCCTTAGATTGGTTAATTTTTTCAAAGAAGAGGGACCAAATTGGTTTGCTATAGTAGATAAGGGTCCAAATTGGTTAATACTCCAAAGATGAGGGACTAAATTGGTATTTTCTCCTAAGAAATTATACCCAAGTCCAAGAAATTATTTAACTCTCTACTGGATGATCTGTTTCTCCTATAGGATGCTCCAAAAATTTTAGCAAAAGAAACAATAATTTCAGGCGTTGGTACTTCTATTTATATACACTTAGTGAGGGTAGCCAACTCTTATTCCTATAAGATTGCAATTTTTCCCATGAATGGTACTACAATGTGGTTTCTCTAGTTAGCTGAGAAGTTTACCCAAAAACTTTGTTACAAAAACTACAAATTAATTGACAAAAGATTTGTACACAAAGTGGGAAATGTTTCTAGATACAAAATAAGTTTAGATTAGGTAGTATAATATCAATAGGGCAACTGAAACCAGTAAGTGGGAAATGTTTCTAGATACAAAATAAGTTTAGATTAGGTAGTATAATATCAATAGGGCAACCGAAACCAATAAGTGGGAAATGTTTCTAGATACAAAATAAGTTTAGATTAGGTAGTATAATATCAATAGGACAACCGAAACCAGTAAGGACTTAGTGTTCCCATGTGAACACACTACAACAAGCAATTATTATCCAACCAAAATAAGTAATCCATCCAATCGAAATTCCTTAGTTAATTTTTGATATTATCTATTAAATTTTTTTTTTATAAAAAATTTAGGTTTTAACACATAGGATCACCAGAACATAAGCTTCAAAATACAAGAAAGAGACATATAGATGTGTTCCTGCAATGCACTACGAACTACACCTATTGTTATGGTACTTCGACTGCCCAATCAAATTAATGAGAATTACTTAGCTCATAATACTAAGAGGAGGGTTTCCTTTCACTATTTTCCCTATAATACATTACATACCTATTATTTCAATCACAAAATTGTTAGAGATGGAACCCAACAAATGAACAACTGTTGCTCTTAGTGATAACTCGTATGGAACAGGTGTTTGATAATTGCAAATTGATGGGTGTAGAATGCGAAAATGAGATGCTTACAACCCTTTCCAAAAATCATATATCCAAAACAACAACATTCCAAATTGAACAAAATAGTACTCAAGTTGGAAATGGTGATGCTATAAAGTTAGATAATTTCAAACATTAGCTATTGATGCTAAAATTCATTGTGTCCTAATTCTGGGTATGGTAAGGGTTCTAATGGGCACATGTCCTTGGTTGCCTGGTACCCACATCATTCACCTAACAAACAAGGTGGGGCTTGTATCTCCAGGGAAGGTCCGACACTCAAGCCAGTTATTTTAGATCGAGCGAGTATAATTCAGAGAGAATTGAGAGACAAAAGTAGTAAATGAAATTGTTTCTAAATAACTAACCTTGGAGAGTGAGCAATTGATACAAAAATTAGTTGGGCTTTGGATGTAATGGACACTTAGGCTTAAAATAAAGCCTATTTAGGCCTTTTTTACTCTATTAGGAAGTCTTGGTTCAATTTGACTGGTTAGAAATTTTGCCAGTCATTTCCCACGTGGATGCAAATGATTGATTAGAGGAGAAATAAAGGTGAGGATAAGAAAGTTAAGGATAGAGAAGATGAGGTATAGAAGGTGATGGTAGGGAAGGTAAGGGTAGGAAATGTGAGGGTAAGGTAAGAGTGTTCAACGACTTAGCTATACAAATTGATGGTATTAGTCATGACAAGGCCACGTGCCACTTCCCGATTGATGGTGTATTTTTGGTACTATCACTTGTTTCCCATCTCGAGTTAAGCTTGCCAAAGTTGAGGGTAGTCAAGAGTATTGCTTTGGTGTTGAGCTATAATGGGGAGCTAATACTTGGTAGGTTGTGGTGAAGTATAGGTAGCTCGGATGACCTTTTGGCTTTGCCTTGACTTTTGCATTTATGGTAGGTATCACTCTTGGAATTTAGACTAGGTTGGGAAGTGCACACTTGATGAGGCTTGAGCTTTTTACTCAGAAAGATAGGCCTCAACCTTATAAGTGAGCTTAGGTTTTGATGTTCTCACCTGAGAAGATTTGAGGTTGCCCTCGAAAAGGTAGGTATTACTTCTAGGAGTGAGTTTATGTTGGAATTCCTCAACTGAGAGGACTTAAGGTTTGTCCCAAAAGGACAGGTCTCAGTCTGAAGAGTAAGCTTAGGTCGGGAAGCCCTCACCTAAGAAGAAGTAAGGTTTGACCCTGGATGGGTAGGTCTCATTCTTGAGAATGATCTACCTAAGAAGACTTTCAGAGTGAGCTACCTAAGTTCTTCTCACTCACCTAAGAAGATCCTTTTCCTTGGATGGGTAAGTCTTACCCTACATCTAGAGAGTGAACTTAGCTTGGAATCCTTTATTTTAGAAAAGTTGAGTATGCCCTCGGAAGGGTAAGTCTCACTCATGGGAGAGAACTTATGTTGGGTAACTCTCACTTGAGAAGACTTCAGGTTTTTCCTTAGAAGAGTAAGTCTCACTCTTGGGAATGAACTTAGGTTGGGAAGTCTTAACTTGAGAATACTTGTGATTTGCCCTTGGAACTCAAACATTTGATGTTGCCCTCGCACTTTTTGGTACTATTAGTAGTTAGCTTAACTTGGGAAGCCCTCATTTGAGAAGACTTAAGGTGTGCCCTAGGAAGGGTAAGTCTCATTCATGGGAGTAACTTTGGGTAAGGAAGTTCGCACCTAAGAAAACTTAAAGGCTTGCCTCCCAAAAAGCTATGTCTCATCCTTGAGAGTGGGCTTAGTTTAGGTGATTAGATTTGGCACTTAGCCTAGGTACTTGGCTTAGGTACTTAGCTTCGGTAGTTATCAGTTAGAAAAACTTAGAGCCTAGTTTACTCTTGTAAGATTGAATATACATCGAAGGAAGTGAAATGTACGAGCAGGGATATGCGAAGAGAGCTTTGCCCCAAGGTGCAAGGAAAGGAGTGCAAGAAGGACCGAGCAAGGGTGCTATGCATGCTAGGTGAACTTGAAGCATCCACCTCAAAGGGCATGTGTGAGGTAGACTTGAAGCAATCCATTGGGATCCTTCTTGGAGCCCTTAGAAGGGTTGGTCGGACCCTAGAGGTCATAAGTAGGGAGCTCAATCCCGAAGGTCATGAGCGAGGTAGAATTAGAGCAATCCCTTGGTATGATCATTGGTGCCCCTAAAGGGGTTGGAGTGAGAAGTAAAGAGGACTACCCCAGAGTTTATTAGTGAGGTAAACTTGGAGCAATATTTGGGATGCTTCTTGGTGCTCGTGGAGGGTATAAGTAAAGAGTTCTACTCCGGAGGGCATGACCAAGATAAACTTGGAGCAATTTTTTGGATGTTCCTTAGTACCCTGGACGGGTTGCTTGTACACTGGAGGGTGCAAGAAGAGAGCTCTACCCTGAAGGGTATGAGTATGGTTTGACCTTGGAGGATGCAAGAATCAAGGAGCCACTATGCAGTGTGCGAGCAGGGTTTTACCCTGGAGGGTACGAGCAGGCAGTCTACCGTGGAAGGTGTGAGTAATGTATTACCTTAGAAGGTCTGAGTAAGGCTCAAACTTGGAAGTTGGGAGTAGGGCTCAATTTTGAAGGGTATGATTAAGGCGCTACCCAAAGGGTGAGCAAGGCTCAATCCGAAAAATAAGAGACTCAATCCCGAATGTTGTGAGTAACGTGCTACTTGAGGGTATGAGCAAGGTTCAACCGTAGAAGGTGATAGTAGGGCTCAACCATAGAGGACGTGAGATGATTTCTAACCTAAAGGGTGTGAGTAAGGAGATACCTCAGAGGGCACTGGTAATGCTCAACTTTATAAGGTGAGAATAGGGCTCACCCAGAGAGGTAAGGTGTTACCCTGGAGATGAGCAAGTCTGTCAAGCCAAAAAAGTGAGATGAGGACTCAACCCTAGGGGGTGTGAGTAAGATGCTACCCCAAAGGGCATGAGCAAGGCTCAACCCTAGAAGATGCAAGTACGGTTTAACCCCAGAGGACAAGAGTAGGGCTCAAAATCAGTGGGCGTGAGCAAGTGTTGCACGATTTACACACGCAAGCACATGTATCGTTACAAGTAATAAAGTGATAAGTAGAGTTTGTTCCCACGGGGACTATGCTTGACAAAACTACTGCTAAGCACTAGAATGACACACTCAATATTCTATTTAAACACACAATAAAGTAATTTTTAATAAATGTAAATAAATAACTAACTAACTAACGAACTAATTAACTAAGTAATTAGATTAAAGTTCAGATTTAAATGTCTAGGGTATATTTTTTTCTTTACCAATCTAATTGAATGATAATTCGGTTCATTGTTCAATCAAGTGCTTATGTTGTTTACTAATCTTGAGGTTCGATAATCCTTGCAAGATCGGTTAAGAATTAGGCAAATCTATTGATCTTAACCAATCCACTATATGTCCATGTGGATTAAAACCCTGACTAATACATTAATACAACCCTAATTGACTACCTAAGATGAGCAAATATATTTCTATCCGTACCCACGAAATATTCAATCTATAGGCGATTACTTTAAACAAAGATTGTTTGAACTTGTCCCAACCCTAAGAATTCTCTGTCGATTTGAAATAGGGTTGAAAATTCAACTAGAGGATGATCAGTCATCTAGAAGCATTAAGATCAATTCAAATAAGCAAGCAAATATAAGAAATCAAATAGAACAATCAAAACCTTAACAAATAATCTTCATGGTAAATTTGGAATAAAACGCTAAGTATGAAATCAATGCATCATCATAGTAATAAATACATCAATGTATTGATTCACAATTATTCTAGAGTAAATAATCATAAAAGAAATAGAAAGAGAAGAAAAACTAGTTGTAGTCACGTTCTTCATCCTCCATCTTAATGATGATCTACTCCTTTGGAAGATTGATCGACTCCTAATGTTTCTATGGGTTCTCTCTACTCTAAATAACATTAACTTATGTTCCTATAGTGAAGAATATGAAGATCTTGATCCAAGGTTGTCAATCTTAAGCCTCTTCTTCAATTCTTCATGAAAAACATGAAAAAACTTATTCTAAGTTGCAGCCTCCAAGGGAAGAATGAATTAGAACGTGTTTTTCATGTCTTACAAACCCTTAGTTAGAGGCTTGTAGAGTCACAAGTTCTAGGGCTCTAAATAAGTTTCAAAAAGCATTATTATGGGCCCAAAATGGATACCCGGGGACTTAGAAACTCTGAAAATCATGAGACTACATGTAGTCGTCGAAGCATGAGTGTGGCAACAAATCTGTGGGCAACCCGCACCTAGCCACTTGTGGCTAGGCACAGCTCATGGGCCTGGGACTTAGCCACTAGCTTGCCATTTTTCTTCATTTTCGTCCCGTTTTACTTCTGGCTGATCCCAAACCAATATACAAACACATTAAAACACATAAATAAGTGTAATAAAACATTAAAAACACATAAACTAAATATTTTAGGATAGAAATCCTAAAATGACCAAAATAACCCTTGTTACTAAACAAGACACCTCAAAAACTTAATGAAACCCAAACTAAAATGCATTTAAATAACTCATTTTTGAAGAGTTAAAACACCTCTAACTTGAACTTTTACTCGTCCTGAGTAAAACAAACAAAAAAAGAAAAAAACTAATGCAAAGCCTCAGAATCCAATTAAAATCAAAGGTAAAATACATATAAATAACTCTCTTTTGGGGAGTTACCACACATCCCCCAACTTGGACTTTTACTTGTTCCGAGTGAAAGAAAACAAACAAATAACAGATAAGATTAATTAACCTTCTTCAATACATCAATAGTCATAACAAGGAAAACTAGCAAGTACAGAAATGAACTCAACATATATATAAAAGAATATTGCTAGTCAACCCTTATATCATTATCGTGAAAGTGTTAGCTGCAGCACTTGCTCTACTCATGAAAGTAGATATTACTCACTCACTAATCAATAAAAAATCAATTAAACAAAAGTGTAGCAAGTGACAGACATATTAGAAGAAATTAGCATACACAATACTCACTAATATAAATGAACTTAAACCAAGGATCAAGTATGTCTTTAAACCTTGTGATGTAGGTTAAGGGATAATGATAGGATATATATTTGGATAAAAGTAGCTCGTACCACCTTAGATACGTTAGTGAATATATTTGGATAAAAGTAGCTCGTGCCACCTTAGATACGTTAGTGAATAACTTGAACCATAATCCACTAGAACACATCCCGTACAACTGTAACATTAACCAACTATCACTTTTGAAGGCAAAATGTACCATTTTTATCACAACTTATAAGGAATTGTCCTTATTTATTCATAACATTTAACGCAATTTAGAAGGAATTGTCCTTCTTTTCTTTCTTTCTTTTTCTTTTTTTCTCTTTCTTTCTTTTTTTTTCATTTTTTTTCAACAAAACATTACAAAACATAGGGGATTATTACAAATGTTAAAATCATATGAATGTGATTTTTTCCCTAACAAGCACAACTCATGTCCTTCCCAACCATGCATAACATGATGCCCATAGTATTGACGTTGCACACCACTAACACTAACTACTAATGTGATGGGTAGAAAGAATGATAAAATAAAAGAGTAAGTTGACTAAATAATATGGTTAAACAAAAATTAAGGCTTATAAGGCTCAAAATGGGACATTAAGGATAAAATGTTTTAGATTGGCTTTTTGGCTCAAACTGTCCGAAGAACTTGCCTAAATTATTTCCTTGGTCTAAAATCCATTCATACTTTGCAAGTAACAAATCACACACAATTCCAATGAATGTCACATGGAAAACAAATATCGCAAGGCAATCATAATATCCACTCATTGAAAATTAGCTCACTTTCACTCCTTTAGTCAAGGGAGTATATTTAAATATATAGTGGTAACACTTTCACAATTCAAAGGGATCTTTAAAGAGCAAAGAAAGTTTATGTACATTTTCAATCTATTTACTCCAACAAACATTGTCCCTTGAAACATATTTAAACTTTTAACACATAGTCATAAAAAGTTAATGAATACACAAAAACTACTACTAAAAATGGAAAATATTTTTGGTTAATCCTGTACAATACTTCAACAAAAAGGGTATAGAAATTTTGAATGCTTCCATCTAGTAGCTAGTGAGTTTTCTAAAAATAGTCAGATCCTCAAGACTGATAAAATTACCTAAAAATCAAAAATCTTTTGTGATTTTGGAATAATTTTGAAAAGAAAACCCTAATTTCTAAAACAAATACAGCACCAAGTTTAAACATAAATGAAAACAACACTAAAAAGAAACAACTCATTCTAACACATAATACATAATAACACCACCAAGACAAACACATCCCAAATAATAACAAAATAACAAGAAAACTTAAAGACATAGAATACTCCTCATGATGCCAAGGTGATTTTGGAATCTTCTAAACAATGAGCACCCTTTGCCCATCAGGAAGCTTCATGACAAAGCCCGACTTTGTTATTCGTAAGTGGTTATATCCACGCTCAAGTGTTTGTTCAGTATCCCCATAGTATTTCCAAGCAACACTTCCTATAGAAAATGAAAGCATCTCCTCGACAAATTGTGGCTTCATGTGGTTCATCTCAACTTCCTTGGAAAATATGGCTCTTGAAGTACCAGTAGAGGTAAAGTGTCTTCTAATTCATAGCTAGCACCAAAATTGTCAACATGAGATTCATCAACATCATACAATTAGTTTATCTTGCAATCCATGATCTCATGACCTACTAGATACTTGGATTTTCCCTTCTCCTCTACTCCTTTGTATGAATTACCACTTGCGATGGGTTCTAATGGTTGTTCCTTGAATGACATCTCTACTTGCCCTTCTGTGACATCATCACCGAATGATGGTATCGTTAGTGATATTTCAGATGTTACAGGAGTAAGTTATCCAATACGCTCCTGGATAACCAAACTACATATTGTCTCATCGTGAATACGTAATGTATTATTTAAAAACATCAACCTTGCCTCTGTTGATTCAAAATATGTTGTTATCATCTCCTGAAGGTTGGACTTTCTTCCATATGAGATCATGCTTCATCTGGAAACGGTAACACTTCCTTCTGTGGATTTAAGTAGTATTGCTGATATGGGTAGCATGGGTAGTCTAAATAATCCCTCCATCAGGAATTGTATGTATCATTATACAAATGTGCACACCTGTTGAAGGAATTTGAATGGTTAGCATAATCATAAGAAGGAAAACCATATATATTTCATGTTGGACATTCATAGCTATGGTGATTGCCATCATGAAAATTACAAGTGTTTTGTACTTTTAAGAAATTGTCGTCCTTCCTATTTAGTGTTTCTATCTGAACTTCCAATTCTTTATGCACATTATCAAAATAAGCATGAGAAGTTTCTTGAATTTACCATGGATATGACTTTCTATACATAATAATAATAAGAAAAATAACAATAATAAAAACAAAGGTTTAAACTAGAAATTGAATGTTTAATCTGATATTAGAAAAATAAAACATGCTATCAAGAATAAAGTCCCCGACAACGGTGCCAAAACTTGTTGTATGATATATACATGCAAGCACACATATCGTTACAAGTAATAAAGTGATAAGTAGAGTTCGTTCCCATTAGAACTATGCTTGACGAAAGTGCTGCTAAGTACCGGAATGACATACACAATATTCTATTTAGACACATATTAATGTAATTGATAATAAAAGTAAATAAATACTCCTTCTATCCTAGTTTTTTTGTCGTATTTTGATTTTTTGGGTTCACATAGAGAAATTTTGTAATTAATAATTTATATAACTTTATTCGATTTTGAATGAAATTTATTCTACAAAAGTGAAATTTATATAAAATATTAACACATAGAAATGTAAAGTTTTAAAAAAGTTAAAGAAATCTATACAAAAATTAAGCTGTGAAAACTTAATGTGCTGACCGAAAAAGTCAAACAACAACAACTTCAATAGGACGAAGGTAGTAATTAACTAGCTAACTAGCTAAGTAATTAGAGTAAAATTCAGATGATTTGTCCAGGGTTTACTTCTTCCTTTACCAATCTAATTAAATGATAATTCGGTTCATTTTTCAATCAATTATTCATGTTATTTACTAATCCAGTGGTTCAGTAATACTTGCAAGATCGGTTAAGACTCAAGCAAATTTATTAATCTTGACCAATCCACTATATGTTTATGTGGATTAAAGCCCTGACTAATGCATTAATACAATCCTAATTGACTTTCTAAGATGCATAGGTATATTTCTATCTGTACCATTGAAATGGTTCAATCTATGGGCGATTGTTCCAAACAAAGTTTATTTGAACCTGTCCAAACCCTAAGTATCTTCTGTGGATTCAGAATAAGGTTTACAATTTAACTAGAGGGTGATCAGTTGTTTAGAAACATTAAGATCAATTCAAATAAGAAAACAAACATAAGAATTATCAAAGAGAACAATCAAAACCTTAACAAACAATCTTCATGGGAAATTTGGAATAAAACCCTAGGTATGAAATAAATGCATCATAATAGTCATAAATACATCAAGGTAATGTTTTACAATCATTCTAGAGTAAACAATTATAAAGACAATAGAAAGAGAAGAAAAACTAGTCGTAGTCGCGTTCTTCGTCCTCCGCCTTGATGATTCTACTTATTCGAAAGATTGATCGACTCCTGATGTTTCTATGGCTTCTCTCTACTGTAAATTACACTAACTTGTGTTCCTATAATGAAGAATATGAAGATCTTGGTCCAACATTGTCAATCTTGAACCTCTTTTGTAGTTCTTCGTGAAAACATTAAAAACCTTATTCTAATTTGTAGCCTCTAAGGGGAGAATGAACTAGAATGTGTTTTTCGGGTCTTATAGACCCTTATTTAAAGGTTTTAAGAGTTACAATTGTAGGGTTCTGAATACGTTTTGAAATGCACTATTACGAGCCCGATAAAACAAACACTTGGAATCCTAAAAACTCTCAAATCACGGATTGCATGTTGCTGTCGCATCGTGGGTTGCTCCAAGTCTGTGGGTGCACGTGCGCCTAGCCACCAGTGGATGGGTGCTGCTCAGACCTCCTAGGCGCACCTGTGCCTGGGCTTAGCCACCAGCTCACCATTTTGCTCCATTTTGCTTCGTTTTTGTCCTGTTTGGCCTCCGGTTGATCCTAAACCTATAAAACACATTAAAACACATAAATAAGCATATAAAATATTAAAAACACATAAACTAAATATTTAGGAAAAAACTCTAATATGACCAAAATACCCTTAGTTATTAAACAAGACACCTCGAAAACCGAATAAAACACAAGCTAAAATGCATGTAAATAACTCTTGTTTGAAGAGTTAACAACAAGGGTTTTTTCCTAGAGTAGGTGACTAAGGTGATACCCTGGAGGGAAAACAAGGCTTAACCCTAAAAAGTGAGATTGTATACAGGGGTTCTAACAAAGATATCAACGACAATTTCATAAGATATGAGTAAGGCACAACCCTGGAGGCACGAGTAATGATTCATCCCGCAAGATATGAGTAGGACACAACAACAAAGGGTGTGAGTAAAGGTTCTACTTCGGAGGGTGTGGGGAAGGCTCAACGTAGGAGGATGAGAGGAGGACTCAACCTCAGAAGGTATGAGAAATCTAAGCTTAGACCACTTTTCTGAGGAAGCCTTTAATTGTCATGAAAGGAGTAGGTTGAACCTCAGAGGGTAGGTGCAATGAATTCCACTTGGTAAATTTGATGATGGCCTTTTTTGAAACTTAATTTCATGGAAATGGTTTTCTTGAGGTAAGAGCGAGTTACATTCTTAAATTTTAATAAAGTATACAATAAGGAATAAAGAAAAGATAGGAATTTTTATTACTTCAAATGAAATTATTACAAGGCACATAGATCTTGACAGGAGAGTAGCCAATCTTCATTGCATGAATTCTTTCAAGGGGTCTTCCTTGTTGAACACTTCACTACAAATTCTAAGAAAAATTTCTCAAGTTTTTTAATCTTTCTAGAGGGAGAGTAGTCAGTCTTCATTGCATGATTTCTTTCAAAGAGTCTTCCTTTAAAATGTTGATGATCTGTTGAGGATATCTCGCTAGGGTTCTTTTCCTGAATGATAGTCTTGAAGAGCTATCCTCCTTGACTCATGCTCGGCTGACCGATTTGCATGAATTCTTTCAAGGGGTCTTCCTGTTGAATGTTGATGATTTATTGAGGATACCTGGCTAGGACTTCTATATTGAATGAGAATCTTGAGGAGGCTATACTCCTTGATTGGTGTTCGGTGAACCGAATTGATTTCCTTTGTTGGACCAATGTGGGTCATAGGGAAGATGAAATTGTGGGTGCCCCCTTCTTTCCCGTAGGCATCTTTTCTTGGGCGTTGGGTATCTTGGGAGTTCACAAATGGATTGTGAGGAGGGTTTTCATTTTCTTGAAGTTGCTGCTCAAGTTATTTATGGGATGACATATCCATGCGATTTAAAAAATAGTTTATGGACTAAATTTGCTTTCTTTCTTATCAATTTTGTTTGATAAATATTACCATGATTTAATTAGCTAAGTTGCAAGAATAAGGTTACCTGTACATAACAAGGGCACTCCGATTTTATTTTATGTAAATAACCCTTTAAATATTATTTACCTGAAGTGTTTGAATAACAAATATTTATTTCCTAAATTATAATAAACAAAAAAATTTTATATTTAACATAATAATTGATACTCATATAACAATTCATAATCCACTATTAGTTTTGTAACTTTTGAAAAAAAATCAATTATAAGAGGTTTATATACATAAAGTGAGGATTCTGAACAAATAAAAGTAGTTAACGATCAGATTCACGTAGATTAATTTGAATTTAGACAGTTAATTTAGTCATTTTTCACTTTCACTAATTACCATGCAGATCTCTTATATCTCTGGTAGGCCACATATCAACTTTTTAGATTTTTGCACAAAAAGTCCTTTTGCTATACATAATAGTATACATTATTTCTTATCTATTTTTAAAAGTACTACCATGATTTAATTAGGTATGTTGCAAGGATGACATCATACATAATTAGGATACATCTCTTTCAGTTTATGGAAATAACCTTTTAAATATTATTTACTTAAAATGTTCAAAATAAACAAATATTTATTATCCGAAATAATTAACAATAATATAATTTTATATTTAAGATAACAATTGATACTTATGTAATAAGATTTAGTTTAATTTGAATTAAACAGTTAATTTAATTTTTCATTTTTTTTACTTTCACTACTTACCATGCAGATTTCTTTTATCTCTAGTATGCCATCTGTTAATTTTTTAGATCTTATCACAAAAGTCATTTGCTATATTATACAATACACTTTCTTCCTTGTCAATTTTTCGATAAAAGTATTATCATGATTTAATTAGCTAGGTTGCAAATATGACATTACTAGTACACATCTTTCAATTTATGGGAATAATCCTTTAAATATTATATTGCCTAAAGTGTTTGAAACAAACAAATATTTATTTTATTGAATTATGATAAACAAAATAATTTTATATTCAAATAATAATTGATACTATAATAATCCATAATCCACTATTAGTTCTGTAACTCTTTGTGGAAAAATAAATTATAAGAGGTGTATATCCATAAAGTAAGGATGTTAAACAAATAAAAGCAGTTAATGATAAGAATTAGGTGAATTACTTTGAAATCAGACAGTTAATTTATTATTTCATTTTTTACTTTCAATAATTACCATGGATCTCTAATACGCCATATATCAAAATTTTAAAATCTTCTCACAAAAAGTCCTTTTACTATACTATATAGTATGGATAGATATAGGAGTAAATCTTTCATTCACCATTGGTGTACAAAAATTTTTATATAATGGGATTTAGATACGTAACATATGTACATTATTTAAATTTTAAAAGTTATTTTTGTAAATGTGTCATGTATCTAAATTTGATAGTGTAAAAATTTTTACCGTTGTAAACCGACAATGCATAAAAGATTTATTCTAGATATAAATAGATGACTATTTGTAATTTTAACTTTTGCATTGGGGTCTTCTCTTGTTAGTAAAGAACTATCAACAATATAATTCCCAGGTTTTTTTTTTTATTTTTTTTTGATAATTCGGATAATTCGGAGTTTGACCTTGTTACATTCCAAAACTTTGTTCGGAGAATTTTCAGAGGTTGAGGCCACATCAACTACCTTATAATGTTGATATCCATTAAATTATTTTGCATCATTTAAAGGGCTTATACACATATCTAACTAATTTAAGACTTTTCTAATTTGGATTCTTTAAGAAATGCATAAGTTTGCATTATCATCACCATATAGTAGAGATGGCAGTAGGCCGAGTCGACGGCTCGTAAATTACTGTAATAATCCGGCCCTAGCCTAGAATCGAGTATAGGGTCGGGCCTGGAGTTTTAGCCTGTGACTCGACTCGACCTGACCCAACCTGTATCTTTAACCAATAATTAATTTCATTCCTCCCGATCAATGGTTCAACTAGTTGAATCGGCTCGAAATCCAAACCATCCCCAATCCATCAGGCTCAACCTGCGGGTCAACCAGTCGAGTCAATTGTTGGGGCGCGGGCCACATGTTGGAAAATTTTTTTTAATTTTTTTTTTGTTTTAAAGGTTTTTAATGATTGTTTTACCCCTCTAATAGTTATAATAGGCAATAGTAGTTTAAATTGATATATATTACACATAAGATTTTAATATTTAATAATTTTTTTTTTGGAGGTAAGGTTCTCCCCCTCCTTATATATGTGGTAAATAGTTTATTAATTTTATTTAAATTCTTAAATTAGTTTTATAACTTGTAATGACTTGGAGATAAGGTTCAATGTCCCCCTCCTTGTACATTTTTTTAATAATATTAATATACATTGGGGTCTATGCCAAACCCTTTACCATCAAAAGGTGATTTTTTTTTTCTAATTAAATATTTTTACTGTATGATTAACAAATAATAAGTATTGATTTATACTACTAAGTCTTAATAACTTGGTCAAATAAGTACTAATTTGGAATAATAAAGTACTAATAACTAATTTTTAACTTCGGTCTTTGAATATTAACTAAGAACTTTAGTTTCGAATAATAAGTATTAGTTTGGATTTTGAACTTTAATTATTAATAACTTGATATAATATATAACTACCAATTTGGATTAATAAAGTACTATTAACTAGTAAGTAGTAACTCGAAAAATTACTAAGTTATAATTTAATAAATTACTAATGAATAGCAAGTAAATGATTTTAAATTAATAAGTTTTATAATTTAATAAATTACTAATGAATAGCAAGTAAATGATTTTAAATTAATAAGTTATTAATTTTAAAATAATAATTAATAAGCAACAATTTTAACAATAAAAATTTAATTTTGTTGAAGAAATAATTTTAAAATTTAAGTAAGAACTTAAATTCGAGTGCCAGTTTGGGGTTTAGCATGTGGGCCAGTACGTGGGCTAGCCCGACAGGTCAGCCTGTCTTATCTAAGCCGGGGTCGGTCGCTTCCGTCTTTGCGTGGCTTGTTGGCATGACATAACTCGCCCCGTGATAGGCTATCATGGGCCCGAACTGGCGGACTTCCAGCTCGGCTCGGCCTCACCTCTACCATATGGATGCCTAAGGAGATAACATTGCTTGACAAAAGCATTTTCAAAATTGATTATATAGTTGCCCAACAGTCAATTTGTCACTACACAATTCTTACAGAAAAAAGAAGATTAAAAGGAAAGATCCATTGTTTTGATAAAATGCTGAACAACGATTTTATTCAAAGAAACAAAAAAACAAAATTTCAGCATCATCTATTTGTGATAGAGTTGTCCATCCTTGAGGAATGCTGCAACTTTTCCACAATAGCTTAGGGGATGTCTTGATAAACCACATGAAATGTTAGCTACAATCCGATCCCAAGGGAAAAAACTCAGAATTCACTATCCATATGAGATCTTAAATATAATTATAATTGTAAGATAGCAGAAATGTGTCCAAAATATACTAAGATGTAAATATATCTAATGTAACATCATGTGGGAAAGCCAAGCAATGTGTTCTACACAGCATATCAGTGAGCCCTTTTTCTCCACCATTTATCAAGTCTCATCCAACATTGCTACCAGTTGTACAATGTGACAAATTAATGTAGCAACAATGTTGGTTTAGCTCCTAATGTTCATATCTTCACTTCATTAGTAAAAACATCTGATCCTCTGTAAATCTTTGCTATTAAACAGTGTAGTGTTGTTGGATGGTTTCAATATCCAATCCCTTTAGCTTGACCACGGATTCGACGTGTCCCTTAAGAGTGTGAAGCTCCCTCAACCTGCAACATAGCCCTTTGTGAGAATATAAAGTGAATTATTGAGAAATTTCATTGGGGAAAGCTACATTTAATTGTAAATTATACGCAGCCACAAAATTAGCACTACATATAATCGTTCTTCTTCGACAACTAGCACATGAGATGCTTTTGTAAGTACAAAGTTCATGAAGCATCTTCGGTAGCTTCTTATGCAACTTTAAAAATTATAATAGCTCTAGATTGCTAATTACGTCTATACCTTGCAACCTCAGCCCTTCTCTTAGCCTGCTCAGCGATTTCAGACAGCTCTCGGTAATGCTTGTCATTGAATAAGCCAGCTGCGTCTGGGGTTTCAAGGCCATGAAGTGTGCGTTGAGCCAAGGCCCATTGTGCTTCTCTCTCTCCCCTACCGTAGTCTTTCTTGGTTGTGAAAGCAGTCTAAATTGATAAAAAATAATAAATTAATTTAGAGATTATCATCAAAAGTAAAAATTACAATTAAGGAAGTGCAATATAAGTTGGAATAATTTAGAGTTTCAGTCTTACCTTGTTTTGGATCATGGAATCCCATGCCTTGCCACTTAATGCATAGCGGATGATGAACTTGAGGATATCAAGAGGGAAATAGGTAATAATACTAAATATCCAGATAACTCCGGCCCAGCCCCATCCAATGCCTTCGATCCTAGCAAAGCTCCAGGTTGCGCTATATACAGCAATAACTGTAGCCAACTGAATTCAACCGACTAAGAATAGTTAGCTAAACATGCTTATGAAGTGATAGAAAGGTCTTAATCTGGTGCAAAAGTTAGCAGTCGGACTTACCAGCTGAGCTATAAAAAATGCAGTAACAAGCAAGATACCAGGGCGCTCCACAAATGACCAACTCCTTGATCTAGTCACAAAGATCAATGCTTGACTGATGATGCTAACTTGGAGGTAAAGAGCAGCATTGAGCTCATCTGGGTTTGCTCTAATTGATTTAACCTTAAAAACATTCTACAAAAAATTGGAGTTGGTTAGTAGATAATTTTGAAATGCCAATGTAGTTGAGAATTTTGAAATGACAATGTAGTTGACTCTTTTTCTTTCTTTGAAATTAGTGTAGTTCAACACATTTTTATCTATATGAATAGAAAGGGAAAAGAATATACTGTGAAGAAATCGGTGTCATTTGCGAGGTAGAAGAACACTACAGTCATGATTGCAAATTAGGTAGGTTCCAAGGACAACACCAGTGGCAAAGATTTCTTTGAGCTTCCATGAGTCAGGCACAGGAGATGGCTTCACTCTATCCTTAGAGATAGTCATGATGGTTCCGTCATTCAAGATGGCGATGATCAAGACCATGAAAGGTGAGAAGTCAAACTTCCAGATGAGGGCAATGAGCAAGAATCCCAAGACAATACGGATTGTTATTGAAACAGCATAGATGGTGTAGTTCTTCATCCTCTGAAAGATGGCTCTGCTTGTTAATACAGCACTAACAATCACACTAAGACCTGGTTCTGTCAAAACAATATCAGAAGCACTTCTTGCAGCATCAGTTGCATCTGCCACTGCAATACCAATATCTGCCTTCTTGAGTGCAGGAGCATCATTCACACCATCTCCTGTCATTCCACAAATGTGCTTCCTCTCTTGCAACTTCTTCACAATTTCATATTTATGCTCTAAGTAGATACCTTTAGTATTAGTATGTTATAGAAACTAATAGATGTGTAATGCACTTAATCAATGTTTCTTTTGGATAGTTAGAATGAAATGTTAATGATACTACCGGGGAAGACTCCAGCAAAGCCATCAGCCTTCTCAATGAGCTCATCCACGGGAATTGATGCAATAGACTCATCCTTGCTGTGGCCCAGCAGGGAGGAAGAGGGATACATATTGGTACCCATACCCAGTCTACGGCCAGTCTCTTTGCCAATAGCCAGCTGGTCACCCGTGATCATTTTGACATTAACACCAAGATCGAGAGCTTTGCGGATGGTCTCTGCACTATCATGCCTTGGAGGATCAAAGAGAGGCAACAAACCAACAAACTCCCATGGTGCACCAGCGCTCTCTTTGTTCTTCTCTGGTACATCCTGTGAACATATTATACAATAGGCTTCATTAGTCCTAGGAAAATTTCTAACCCAATGAATTCTAAGGTGAATTGATGGTGCTAATGATATAACTTCATATGGCTCACCTGTCGGGCTACACCTAAAGAACGAACAGTCCACGGTTAGCAAAGTTGTCAATGATTTCATGTGCCTTCTTCTTCACTTCTCCTTTGAGTTCACAAAGTTCAATAATCTGGTGAAGTTAAGTGTTAGATTGCAAAAACCAAATGTGGTATTGCTGCAACTTCAACAAGAATGCATGAATATCTTACTTGCTCGGGAGCACCCTTGCTACTTCTGTGCCAGTTTCCATTAGAGTCGATGTAGGTAATTGCAGTGCGCTTTTCTACTGGATTGAAAGGAAGAAAATGCACCTCAGTGATTCCAGCTCTTGCCTAAAAAAAAAAAAAAAAATATGAAACGAAATAAACCATGAAGATATAAACGAAATGGAGGCCATTGGTTATCTAAAATGGTCCAATTTAGTACCTCCTTAGGGTCACTCAACATTCCAACAATTGAAGCATCAATAGCATCCTGGTTCTCGATTCTAGAAGCCCTAGCAGCATACAAGACAACAGCGTCTTTGTCCATGTTCTTTGCAAACACCTCAATTAATATATGCCTGTCTACGGTAAGCTTGTTGAGAGTGAGGGTCCCTGTCTTGTCACTGCAGAGAACATCCATGCCAGCCATCTCCTCAATAGCTGTCATTCTCTTTGTGATGGCACCTTGCTCTGAAAGTCTATGAGATCCAATGGCCATGGTCACAGACAAGACTGTTGGCATGGCAATTGGGATTCCTCCAATAAGCAACACCAATAAATTGTCAATTCCTTCTCTGTAGTTTCTGTGCTGGATTGGGTACATCACTACAATCTCAATTGCCATACCCAAGGCAATGGAGCAGATACAGAAGTTTCCAATTGCAGTCAACACCTGATGAAATCAGGAAAATCCAGCAAATGTTAGAACCCCTGATTAACTTTTATTTAAGCCATAGACTTCAACAGCGGGTGTCATTTATTACCTTTTGGAAGTGTCCCACTTGGTTAGTGCTATCCACAAGGTGGGCAGCTTTGCCAAAGAAGGTGTGAACACCAGTGGCAATAACCACAGCTTAAATCTATTTCACCTTGCTTACAAGTGGAACCAGAGAACACCTCATCGCCAGGGTGCTTTGTTACTGGCAAGGACTCACCAGTGAGAGCTGACTGATCAATCTTGAGAGGATCTCCCTCCAGGAGACGAGCATCGGCTGGGATAATATCTCCCAATTTAACACTAATCAAATCTCCTGGAACCAGAATTGCTGCATCCTCCTCGGACCATTTCCCGTCCCTCAAAACCTTTGAAACGTATAAAATCATTGGCAAGTGCAATTAACTCTAGAATTTCAAGGTCATGATGAATGAGAGAAGTAAATAAGGTACCTTGGTTTTGGGAGCAAGACCAGCCATGAGAGCAGCAGCAGCATTGCCTGCATTATTTTCTTCAATAAAACTAATTGTTGAGTTGATAATTAGCAAGACAACTATACCAACAAAGTCTTGCCAATCTGGAGCCTTTCCCTTTGTTACACCAAAAAAAAAAAAAAAAAAAAAAGGAAACTTCAGTCATCACACAGACAAGCCTCTGTTTAAATTAATATTCTAAGGCTAAGTTGAAAACTCATATTTTACATTACCCCTCCGTTAGCCAGAGCAATAGCCATGATAGCAGCAGATTCCATTACCCATGAAAGATGATTCCACATAAATCCCAGGAACTTGAGAAGCTTTCTTTCCTGTTAATGATTTTTTTACTGAGTTCATAAATGAAAGAAGATACAACCAAAAGAATAATTATTCAATGAAGCAAGTATGACCTTTTTCTCCTCAAGCTTGTTGGGGCCGAAAATTTCGAGCCTCTTTGCTCCTTCATCTGCTGACAAACCTTCCCTCGAGCATTTCAACTGAATGAACACCTCCTCAATGGGGATATTTTCCTGTGAAGGCATTCAATCATTAATCTCTCTACACGTATATTACATACACACATTGAAAATTTTCTCAGTATTATTCTTTTTCATATTATTATATAAGCAAAGGGTTAAAGGAAGAAGCTCGACGAGAACCTTGACCACTGTGCTACATTCGGTTGCTCCTCCATTTTCTCATTATTTTAATTTGCTGGTTTGCTCTTTGTATGCATGCTTAACATGCAAGCATCATAACATTTATCATTGCTATTACTACAAAATAATGCAAAATTAACGTAGAAAAACTTACAAGATCAATTTGCTCATTCTTGATCTCTTCTAAAGAGATCTCAGAAGCCATGATTGCTAATGAAGTATACGGAGGATCAATGCGACAAGATAAATTTGTATGAAGGAAGAAAGATAAAGAGGACTAAATCTCTCTATCTCCCTCCCCAGTGGGCTCAATTTTCTTAATTTTCCTTCTGTTTCCTTGGCCTCCCTCTTACAAACATAAGAAAAACAAATCTTTAAAAAGGGAGAATTTATCAACCCATGCTATTTAGAGACTTCCCTAGTTTGTTGGCCGATGGGACGTCCTTGTAAAGACTACAATGACGGACAAATCATAAACATCCGATCTTTTCTACAGTTTTCGACCTTGGAATAATATTGCTTGCTAGTTGCTATGAGTTCCTGAGAAGAATGTGGTGTACGGTTTAAACATAAAACAAGGACAACGTTAGGCAGTCATTACCAATCGGTGTCTAAAATGTCAATTTGTTGTGAGGTGGTTTAATAAAATAACTTCCTACGTGAATTTTTTACAAGCATCAATGGACATACATTCACAAAAAGCAAAATATAACAATTTGGTATTGAGAAGATAATAAGGAGGGAGGGGAATTATTGATCAATTAGTAGATAGTCACGTGAAATTAAACGAAACAAATGTTATTTCATACTATTTTATAACCCCACACACTTGGAATCCTAATTTTTTCCAAAGACTATTAGCATATTAGATACGAATTTGGTATCAAGAATAACAAGTGTCAATCATTTGGCTTCTTAGGGTAGCGATTTAAAAGATTCAAGGCTGTTTCTTCTTTATTTATTTTTAGATAAAAAAAATAAGATAGTATACTTCTTACACATATGACATATATACATATATATCCACTTCACTATCTCTTAGGAGATGAAAATTTGAAGCTACAACTTTTTTGACGGTAAATTTTGCAATACCTTTTATTTGGTTACTATGGAATGGGTAGGATTGAATTATATTTGTTATATTGATCTTATTGTTCATGAAACATCGAATTTATTTTCCCAATACATAATAACGAATAGCTGAGCCCATTATTGACATTGTGCTCAATCCAAGAAAAGATCTAATAAATATTTTACAAAAAAAGAGATCCACATTATACTTTTTAACCAAATTAAAATAATTAACTAAGAGGAAAAATACCTACTTAACAAATTTGATGTGATCTAAACCATGTAAAAGTTGAGGTTGTCAATCTCGTGATGGTTGATGGAAAAGAAGGGTCTTTACAAGGAAAGGGAGAGAAAAAAAAAAAAAAAAAAGACTGGGACTGGAAAATAATTCATGCACGTAAATCTAAAAATTTATAGGTTGTATCCATATGCATTTTATGAGAAATTTATCTCCTCATTTCCTCCCATTAAAATAATTGTTATAACTTCTGTTATTTTGCTATTGTACCAAAACTACTTTATTCTGTCAAGCCTTCCAACATCTTTTGGGGAAGATTCTATTCAAAAATTGAACAGGTGATTTAAAAGGCAATGCAAAGGAAAATAATTTCACAAAAAATGCACGCAAGTACTTGTACAAAATAATTGCTTTATACTTTTTTTTTGGCCTGATTAGTACATAATCCGAACTATAACCAAAATTTTGACTTTTTAATCCTACCAAAGATTTAATCAAGCTATAACATTCCTGCAAACTCAATTCCAGAAGCCCCTAATCAGGTTATAAATAATCATTTATATTTCTTTATCAGGTTCTTCATCATGGTTGTTTCCTTCTTTCCATTATTTTAAAAAAAAGATAATATGCTTGTCAGCCTAATGCGCATAGGATTTTCTCTTTTTTCCGTATCCATTTAGTAGGAGATGAAATTAGAATTCACAACTTTTACAAGGTAAATTGTTGCAGTCAGGGCCTTTTTTGGTTGCTGTGGAGTGGGTCTGATTGAATTTACTTTTAGATTGATTTTATTGTTCATGTATTAGTGAAATTTTTTCCAAACATATAATTCCGAATAGCTGAGCTTATTTCCTAGACATTATCCTCAATCCTAGAAAACTATAACAAAAAACTTACATAAAAAATAGATCCACTTTCTATTTTCAAAACAAATTACACTCGTTAATTGAAAGGAAAACATGCCTATTTCACCAAATTGTTGAGATGTAAACCATGTAAAAGTTGAGGTTTCACTTCTTGTGATAGTAGGAGAGGAAGAGGCTTTTTCAAAGAAAAATAAATGAACGTAAATATGTCATGCACACAATAACTTTATAGGATTTATTGTGTGTGTGTATAAATATATGCATTTTTTTTCATATTATGATACTTTTTTTATGAACAATTTATCTTCTTATTTTCTCCCACTGAAATGTCGCTACACCATTTTTTTTTGTTTTGCCATTGTGCAACAAAAAAATTACTGTCTATGCTATTAGGCCTTCTGATATCTTTTACGGAGATTTTGTTCAAGAATTTAATAAGAGATTGAAAAATCAATGCAATTTACTATAATTGTGCGAAACACGCACACAAAATATTGGTTAAAAATACCTATTACTTCGACTACATGTAAGTGCATATCAACTAAAACTGGATTATGCAAATCCCCAAATTTGGCTGTTCGATCTTTTGAGAAGCATGCTTTTACACCATAAATGCACATTTTCTATTTCTTTCTTAGAATGCAAATTAAGTGATGAGTACATAATTCGCGCCTACACCAAAATTTTTGCTTTTCCTCCTGCCAAAGATTTACAATAAATAATATTACTTCAAAATCAACTCCAAAAGCCACTAACCAGAATACAAATAATAATTTTCATTTCCTTATTCATGGTTATTTCTTTATTTCCTTTATTTAAATAAAATAGTAAGATAGTATGCTTCTTGCACATAGGACTTTCTTGTTCTTCACAATATCAAGTTCACTAGGAGAAGAGAATTTGAATCAATAGTTTTTCCATGGTATATTTTGTAGTCAGGGACCTTTTCTTTTTGAGTAACATAAAGGTGGTTTGATTGAATTTACTTTTATTGGATTGAACATTTTTTGTCAACACTTGATGCGAATAGCTGAGCTCGTTTGCTAGACAGTGTCCTCAATGCTAGATGAACTGTAATAAAAATTTTACATCAATATATGATAAACTTTCTAATTTTAAACCAAATGCCGTTAGCTGAAAGGTAAAATGTCTATTGCACAAACTTTCGAGATCTGAAATACGTAAAAAGTTGAGGATTTCACTTCTAGTGGTGTTAGAAGGATAGCAAGGGGCTTATAACTATATCTATTTGATAATTTTTCTATATTATGATGTTTTTTTATAAGCAATTTATCTCATTTCCTCCTATTGAAATATTGCTACACCTTTTGTTATTTTGCTGTTGTACAAAGAATTACTGTCTATTCTGTTAGGCCTCCATTTCTGGCTTCTGCCATCTTTTGGGAAGATTTTGTTCAAGAGTTGAAAGAGAGATTGAAAAAGTAGCACAAATGACCATAATTGACCAAACACAGGCACAGAATATTGGTAAGAAATACTCGTACAACTGCATTTAAGCCCATGTAAACCAAAAATGGCTCATACAAACCCCCCTAATATAGTGGATACCCCTTTTGATGAGCATGCTTCTAACTTACGTTACATGCAATTTTCCATTACTTTGTAATTTCAGTTTTTTTTTACCATATCATTGCATAATCCAAACTAGCACCAATATTTTTGCTTTTATAATCCTACAAAAGCTATTACTGATAACTCTAGTACTTAAGTTATTTTAAATTCACTTTTTGTTTAGATTTGTGCAAGTTCTGAGAATTAGTAGGGTTTTCTCCTAGTATTCTTTATTATTGATTATATCATATTTTTTAGGTTAGAAGAGATTCACGGCATGGCAAGATTGAGAAATGCGAGAAAATAATTAACAGAGCAAAATCTTGGCATATTGAGAAGAGTCTAGCGTGTCAGCGTCAAACTGGCACGTGGAGAGAAGAATTTCGGGACATTCTATTGAAGACAAATTTGAACGCATTCCATTGCTAATTCTAGGAAATTAGAATTATATGTACCTTAAATTGAACGGGACTAATTTCGACATTCTTAGTGCTTTAGTATGTGTTTTTATTTATTTTTACTTTTATGTGTTAGAATATGTTAGTATAGGTTTACTAAATGTTTTAGTACTTATTTAGATGTTAATTATCATATTTTATTAGATTCTTATGTTTAGAATTTGTGTTATGTCTTTAACCTAATACTGTTAGGAGTTATATTTTCATTCGTTTTCGATCGTCCTTCATTTTTTGTTTCTTTTGTGAGAATTTTGTTTAAATTTTTAGAAGTCTTTTTAATTAATTATTATAACTAATAATGTTCTCTTACCTGTTAAGGTTTGGTAGGAGAAAACGACATATTAATCAGACGTCGGACGGGGATTTCTTTTAGAAGCAAAATGGCAAAACTGCACAAGAGCTGTTTGAAAGCTTGCCATATGTGAGTTTACATAGTGGGGACCTCCATAGGCGAGCTCCAAGCCTGCCGTGGGTAAGGGTCACCCGAGAGGCATATTTTTTTGCCATTTTCGGCCATTTTCATGGGCATTTTGGTCCTAAATCCCCAACCCCTAACCTACTATAAATACATCTTTTTGGGTATAAAAGGACTCTCCACAACCTTAGTTTTCTTCTTCTTTTTTTCTCCCCACTTGGGGAGGAATTTTAGCTTTTATCTTTAACTTCTTCCTAGACTAGTTTTCAATTCAAATTTGTAACTTTTTTCTATAATTTTGCAAGCTTTCATTTATGTTTAATGTACTTTAGTAGCTTTCTTTTTCATGTCTTTTTCCTCCCTTTAATGCTCTCATTTGCCTAGCTTTCAATACCTTTAATTTCTTGTACTAGTTTTCTAGAATCCATGTTTAGTTTATTTAATTGCTTTTCCATAGTACTTTTATTTGCTTTCTTGTCTTTAAATATGCATTAGTTAGTTATTGTTTAGGGTTTAGTAAAGCCAATTTCTAATGGATAGAAGTTAATGGGTTGATTAGGTATAAAAATAGACTAGACAATATTAATAGGATTAAGGGTTAATTCAAAAAATTAGCTACTTCCTTAGTTAATTTTGGGTTAATTAAGAGGATATAGGAATTGAACCTCTATTATAGACCTAGATTAATATTGGATTAGGTTTAGAATTAGATTTTGGATGACTAATTCACCTAGTTAGTTGTATAATTCTATAGGTAGTTAATCAAGTTTGGTTAGCTTACGGAGTAAGAGGGATCCATATATAGGTTTATAAAATTGATAGAATTAATTGTCGAGGGATCAGGATTAGGTTACAAATGGCAATCAACCTCTAATTTGTGATCACTTGATTAATCAAAACCAAGAAATTGGCTAGCATAAACTCTAACCCCCATTTTTTTAATCATTTCTTAGTTTTAAACGCTAGTTTAGTCCAACTTCTTTCTTTAATGAACCCCTTTAAATAGTGTTCCAACCAAATAATTGGTAGTTGCACATTCCTCCTAGGAACGATCCCTACATCCACTAGTTATTGTTTGACACCATATACTTGCAGGTTATCATCTAGTTAAAGTTAGTTGATCTAAGTGTTTATTTTATAATTAGATGTTTGTGTCTATTTAGACGCAACAAATTTTTGGCGCCGTTGTTGGGGGAATGGTTGTCATTATTGATATAATTTGGTCAAAATACTAGTTTGAATTTTTTTTTTATTGTTTAATTATTACACCTACTTGAAAACCAAAAAGATTTTTCATTTTTTCATAGTTGAGTCCATTATTTTCAAAATCGAAAAGATTTTTACTTTGATAGTTTACTTATCTTGTATTTAAAAAAAAAATCTAATAATATTTCACTCGATGGATATTATAGATTAGTTAGTAATCTAAACTTTCCTATTCTTATTTTTGTTGTTTTCGTTCTTTTACGGATTATTTGTTTTTGTTGTTTTTAGTGTTGATTTTCCAGGAAGATGCAAAATGTGAGTTGGAATGATTCATGCCAAAGAAATTACCATTCTTATAGTGATAAAAGTATGACTAATGAGCATGTTTCATGTGATTACTCTTCCTACCCTTGTAATTGGCGAATAGGATGGTCTTCCCATCCAAATTCCTTGTCAAGCTATTAGGAATATCTCCACTATTTTTCTACACCTATAGAGTTTATATGTAATCAAATGGAGCCTCAAACTCAAGGGATTATCTATGAGTACCATGGTTGTGACTACATTCAATTACCACCAATTAGAAGAAAGGAGAATGCAAGTTTGGAGATGATGATGATGGCCGTCATGGAGCAATGCAGTGGTCATCTACAAAGCCTTCAAACTCAACTAAATGAAATAGTACCAAAGGTGGTGGGAACTGCTCAAAAGACTCCTACAAGCCCACCGAACGCAATAGAAGAGTGTGGTGAAATCAACCAATACTCACCACTAAATACACCTATGGATTAATGCAAGTTTGGGGGTTATGACTATTAAGAAGGATCAATCAAGTTAGTTGATTGTAAGTATATTCAAGCCAACTATGACAAATCTCATGGAGCAAACTTCACCACAACCTGGTCACGCTACACTATGTTGAGAGATGTACCAACCCACGAAGATCAAGAACATAATGAGGCAAGATTCTAAAAGATGATGATGACTTTCATGGAGAATCAAACCAAAACCATGAAGAGAATATAACACCAATTTGTCGAGTTCCAAGAATAATGGGTGGTGAAGAACAAGGGACTTCAACACTCCATCAAACTGAAGAAGGGAATGGACACTATGAAGACCAATATGAGGTGGTAGAGTCATGGAGCATGTGCAACAAAAAGGAACCACAAGAATGCTTTAATGTCACAACCATTATCTATAAAGAAGTGCCTTATGGAGTGTTTGTTGATAAAGAGCCGGCTCAAAGTGTGAAAGAAGAAGGATACTTTTTAGAGGGGTTAGATCAAGGAGGAGCGAACAAGTACCTTATGCCAAAGTTCAACAAATCCTTAGGAAATTCAGATGTGCTAGAAAATGGAACAATTTCACCAAGGACTACATCACTCTTCGGAAGCCTCCTTGGCCTTACTAGGAGAGTATTTTCTTCACTTTTTCTTTTACTATGCTTTATTTAGTTTACATGTTTAAGAACCCGGTTGGTAATAAAGACTTGTAACCTTGTGATTAGTTTAGTTTATGTATTGTTATTGGTAAATGATTTTGATATACTTGGACTGATTTGGTTGTTAATGAGAATGTTGATGGTAATATTGGACTTTGTAATGATTTGAGATTGACATATGCTTTATTAAATGAACTTGGACTTATTTTTTACTATTTAGTTATAGAAATTATTGTTGAATGCACTTTATTTGTTGAGTGTTTGATCTCATTTTGAGTAGTTCAAGTTAATGCTTCATATGTGCTAGGAATAGTCTTTGTTGTTGAAAGTCTCTTTGAAGCAAATAGTACTATGTGGTAAACTAAGTTCTGGGGAGAGGGAAAGAGTTTGGCATATACTCATGTATGTTTTTCTCTTTCTTGTTCGGTACCCGTAAAGTCCCAATGATCCCTCCTAGGGGTGAATGAATTGGGCATATACTTACGTGTGTTTTCTCTTTCTTATTCGGTACTCGTGATGTCCCAATGATCCTTCCTTATTGCACACGATGTTGGTTAAAGAAGGATAGAAAATTTATGGGACTTATATACTTAAATGGAAGTTGTATTTACATTTGAACTTGAAATTGTAATGTTGATAAATTCTATGATTAAAGGTTGAACTATTGTTTATAGGTTTGAAATATGCTTAAGTGATTTTGATTTTTTTCACATTCACTTGGTTATTATATTGTCCATCAACTTCATGAGTTTTTTGATTGTCCAAGCATAATTCATAGTCATTGCCTAATATTATATTTAGCTAGTTTTATGCTTTATGCTTTCCAGTAGTATTTTTATTTCTTGTGAATTTATAGTGAGTTGTATTCATCATTGAATAATATAAAAAGTGCAGTATTGTCTATTGTCTTGTTCATTGAGAATGCTGTTGTTTTTGTTGTTTGTGAAAGTTGAAATTGGCTATTGAACATAAGTTGCACTTCATGTGAAAAATAGGATTTAATCCTTGAACTCAACCATATTTTCAACTATATCATAAAAATGTTTTTCTTAACTAGTTTTGACATCAAATTTTAATTTTTCTATAAGTACTTCAATACCAAGTTCAATTGATTGTTGATATGGCTTAAACACTTCAAGATTTTTGGACATTAGTTTTGGTAGAGAAAGAAATGAGTTAAGCATCATTTGTTCATTTGCATGAACTGGCATTTTTGGATATTTTGTAGGTTGGTGAGGTTCGGCTTGGTGTATTGATTGGGGTGGTATAATCTCCCGCTTTTAGTTAAATAGCAGAATTTTGGAAATTATCAAAGCATTTTCTTAGACCATTTGAGCCAAGAAACGTACCTTATAGCATATTGAACTAGAAACATGCACGTGCTTTGCATGTGAATACTTTTCAAAAAACAAAATTAAATCTATTTTAAATATATGTATTTACATGGGTAAAATATATGTAGCATAATAATGAAAGATTTACTATTCTCATAGACTTGTTCCCAGAAAAGTTAATATTATTCAATTTCAATTGGGTAAGAATTTAATTCAAATGATATTATATAGTCCTCAGTGAGAGTCTTTAATCGTTTTGTTTCATGTTTATGGATTGGATTTATATTTTAAGCACTTTTAGCACTTAGAAGTAGAATTTGAGACCAAGTAGGATCAGATTTTTAGACTAACAATTTTAGTGTTTATATTTTAAAAGTGTAATATTTTGCAATTACTTCTTAAACGTGAGTTTTTATTATCTTTTTTTCTTTTACAAACCGTATTCAAATAATATTGTGAATAATATTCTCAATAGTGAACATCCAAGTGGATAAAAAGTTTGCCCCTATAATGTGTTAGTATAGTCCTTATAACCAAAATATGTAATGAAATTTAGTTAAAATTATGTTAATTTATTGCACAATTTTGTATATCTTCTGTAAATTTTTATATTCATTTTACACAAAAATCTATACTTTTTTAGCACAATATTAATATCCTTTCTCATTCTACAGATATACAAAAATAATGAAAACATAACTTTTGACTTGTTTCCTAATTTTTCTAAATTTCTTCACCATCTAATTATTAATTCAAAATTATTAGAATAATTAAATAAAGAAACAAAATTTGTATGGGATTTTTCTATACATCAAATATGTATACTAATTTTAAATAGTCAATGAAAGGTTTACAAAGGTTCTTTACTTAATAGAATAGTTTAATGCATATTTTCAAATTAAACGTAGTAAATTTTTTTTGTAATGACTAATTTCTTAGACGTTTGATCTTAGTTCTATCGATTTTTTTGATTGTCTTCATAGTTTTGCTACCTTTATCTTTTTAAGTTCTTTCTATTTATTTTTTTTTTTTTATTGTTACTTTGAAAAACCAAAATGTACAAAGTTTCATGGTCTAACTTAATTAGTAAATAGGCAAATTTTATAAGGAAAGACAAAGGGACAAATAAAAAACAATAGTTTGAAGTTTAAAAAAAAACAGATAAAGAAAGAAAATAAAATTGATGAAATACAAGATACATATGAGAATTCTTTTCTTTGTAGCTTTTCTTTCCTAAAGTAGCCTTACATTTTTTTTATATATATTTTTGTTCCTCTATCTGTCTTACCTATCTATCTACGTAATTTACAAACTTTTGCCTCTTTATTTGAGTTAATGATGACAAATCAATTTGTGGTTTGTTGATGGTGTATTCAAAATCCTCTGAAAAAAGGCAGCTAGTTTGTTTTTATGCAATTATGCTAATGGCAATCACTTTATTAATTGTGGAAGAAAATATTTTGAATATTTAATTTTATTAGTTTCACTTTTTATATAAATCAAAATAATTTATCAAATTAAATACTTTTTAAAAAAATATTGCCGATTTAACTGTTAATTTCAATATCACAATTTTAGTTTTTTGTGTTAATAAATGACAAAGGATCTATGCATGTCTTCATAATGACGGCAAAATTTATTTTTCTCATACTCTTATATTAAAGGCCAATATGTGTTTAGTTGAACTTGCTACATAGATCAAAAAGAAAAGCTGAATATACAAAATGCTCTCACTTCCCTCTACTTTCTCTCACTTCTTGAACAATGATTTTGATTCTTATTTTTTCTGTTGATTCATCATGGATTCTACTGTTAAATCCTTTGCACTAGCTGTGCAATCCATGGCTAATGAAGATCATGTCGAGGAGCTTTATAAACAGGTTGAAAGCTATATAGGACAGCTAGCTTTCTACTTCTCCAAACAAGAAGTAGAAATGCTGTCAAAGCCTTTAAAGTTTGCATTGACAGGGAAATTCGAACGTGGCAAATCTAGCATGGAGGTTTTGAGGAAAGTTTTCTCACCATTGGATTTAAAGGTGAGTTTATGCAATGGGTTTGATAGAATATAGGCACATTCTAATTGGATGCAAGTTGGAAGAGAATTATTTGAGGTGTTATTTGAAAGGTGTATGGTTCATCAATGGATTTCACCTGAAGATTCTGAAATGGAGTCCTTTTTTCACTTCTGATTTAGAACCAACAATAATGTCTGTGTGGATTTCTTTTTATCAATTGACTTTATGTTTATACAGAAAATCCTTATTGTTTTCGTTTGCGAAGGCAGTTGGTACACCTTTGAAGATTGATATAGTCACTGTTACTATGTCAAGGCCTAGTGTAGCAAGAGTGTGTTGAAGTAGATGTCTCAAAGCCTCTACTATCAAGAGTTAGGGTAGAGTTGGAAGGAATGGGAAGATGACAACCAATAATCTATGAACACCTTCTTGCATACTGCACCAAATATTCAAGACAATGTTATAATGCTGATTGCCCTTCTAGCCAGCAAGGGATGAAGAAGACTGATTAACAAACCCTAGCAGCTCCAAAGCAGTCTAAGCCGAGAATGGAAGAGATTCTGTTGGCCAAAATCTAGAAAAGCATTTCAAATTTGGAAGCCAAAAGACAATTCAAATTCAAACACTCAAAAAGATAAGGTCCAGAAGAGTAATGCACATCCTCAGTAGCTTGATAAGGTGATAAATTCAAATATCCTCTCAAAAGATATCCCGAATCATCTTCAGTTAGTAACAAGTCCACCCAGAAAGATTCAACGGATGATAAACCTGGCATGGACGTCTCGGCTGACATGGATGATGACAAAGCAACTAATGCTGATTAGATTGAAGACATGGACACACAGAATAGTAAGGAGAGAGGTTTCTGATCACAAGGAGGATGATGCTAATGATGATGATGCTGATGAACTCCCTGAATATGCAGGTCCAACTTTTGCAGGTCCCCAACTGTTTAGATGTTTTAATGTATGGGTGAAATGTAGTAATTTCTGCTCAATTGTTCAAGCCAGTTGGGATCAATATTCTCAAAGAACTGCTTTACCTCCAAAGATTTAGTGCTAAATTAAAGAGGTTGATAATTGACTTGAAGTTATGGAATAAGCAACAATTTGGGGATATCAGTCAAAGATTGAAAGCTGCTGAAGAAGATGTAGCAAACCAGGCATTAGTGGTAGAGCAATCACCATCACTAGAAAATCAAGTTGAATTAACAAGGTTAAAGGCTTGCTTACTAAAATCTTTAGCAGAAGAGGAGTCCTATTGGAGACAAAAGGCAACTATTAAATGGATAAGAGAAGATGACCATAATATTGCCTTTTTCTATTCTTCTTTGAAAAACAAAAGAAGTAGGGCGTGTGTTCGAAGGTTAAAAGACTCTTCTGGTCAGTGGATTGAGGATCAAGAGTTGCTGAAACAAGCTGCTGTTGACTTTTTCCAGGGATTGCTATTTCAGGATCAAACTCAAGATGATTTTATCTTTAATTGGGTGCCACAATTGGTAATAGATGAGGATAATGATTCACTTATTAGAATGTCTACTTTGGATAAACTGAAGTAGGTGGTTTTCTCATTCAGTTCAGACAATGTTTCTGGGATGGATGGCTTCAATAGAGTATTCTTTAAGCATTGCTGGGACAGAATTGGTGATGATCTATTGCAGTCTGTGTCAGAATTCATGCAAGGTGCTTCCCTCACAAAAACTTTAACCAGTACACTAATTGTATGATTCCCAAGGTGGAGAATCCCTCAACTTTTAGTTAATTCAGGCCTATTAGCCTTTGTACTTTCACTAACAAAATTCTTATCAAGTTGATGGCTTCAAGACTGCAAAGTTTGTTGCGCAAGCTAATATCTGAAGAGCAAGGAGCATTTGTTTAAAGGAACATTGCTGATAATATTCTGGTAGCTCACGAAATAGTGGAATTCATTGATAAAAAGGTAAGAGGAGGCAATATGATTTTCAAGCTAGACATGACAAAAGCTTTTGACAGACTCTGGGAGTTTACTGACTAAAGTACTTCAGAAGTCTGGCTTTTCAGATCACCACATTACATAAAACTCGTCAGTCACTGTGTGGAGGATAATTGGTTTTTTGTGCTTTTCAATGGTCTTCCAACTAGTTTCTTTTACTCCACGAGAGGGGTAAGGCAAGCAGATCCACTATCTCCTGCCTTATTTATCTTGGTGCTAAAATTTTTAGTAGGGTTTGAAGCATTATTTCAGTAGTGGCAAAATACATTTTTATTCTACAGCAAGGAACTGCTATCCTATAACACATTTAACTTATGCAGATGGTATGATTGTTTTTCTTAATGGGAGCAAAAGATCAATAAAAGACTTCATGGAGTTCATCAGTAGATTTGAGCAAGTATCTTGCCAGTTTGTAAATAAAGCCAAAAGTAGTTTTTACATATCAACAAGGCTGGAGCTGGAGAAGGCTAGAATGATTGCAAGGATGACAGGATTTGTAGGAAATTTTTTCCTTTCACATACCTAGGTTGCTCTATCAAAAAGGGAAGAAGGACAAACAACACGTTTCAGCCAATGGTGAATTCTATATAAGATTATTCAAAGGATGGCAGGTTGGAGAGCAAAGATCCTTTCAGGTGAAGGAAGGCTTTTATTAATAAAACATGTACTTAGCTCAATTCCAATATATTTGCTAGCAGTTCTTTCTCCCCCTAAGTCAGTTATTAAGGATGTGAATAGGCTGATGGCCAATTTCTTCTGGGGTTTCTCTGAATGGGGAAGAAGAGTGCATTGGAAATTTGTAAGCACATTACACAGCCTATTGATCAGAATGGGCTTGGTATTAGAGATTTGGCAGCTATTGATAAAGATATGTCAATCAAGTTATGGTGGTTTTTCAGGAGTAGGATTTCTATTTGGAGCAAGTTCATGGCTTCAAGGTACACCAAAGGAGGTCACCCTTCAGCCAATAATACTTGCACAAAGCCTTCTCCAACTTGGTAAACAATGATTACAGTAAAGGAGATAGCAGAAGATCATATATGTGTATTGCTTAAAGGAGGAAATAGTACCTTATGTATGATAAACCTGTCTCTTGGGATAAGTAGGGAGTCTGTCCATAATCTAATCTACCTGGATATGATCTAATGCTGAAGGATGCTTGGAATGGCATAGGTTGGAACATAGAAACAACTAAAAGAAGTAATCCTTCTTTCAATGACAGTTGGCTGCATAATAAAAAGCTAACTCTTGTTGAAGGAGAAGATGAATTTGCATGGCATTTAACTTCTTTAGGAAGTTTTACATTACAATCAGCAATTCAGCGAGTAGAGGTTGAAGGAGTAGCATTGTTTTCCTGGAAAATAATTTGGAATAGGAGAATTCCAACAAAGATTTCTGTTTTCATGTGGAGACTATTGAATGAAACTCTCCCTTTGGATGGATTGTTGCAATGGAAGGGAATCTATATGGTTTCTAAATTCAATTTTGTTGCAGTCAGGAGACCATGGAATATTTGTTCTTATCTTGCAATTTTGCCACTCAAATTCATTTTGAAGATATCATGGAAGAGAAATATCAAGCAATCCCTTTATTTCCACATTGAGTACTTAAACCTTTGGTGGATGGAGTCTCAAAACAAGTCCCCATCATTATTTGTTGGTAGATTTGGAAATTGAGGTGTATTAGTGTGTTTGAAGGAAAGATGTGTCAATGTAACTGGCTATTCACGTAATATCTAAAGCTTTTCCTTATCCATTTCATCCTTAGAGGCTTTGATTGCCAATTTGATTGGTTGGGAGTTGACAAGCTCACAGCCAATGCACAAAAGTATATCTGTGATAAAGTGGTCACCACCAGCTCAGAATTTATATATGTTAAACACAGATGAGGCTTGTAAAGGCAATCCAGGAGAGATAGCAGCAGGAGGCATATTGAGGAATTCAGAAGGTGAAGTGGTTGAAGGGTTTTCATATCATACTATACAGATCAGGGAACTAGCTTAATGGCTGAAATTTTGGAACTGCAAGAAGGACTAAACCTTTGTTTGCAGCACGGCATCTGGAGCATAATAGTAGAATTAGACTCATTCATTTTGGTGCATGTGGCTATTTTCTTCAAGGCAAAATCAGATCACCTTGGCAGATTCACTCAGCAGTTCAACTTTCCATGTAGATTATTGCTCAATGCAATGTTTGTATTGATCATGTGTATAGACAAGGCAATAAAGTTGCTGATTATTTAGCTAGACAAGGATGTGATACTCATTGTAATCAAACTTTTGATCAGTTTTTTCTTCCGAGATTAGCTAGAGCTCAAGTGCATTTGGATATAAAAAGCTTTGGAACTTAAGAATTGTTAGATGACCAAATGGTTATAGGGTTTGTAATTCTATTTTTCAAGAGGTTTTGGTCTAATGTCCCTCATTGTAATTTATTTTTTATATCTATAATATTTGCGAGTGAGGCTTTTCCACCAATGTATAGGAAGTTACTAAAAATAAATAAATAAAGGCTTAGTTCATTGTTTTTGGATTGAAGATACAATCTTATGAACTTTTATCTTTTCTTATTTGATGAAAATATTATGTGTGGCAAATCACATTTTTTTTATTCTTTTTACCATTTTTGTTTTAACTTCTCTCTCAAAGTTTTAGTTTTTTTAAAACATTTTCTTAAAATCTATAGAAGAAATTTAGTTCAATTTACCTCAGTAACATTTATCCTATAAGAATAGCATATAATATTTATCTTTTTTTTTTTTCTTTTTCTTCATTTTTCCTCTTTGTTTCACGTAGGCATAGACATAAAACATTTTTAATATTTTTTAATCTACTAAAGTCTAATTACTGTTATAATTCCTTCACCCTTTTATTTCTCGAAATATATAGTAGTCATTTTACTTTGATTTTTTTAAAAGAGTTGTTGCAATCAATTTTGAGATTTGTCCTGACACATAATTTAAATTAGCTTGCATTTGTGACCTACTATTGTTATTGTTTTCTATTCTTCCTCATATGGGTTTTCTTTTTCTTTCTATAATTTATTTTATGGAGAATCGTTCATGTGGTTGATTGGTAGTTTTTAGGACTTATTGCAATTTTAGATTTGTAACCTAAACTTTTTCTTAAATTTTGAGATTTTTTTTTTGTGGTTGTTTTTGAGTAAATTGTCTACCAATATTTTGTTTTTTTGTTTTTTGTAATTGTCTATCAGTAGTTTATCATTTGCTTGTTTCTAGTAATGATACAATGATTTTAATACCATAATAACTTCAATTTAAAATTGTAAAGTCGACTATATTTACTAATTCTTTGTTATTATTTAAAACTCATTTTTTAATAAAAAGATATGTATCATTATTCAAGATTCTACAGTTAGATGAAATAATCATGGGGTTTTGACTAAATTTAAACTAAATTTAATCACGAAAAATTAAAATAAAGACAATAATGTAAAACACAAATCCTATGGAAAGAAATTAAATATAATTGACTGACCCTAAATCAATCTACTCTACTTGCAAGAATTTAATCAAAAACAAGAATTTAAATTAATCTACTCCTATAAAAGCGATTAAGAACGATGAAATAAAATCCTAACAACTCAATTATGGAAGCAATTAAGAATCATAATTTAAATTGTAATAAAACAAGAATGATAATTAAAGAAAAAGAACGCAATGAAAACAATAATTGAATTGCATAAAATAAATCAAACTCAATAATTGCAGCAAAAACCGATGTTGATGATCATTGAATCTTGAATTCTTGACAAGAAAACAAAATTTTAGTTTGAGCACTTGAGAAAAACTACCCTACGTCTAAATTATTTTTCTATGTATTAAAAACTAAAAACTAACGATGGCCGATGATGGATTCTTGTTTCCTCCCTTCCTCTTGGTGTATTTACAGGTAAAATTTGGGTTTTGGGGCTCTGGGATGACAAGTACATGAATTCTCACGTAAACGGGTCCACGGGAGAACTTTTCCTACAAAATAAGCAAACCCATGAAATCTGTCCCATGACGCATGCCTGGGTGCTACATAAATGTCATGCATGGGCACCACTTCCAAAAACAAAGATTGGAGCTACTGGTCTTTGTACTTGGGCACTGCAAATTGGTCACACATGGGCACTAACTTGATAGCACCTACTCCAATTTTCTCCTCAATTTTGACCATGATGCAGGCCGAATTTAGACAAATGCTAAACATGAAGTTGTAGCACTATGTCTTTGATTTCCAAAGAAGTTTGAATCACCCCAGTTGGAGTTTGGACAAGAAAGTTAAGCTTAATCTATCAAACTGTGCCACATTACTCCACGTTAGTGCACGTAAATTCCAATTTTGCAAGTTTCCTCAAATTTTGTGATCAATTTTAACTTTTTCTTCACTCAAATCCTAGAAAACTCAAAATATCATTTTAGCTCGTAATTACTCAATTCTTTCTTACACAGCACTAAAAACAAGGTAAATGATACATAAAATATAAGATATTTACGAGCTTACCAATTACCCCACACTTAGTTATTGATCGTCCTCGAGCAAAACATAGAAATAAATCACAAACATACTCAACACATCTCATCAATCATCCACATAAATAACCAAGAACCAAACCATCATAAGGAAAATAGTCAAATAGATAATAAACCCCTGTACACGAATTCCAGTATAGGTGTATGCATAGCCATACAAAAATAACTTCTAAGACACTAAGATCAAATCATACAAACCCTTTGAATTTTTTTAAACACTCCATAGCTTACACTTCTTACATTTCTCCACTAATGTAAACGACTCGACTTAAATTAGGTAGGACTTTTAGCTTGTAACGTAAGGCTAGGGTCTTGGCTAACAAAGAATGGAAAAAGGATAAAGAAATAAGAAAAAGAGATTTAAATTAATGTATGCCTCATTAACATAAAACTTCTTTTCGAATACTTAAAAACCCATCGTTCAAAAAAGTAACCCCACACTCAATTGACTAAACACTCATAAAAAATTTGTGCAAGAAGCAAAATAAAATCCCACTTTTTCAATTTCAACCCTCCTCGCCAACACTTAGTAAAAATATCTCCCCCCCCCCCCAAAATTTTTTTTCCCTTTTGAATAGGAATCCTACTTCATTCTCTATCTTTTTTTCTTTTTTTTCCCTGATTCCCCAAAATGGGTACTAGTAGTAGGCACTACCCATAAAAAAAATATCTATGCTGGTACCAGTGATAGGCACTACTTGCTAACACTCCAATGCAGGTGCCAGTGATGGGCACCACCTGCAATGGTCAACACGAAAATTCTCTCTCCTTTTTTTTAACATCCCTACACCTTAAATTGTACGCCATTCATTCTAACACTGTCATACAATGATCTTCCATTCTTATATCCCCTTAATAATTAGTGTGGCATTAAACCTGTTAAGGGACATACAGAACAGCTCAACAAGGTAGATAAAAAATGAGTTAGAAAAAAAAAATGAGTGGTGCTTCGTCTATTCAAAAATTAAGGCTCAAATAGGGTTCTAAGGATAAATTTTACAATAATGGTTGGCTTGAAAGATTCAAACGTCCAAAGAAATGCCTACCCTCATCTTTAAATCTAATCAAATTATCTAAAATTTTGCCCAAAAAATGTAATAAAGCAAGTGTCTGGAGTGCAATATTAGTGAGTATACACATCTAGATCTATACAATTATCTCTTATTGCCAAAAAGCTACAACATGGTAGGGCTATTAGTGCTAAAAAAGTTAGAAATCATGTTAGGAAAATGTTAATACCAACTACCCTACTCATGACAACTTAGCTAAAAAAATTATCAAGTAGAAAATCAAATAAGCATGCTAAGCAATTTGTGAACAAAATTTTCAACAATTGAAAAGCTCTCAAATTAAAAGTAAAATTACAAATATAAAAGCAAAAATTGAACAAAATGAACAAACAAACCACCAACAAATAAAAATTAATAAAACTCCCCACCCCACACTTAGAATATAACATTGTCCTCAATGCAAAAATAAAGGAGAGAAAAGGGAAAAGGGAAGCTTCTCTGTCAAGGAAGAACATTTGGTGTCATTTATGTTGAACTAAATACCCTTGAGTCGAAGTGGAAAACATCAACCACTAAAACAAAAAACAAAACATAAAAATCAAGACTATGGTTAATCCTCGTCATCCTGGGCCAACTCTGTTGAGGAAAATGAGGGAAAGGTGGAACGTCTATGGACTCTTCCCACACTCCCTAGCCATTTGACGAGCCTCTATTGTTTGTTTCCATGTATGCTGGTATATAATATAAGCATCAAAGCGTTGCCGCATACATTGTTGCTCTTGTAAAATTTGTTGTATGATCTCCTCTTGAGTCCTTGGTTCACTTTCAGTGGCTGGTTGTTCGGAAGTAGAAGCATGAGAGTGCGTCCTTCTAGCATGTGGCTTGACAACCCTCTCCATCCCAAGTTGTTTCCCAGGCTTCAATCTTTCCTCAGCCGGATCCATAGCCATCCCTCCTTATCATATAAGACACTAGTAATGGTGGTAAGCTCCATGTTAGCATCGCAAATTTCAGGCCACTCATTTCTTCGGACCCGATTTAGCTTCAAAATCCAATTAATCACATCTTCCAAGATTTCCACATGCCGTCTCCTCACACGCACCTCCTGGTCACTATAATGAGTCAAATTAGAATAAAATTCTTCTCACCATAGGTAGTACCGCATCAATAGGGGTAGCAATGAAATGGTTCCATCCATGTTTTCGTATAACTTTGTGAATCTCCGAGACCCCACGCGGAGGTACATATACTCTTTTTTCTTTAATTGCTGCCCTCTTTGATATGTCAGTCTCATATTTCTTATGGGTACTAACATTTAGAAATTGCCCCAGCACTGCTGGTTGCTGGGGTTGCTCTTGTTGTGCTTGCTGTGGCCCTAATGACAATGATGCCGGAGCCTTGCCCTTTGCCGAATCACGTGTATGCCCCATACCTATACGATTCACTTGTTAGGATAACCAACAACGACCCACTTATACAATTCTACAATTCCAATTAATAACCCATCCTATTCACTTAGAATTGAAGAATAGGAGTAGTAGTCATTCTAAGTAACACATAAGTAATGGAGTTATTCAAGGGCGAATAGTCAAAATATGAAGAATCTCACCCACAAATCCTGAAAGACGTCCTTGGAAGAAAGTTCATGTACCAAATATGCCAAGTGTTTTAACAAATTCACTCATTGAGGCATTTTAACAAACACTTGGCATGCATAATCTAATAACTCCATAATTGGAATCAAAAGAGGTCCAATTACTTAGTACTAACCACCATGAACCACAATAACATCCAATTTACAATTCATAAACATAAACATGCCACAAAACCATGTATTGAGATGTTTGAATGTAAACTCAATCATATTATCATCACAGTTATAGGATAACAAAATCACTAGGGAAAATATATGAAAAAATCACAAACCCATCCTTATGATCATATTATAACATAATTAAAGTAATTCTAATGATAGGAATAGAAATTCCTACATAAAATCAACCCAAAAATATTATCGAACACATGGTGGACATAAACACAATTCAACTTATTGAAAAACGCAAATAAAAAATCATCCCACACAACAATAACAATCAAATTCATGCATAATTTATAAAAATTAAACAATTTTAGATCAACTGTGCATGAAAAATGATCTATGGACCTTTAATGATATGCAAGAAAAAACCCAAATAGGAACAAATTTAAGAAAGAAATGGAAAGAAAATCATACCTTGCTTAGTGCTAACGTTGCGTGGAATTGAAATTTGGATGAATATAGGATGGAGAAATTAATTGAAAAGTTGAAGACATGTGGGTTGAAGAGGTTTTTCGGAGGATATTTGGGAGAGAATGGAAAAGAATAGGAAGAAAAAAAACTAACCCCTTGTTTAAAGTCGAAGGGTTAAATAACCCTTCTCAGTGTCGTGCTTGTGCGCTGCATGCGTAATCCAATAAGGTCGAGAAATTCACTGAGTTTGCACCTGGACGCTGCAATTTTGCAGTGCATGGGCAGGAACTCCAGTCAGTAAATTTTCATCCCAACTCAAAATTTTTTAATTTAATAACTTAAAACACTCATTCCTTAACCCTAAAACTCACTTTTCTTCAATTGTTTTCCTATAAATTAATTTAATGCACACATAAACGACACAAAAGAAAAAAAACTTATACAAAAACAAAAACATAAGAACAAAAATTAAAAAGAAACATGGGTTTCTTCCCATGTAGCGCATTTGTTTATAGTCTTAGGCTCGACGTTGACTCGTTTGATCAAATGTTGACAAGGTGGACAATTTTCCGCCCCTCGTTAATAATCCCACCATAGTAGCGCTTGACCCGTTGGCCATTAACCTTGAAATTGCCTTGATTTCCTTTGAGTTCCACCACACCATACATGATTATCTGCACTGCTTCAAACGACCCACTCCATCTCGACTTCAACTTTCCGAGCAACAACTTGAGACTCAAATTGTATAATAAAACCATGTCCCTAGCCTTCAAATTCATTTCAAGAATATGTTTGTCATGCCATATCTTACCTTTCTCTTTGTACAGTCATGTATTCTCATAGGCTTCTCTTCGGAGGTCATCTAACTCATTTAAATCGAGAAACCTCTTCTTCATTGAGAGTTTTGATCGTCCAATATGCCATGTACTCAATTTCAACCTGATAAAGATAACAAGCTTTACCATAAACTAGCGGGTAAGGAGACATCCCAATTGGGTTCCTGAAGGTAGTCCTATATACCCAAAGTGCATCATCTAGCTTCTTGGACCAATCCTTCCTCAACGAATTTATGGTCTTTTCAATAATGCACTTCAACTCTAGATTTGAAACCTCTACTTGCCCAGAAGTTTGCGGGTGGTATGGTAGGGCAATTTTGTAGGTGACTCCATATTTAGCTAAGATGGATTCAATCAAGGAATTTTTAAAATGTGATCCTCCGTCATTTATAATAGCCCGCAGAACACCAAATCGTGAGAAAATATTTTTCCTCACAAAGTTTCCATCACCCTTGCATTGTTCGTTGGTAGTGCCACGGCTTCAACCCACTTGGACACATAATCCACCGCCAGAAGAATGTATTTATTATTATGTGACAATGGAAAAGAGCCCATAAAATCAATACCCCACACATAAAAAATCTCATAAGCTAGTATGTTTTACAATGGCATTTGAGTGAATGGCACTATGGATCTTTTCTGAAAAAATTCCTTGCACGTTGACTTTGATCACATTGGGTTACAAAATCTCTTGGATCACGAAACAATGTTGGTCAGCACAATCGGCTTTGCAACACCTTTGTAGCCGTCCTTTGTGAGCTGTGATATCCCCCTACTTGTGAAGAGTGGTAATGAAATAAGACGCTTTGCACCTCACTCTCTGGAATGCAAAGCCAGATTAATTGATCCTTACACTGACGATAGAGGTAAGAGTCATCCCAAATATAGTTCTTCATCTCCGAAAGAAATTTATTTCTTTGATTTTTATCCATGGTTGACGGAATAATCTTGGCGGCTAAGAAGTTGACAATATCTGTGTACCAAGGTGGTCCAGTTTCAATTCTCATCAAATGTTCTTTTGGAAATGTCTCATTTACAGGCACTTCATCACCCTTTCTTGCCATGGGTCCCTCGAGTCGTGAAAGGTGATCTTCCATAGTATTTTTGGCTCCTTTCTTGTTCACCATCTCTCAACCAAATCCGATATTTCCTGCAATAGTAAAATCCATCTAATAAGTCTAGGTTTAGCATCATTTTTTGTCAATAGGTATTTAAGGGATGAATGATCAGTATGAACTATCACCTTATTACCTATCAAATACGACCTAAACTTATCAAATGCAAAACTACTGCCAATAATTCCTTTTCGGTGGTAGAATAATTAATTTGTATATCATTAAGGATTTGGCTAGCATAATACACAACATGTAACACTTGTTCTTTCTTTTGACACAATGTCCCACCCACGGCTTAATTCAAAAGGTAAATTCCAAGTTGGTGCACAAGTGCAGTAATCAAAGCTTCTATTAATTTATTAAATGCAGACAAACATTTATCATCCAAAACAAAAGGCACAATTTTTTGCAATACAGCACGTAAAGGGCGAGAAATCAAAGAAAATTTTTTAATGAAAAGCTAGTAAAAATCGGCGTGACCAAGAAAACTCCTCTCTCCCTTCACATTCATGGGGGTGGTAATTTTTTAATGATTTCTACAACTCTTTCTTTTATCTACCTTTATGCCTTGAGATGAAATATGATGGCCTAAAACAATCCCCTCCTGAACCATAAAGATGACACTTTTTCCAGTTAAGTGCCAATTTTGAAGACTCACATCTTTCCAATACACATGCAAGATTATTTAAACATGAATAAAAAGAGTCACCAAACACACTAAAATCATCTATAAAAACTTCAATAAAATTTTCAATCATATCATGAAAGATAGCAAATATACATCTTTGAAAGGTACCAGGAGCATTGCATAAGCCAAAAGACATGTGCCGATATGCAAACGTGACATAAGGACAAGTAAAAGTGATTTTCTCTTGATCTTTAGGGGCTATGGTAATTTGAAAATACCCTGAATAACCATTGAGAAAGGAATAAAATGCATGTTCAGATTAATCTTCCAAGTATCTGATCAATGAAGATTAAAGGAAAATGGTCTTCCCTAGTGGCTTCGTTAAGTTTTTTATAGTCTATACACATCTGCCACCCCGTCACCAAATCTGTCTAATCTAGACGGAATTAATTCATTCTTTTCATTTACGACTACAGTCATTCCTCTTTTTTTGACACTACTTGCATTGGGCTAACCTACTCACTATCACTGATGGGATATATAATCATGATATCTAGCAATTTTAAAACCTCCTTCTTAACCACCTCTTTTAAAGTTGGATTAACAGCCTTTGAGATCGTCTAATAGGCTTATAGGTGTCATTGAGGACTATTTTGTGCATACAAACATTAGGATTTATGCCTTTTATATGCTCGATGCTCCACACAATTGCTCCACAATATCTCTTCAACACTAACATTAATTTACGCAATTCAATATCAGAAAGAGAAGTATTGACAATGATTGGATATGTGTCATTCACTCCTAGAAAAATGTATTTAAGATGAGAAAGAAATGGTTTGAGTTCAACCTTGAGGGGTTCGTTGGTCGAATACCCCTTTTTACCTTTATCCTCAGCTTACTCTCTTCAATCGCCCTTTCCATCTCGTCAGCCACCTGACATGCTCTCTTTGTTGCTGGCTTCCATCTTTTCTTCATGGATGTTGTTCATTTCCTTAGTCTCCTCTTTCATGGATTCCCTACAAAAATCATTAACCAAATCATCAATAATATTTATACTCATAACGTCATCATATTTAGTTGGAAATTTAAAAGAATAAAAAACATTAAAGGAAACAATGTCATCATTGACTCTAAATTGTAAGTTTCTAGCTTGGACATCAATGATGGCTCATCCGGTGGCCAAGAAAGATCTTCCTAATATGAGCAGGTATCACCACGCCTTCTTCCTTGTCGAGCATGATGAAATTCGCCAATACAAATACCTTACCAACTTTGACAATAAGATCTTCTACTACTCCTACCAGTTGCCTCACACTTCTATCGGTTAATTGGAGAGTGATGTTTGTTGGTATCAATCCTCCTCCATTCAATCTCTTAAAGGTGGAATGATGCATGAGGTTGATGGAAGCTCCCAAGTCACATAGAGCTTGGTGGAATGTCAGGACGTTCTTGACCTCTCCAATTTCACATGGAATAGAGAACGAGCCAGGGTCCTTGAGCTTAGGGGGGAGATTCTTCTGAATGATGGAACTACACCCCTCATTTAGGCATAAAATCTGATCCCCCATCAATCTCCACTTGTTAGATAATATTTGTTTCATGAACTTAGCATAACTGGGCATATTTTCTATTGTTTCAATCTAGATGTGTATAAGAGATTAATCTCAATTTTCTTAAAAATTTCAAAATGTTTTCTAAACTTTTCATCTTTTCATCCTCTTTCTATCTTTGGGGAAAGGAATACTTATGTACTTACTAGTAGGTACCTAATGATTTTTGGGCTTACCTTGTTGGTCCAGAGCTTTAGATAGTTCCTCATTGTCACCCTTGCTCTTTGATATGTCTTTGTTTTCCTTTGCACCATTCTCCATTTTGCTTGACTCATCATCCTTCACTTTCTTTGGTTCTAGTGTTTTCCCACTTCTCAATGTGACAGCTTGAACATGCTCTCTCCCATGGTTATTATCCAGGACCATGTGTTAGGAATCGTATCACTCGATAATGTTCTCGTTGGTCGCTCATTGTTTTAGTGAGCTATCTGGCCTAATTGTATCTCAAGGTTCCTTGTGGTAACTCGCAAATTCTCATACTCCCTTTGCAACCTCTCAAAATCCTTGCTCAGATTATCATCATTAGATGTATCATGATTCACATATATAGGATAATTTGGATTTTGATATGGTAGTCTTGGCGGTGGAAGGTGGTATGAGTTGTTTTCATAAGGTGCAAAATTTTGGGAATTTCTTTGATGTAGTGGTTGGTATGGTTTAGATGACAATGGTTAATTGGACAAATTTTGTTGAGATGTATTTGACTGAAATGATGGATTTTGGACATTTGCTTGATTTGACCAGGAAAAGTTGGGATGGTTTTTCCAAGACAGGTTATATGTGTTTTCATAATTGGTGGGTTCATTTCTTACGTAGGATTTTGATTGGAAATAAATTGATTTTGCTCACCTTGCATCACTGAAGTGATTTTTACGTGTGTTTCTATCACAAAGCCATTTTGGTGATTTCCTCCACAGAAATCACAACTCAAGATCCCTTGGGATGTCGAACCAATGATTACTGAGCTTTTTCCCATATTGTCTAAAACCTTTGTCAAGTTTGTAACAACACTCATCATCATGTTCTGTTGAGAAATGAATGTGTCATAATTAAGCATACCTCCTTGTTGGACATTGGCTTGATTCATTTGTTGCTGTTGTCCAACTATGAGAGTTATTGCTCCGTGATAGTAATGAGTGGATGCCATTCTCTCCAAAAATCTTTCGCTTCCTTCGGAGTCTTGTAGAGGAAAGAACCTCCTGCACTTGCATTAACTATCAATTTTGTCTCTGGAAATAGTCCATTATAGAAGATTTGGACTTGCCGCCATAGTAGTATAGCATGGTGCGGGCACTTTCTCAACAGCTCCTTGAAGCTGTCTCATGCTTTACCTAAGCTCTCTTCAGTGATTTGTTTGATTGGTCTGAATGATGTGATCTCGTTTCAGAGCTATAGCTGTCCTAACTGGTGGAAAGTATTTGGATGGGAACGCTTGAGCGATTTGGTCCCATGTTGTAAAAGTACCTTGTCTAGATGACTGCAACAATGACCTTGTTCTATCACGTAAAGAAAAAAGAAATGATGTCATCCGAATACAATTGGAGTGGACTCCATTGTATCGGAATGTATCATTGACTTCCTCGAATTTGATTAAGTGATCATTGTCCTCTTCCAAACATAGCATGCGTTTGGAGCGTTTGTATCAGTGTAGGCTTAATTTCAAAGTTGTTTGCTTGTACGGGCAGCCGAGCAATGCTAGAATTTGGCCCTCGAAATTAGGTATGGTGTCACGCCCCAAAAACGGGACCGTAACACGCCGCGCTAATGGCACACCGGTCCAAAGCGCAAGGCACAAACGAACAGAGCAACAAACTAAACCGCAATGTAATAGAACCATCAAACCATTTCTTAACTATAAAACCGAATATTTCATTTTTACACAAAAAATACGAATTACACAAAATTCCTTCTTAGTACAAAAGATGCTACAACAAAAACAAAGTTCATCAATACAAAACCTATCTAATACACTACCCCTCTCCAAACAAAAGAGAAGCTTGGAAGATTATCCGCAGAGTCCTCAGTAATGTGGAATCTGGAGAAAATCTAAAAGCTGCTAACGCGGAGGAGAGTAAGAGGGGATTGATGAATTTGTTTTTATAAATAGCATCTTTTATACTAAGAAGGAATTTTAGTAATTCGTATTTTTTGTGTAAAAATGAAATAAAAGGTTTTAACATAAAGATAATAACATGATGGTGAAATTATAGTCATGATACACATCTTTCTAAAATGTCTCATGCCATTTTAAACGTCAATAAACCATAATAGTAAGTAGTTTCTAAAATGGTCATGCCATATAAACATTGCGGTTTAGTTTGTTGCTCTGTTCGTTTGCTGTCTCTTATACACGTGGCACATACTAAAGTCTAACTGTACTGCTTCCAATCCTACAGTTTCAGATCCGGAATATAATATTTGTTCATGAGTATCTTTTAGGCTCAAAGGTATGACCTACAGGACTAGCCAGATCTAGTAATCTACCACACCTACTAGTCTGACCGGGAGGTCAAGTTATCAGTTCACAAGACCCCGCAGTCAAATAGTTCATAATCACAGCAGTCACCATGGCGTCCCATGGATGACTATAGAACTAGGTTCTCCCAAATCAAACATTTCCAAACACATCCAAAATTATATACCTAGGTCACCTATGAGCCAAAACAGTCATAAAATGCTTTCATATCAAAAGAGTTTGCAAACATATCAATTGATTAACATAAAATAGCTTGGTCTCGATTTCATATGTAATAGTTTCAAAACTTGGTAAAAGTGCAGTTCCAAACATCATACACATTCTAAAATCCATCCAAACATATTTCGAAAGTCGTTAAACAAAATACAAGTGGAAGAGGGTCTATGTTACCCACCTATCAAAGCAAAAACTGCACAAATGATCACTGAGGGTTGTTTTTAGTGTTTGATGTTTGGAAGTGTACCTATAGTTCTAATAAGAGGACTCTTAGAAGAGATGTAGAAGTTAAAGAATGACTAGAGAAGCGAAAACGACGCGAAACGATAGAAAACGACACCAACAGCTCTTTGGTCAAAAATGACCTATTCACAAATTCCGACCAACTTCGACAAGCTAAAACCCCAGTCAAAACACTTAGTTAACCCCTCAAATTCGTATTACAGCTAGATTAGGAAATAATAAGCTCAGTTTTCCAGAAAAACCGAAAAACTTCGCCTCTCCCTAGGCTATAAGTAGGTTATCCTCACTGCCAACAAAATCCAATTCCAAGGTATTCAAGGGACCTTGGTTACAACCCAACTCAAAACAACATATTCTAACCAACCAATGCATAAACATAAGCATTCATAGCATAACACTCTAGGGCCACATATGGAAGACAAAACCCCAACTCATAATCTTAAAATATGTAATCTAACCGTGGAAAGTTGTTAAAAATAGATTTCAACCCCAATCACTTTCCAACCTCCAAAACACTAAAAACAACCCATAACATACATAAATCATAACATATAAGGCTGCAAAGAGGGTTTTTTTCAGCCATAAAGAATCCTACAAAACTTGAAATTAAAGCTTGGATCATAAAGCCCATAAGCCATAAAGTGCTAAAATACATAAAATCTTACCTTCCAAGTGATTTATACTTGATATCCAAGAAAATTTTGGGGGAAAATGGGGAAGAGAAGTTTCGGCCAGCAGCTAGGAGAAATGAGGAAGAAACAAAGCAAGAAGAAGACTAAAAAGATTCCAAGGTTGACCCAAATAGTTCCCCATTTGACCAAATAGTCTCCAAGTTGACTATTTAACCCAAAAACTAATTTTTGCTACTAAATTAACATTTTTTCTGAATAATTCAGCCATCATACAACACTCACACACCACAATGCACTAATTACACTTAGTCCAATTTTTGACCCGTTTACCCGCCGAAACCGAAATCGCGTATGCTTACACAAACCGAAAAATTTGCCGAATTGAAAAACGAATAAGTTGAAGTACTTTATGACTAAAAATAATATGAAAAACATTTTAAACCAGTTAAAAAAAATCAAAGAACAAGGCTAGTAAAATACTGGGTTTCACATATGGTATAATCTCTAAGATGTTGGGGGTTGGCATTAGTATTAATCTGGTTGCCATTGTTACCTGTAACCTCCTCTCGTTCATTCACAACTCAGTTTGGATTCACTATTAGATTGTCACCTCGATTTGATTCTTGTCGTCTATGATTTCTAATTATAGTCCATTCAATTTGCAAGTCAATCGGATGAAATGGTTGATTGGACGAACGAGTATCTACCATAAACTATAAGAAAAGAAAACCAAAGATCAAATATCAAAGACCAAATCCAAACAAAATGAGAAAACAAGAAATAATTGTAAATAAATAACAAAAGAATAAAAAGCCTAATCTAGTAAGACTCATTATACCTAATATTGTTACCAAAAAAAAAAACCCAAGTTTAATGGTGCCAAAAACTTATTCTGTGAATTGTTGAATAGGTTTTTGAAAACAATGAATAAGTAATCCTGTCAATAAAAAGAAACCATAATTATCCTAATCAACTCCCACATACTCACAAGTATATGAGGTGAGTTTGTTTATAGGATTAGTAAAGATCATTCCCACAAGAACTATTGGAACAAGTATTAGGTTCATAAGCCTATTTACTAGTTAGACGAAATAATCAAGGGATTATGACTACACTTAAACAAAATTTAATCACGATAAATTAAAATAAAGACAAGAATGTAAAGTACAAATCCTATGTAAAGCAATTAAATATAATTGACTAAAACCCTAAATCAATCTACTCTACTTGCAAGAATTTAATCAAGAACGAGAATTTAAATTAATCTACTCCTATAAAAGCGATTAAGAATGATGAAATAAAACCTTAACTACTCAACTATGGAAGCAATTAAGGATATAAATTGCAATAAGACAAAAACAATAATTAAAGAACTTCAAGAACGCAATGAAAACAAGTATTGAAATGCATAAAAGTAAATCAAACTCAGTAATTGCAGCAAAAACCAATGTTGATGATTGTTGAATATTGAATTCTTGACAATAGAACAAAATTATAGCTTGAATGCTTGAGAAAATCTACCCTACGTCTAAAGTAATGTTCTAACTATTAAAACTAAAAACGAACGATGGCCAGTGATGGATTCTTGTTTCCTCCCCTCCTATTGGTGGATTTATAGGTAAAATTAGGGGTTTGGGCTCTGGAATGATAAGTACACAAATTTTCACATAAATGGGTCCATGAGAGGATTTTTCTTCCAAAATAATCAAGCCCATGAAATTTGTCCGACGACACACACCTGGGCACTGCAAATTGGTCGCCCATGGGCGTGCTGGCAGCACCTACTCCAAATTCCTCTTCAATTTTGACCATTATATTTTTGGGAAAACTCAAAACATGAATGTTGTAGTACTGTGTCTTAGCTTTCCAAAACATCTTGAATCACCTATCCAATTGGAGATTAGACAAGAAAGTTATGCTCAATCTACCAAGCTGTGTCCACATTGCTCCTCTCCAGGGCATTTAAATTCCAATTTTGCAAGTTTCCTCCAATTTTGTGATCAATTTTAACTCTTTCTTCACTCAAACCCTACAAAACTCAAAATAAACCATTTTAGGTCATAATTATTGAATTCTTGCTCATACAACACTAAAAACGAGTTAAACGATACATAAAATATACGATATTTATGAGCTATCATAATGCTTCCAAAATCGTGGTAAAAAATGACTTTTTATCACAATTTTAGTGTCTGTGATAGCAAAATAGTATTTCCTACGTTGTTTATTGTCAAGGCTCCAAAACTGTTGTAAATAGTCATTATTTGGAACGACTATATTTTAATTGTGATAAAAAGCACTTTTTTTTTACCACGACAACACGTAACTGTGACATAAAAAAGTTAGTTTTGTCACAATATTCCTAATGTGTGATGTATTCAAGATTACCTTTTGTAACTTTTGTAAATAATTTTCTGATTCAAAATACTATTAGTGTTTTTTATTTGTTCTTTCTCTAAATTTGTCTGTAGATTGCCAATATATTACCAATATTTTGTCTTATGAGCACACACATATGTGTATGTGTATATTTAGATATCCACTATATTTCTTAAACTAAATAGGAATGCATACTTAGTATAATATGTTACGTATACTATGAAAAAACAAATTAAACAATTAAATTCATTTTTGTAAAAGGAATACAATGTGGCTAGATAAAAATATGGGCAAATCAGAAAGAAACTCTCTTGTGATTTGTTTAATATTTATATTTACCTCATATAGTTTACAAACCTACAATCTATCCTAATTTTTTTAGAAAGTGGATAGAAAACTAAAAACCTAACGGATTTAAGCAAAAAGTCAAAATACCCCGATGCTTAGTACCATTCAATGCCCAAAAACACCATCTACTAAAAGGAAGGGTTGTGTTCTATATTAGAATACATGACTAATCTTCTGGGATTTGAAACTTAAAATGACTAAAATAATCCTTTGAATCAAAATTCTCATCCTCCTAACGATCACTTAACGGTTTCACTATAACCCAAAACCAAACGGGCAAAATGTAGATTTTCACAAATCATAGAGGGTAATCTGAACATCCATCAAACCATAAAGAAGTTCCTAATTTATCCTAGAAAGATTTTAAAATACAAAAGAAAGTTTATAAAGTCTATACAACGTTTAAAAATAACATTTGATTCTATTAGCTTTTAATCAAATTATAAAAATTTAGTTTAATTAGTGAATAAATTCAAAGATAATTCTTTGTGAATTTTTTAGAAAAAAAAGTAAAAAAATAATTGAAAATATAATCAATTGTAAGATTGGCTGGATATTAAGGTGCATATACAAAGTCAAAAAAGAATGTAGTTTTATTTTTGACGACCTCGTAATTTTTGAGAAGAAACCAAAATAAGTTTAACTTCCCACTTTCTTTATAACTTTCCACTAATTCAGGAGATCTAGAGACTTTGAACTATAATTTGCATAATATTGGCTGCAAAGGGCCGGGATGGAATTGCTGCCCTCATAATTTTGCTCTAGATGTCACAATTACTCTTCTATTTCCCCTTACATTCTAAATCAGATTTTTATGTGCATAATTTGTTGGATAAATTATAATGGTAATGGAACACTTGAGTTGTGCAAGGAGTTGCACTATCCTAAAGAAAATATTTCAGGTGAATTGCAATGTTTCCACAGGATTAAACAAGCCTTCCTCTGAAGCAGAGGGAGCAGGAACAGCAGAATTAAACCAGCATTTAGTAGAGAATAGAGAAAGGAAGGAAGAGCTGGATGTCTTTTCGTATGCACTGAAGGAACTGCTGAAGGGTGGTATTTGTAGGACAATTTTAGAACTTTGAGGGGAACATTGAGATAGAATTTTCTGGTAAACATTGAGAATTTTCAGCAGGAAGAGCTAGTAGGAATTAGGGCTGATCAAGTAATCTGGAAGACCAGATAAAACAGGTAAAACGTGAGTAGATCAAGTAAAACTCTGGTAAACAAGTATGGTAATTTAAAACTTCAATACCAGTTTACTAAGCCCAAATAAGAAAAATTTTAAAATTGGATTGGGCCATATCTAACCCACGTGCAAGGAAGGCAAATTTGCACGAGCCCACGACTAGTTCTCTAGTCATCACAAGCCCACTAAGGTGTCAATTAGTATAAGGTGATGTAAGGCTCAATGACTTTCCAATGTGGGATAGAACACCTTTTGAAATATTCATTATATACCAACAATCCCCCATATATTTCGAAAGACTTTGAATAAAAAGAGTAAAGATTTGCTGCATCTGTATGGGTGCAAATGCAATCAGTTTGGTGTCTTTTAGACTGTGAACCAATTTTAGATTGATAGAACATAACATACAGAATTATTGGTGAAATACAACATTTTGATGAACCAACAATTCTTCTTGTACGTCAGAGATTTTACCAATCACATTGGTAATCCAAAATTTTGTTACTCAACGCTGTATAGTTTTTGCCCAAATAGACTGTGTGCGTGCCTGTTTGTTCATGAGAGCTCTAAAGATTTGGCCAAAATCTTATAGGAGCGGCCCCACTCCATCTCATATAGGTGAATTCATCAAGTGTATACTGCTTTAAATATACCATTTTTAAGGAATATGAATTCATTAAGAGTTTTTAACTCATCCTCAGAAATTGTAACAGTCAAAGAACTCATCTTGGGAAGGACTTAAATTGAAGTGCTTCAGTGTCAATATTGATTTGTTATTACCCATATGAACCTATTTCCTAGGATCTCCAATCACATAGGTTGGATTACTATCTTTATTGATATCCTGTTGGCCTAAGTTCCATTTCCTTTGACGTTTGAAGAACTAATTTTCTTCCCACAAGATTAGTCAGAGGATCGACTAGATTCACTTTTGAATTTATATAGTCAATGGAAATTACTACATCTCTGAGCAGCTACTTTACAACATTATGTCTCAATTTCATGTGTCGACTTTTACAATTATAAGATTTTTGCAATCACAATGTATGGATATAGGAGGTTGCAAATCCTTAGTTAAAGGAATATTAGCTAAGAAGTTTCTTAACCAATCAGCCTAAGAACTAGCCAACTCCAGAGGTACAAACTTTGATTCCATAGTTGATCTAGCTATGATCGTTCGTTTGGTTGATTTTCAAGCTATTGCACTACCTCCAAGGGTGAATACATAACCACTAGTGGATTTAGTCTCATCAAAATCGGTGATCCAATTTACATCACTGTAACCTTTTAAAACAGTGAAAAATCTGCTATATGGGATATCATAATTCATGGTACCTCCCAAGTATTTCATTAGTCTAACTAATGCAAACCAATACTCTAGATTGGGATTATGAGTATATCTACTCAATCTATGCACAACATAAACTATATCAAGTCTTGTGAAATTCATTAAATGCATCAGACTCCCAATAATCTAAGCATATTTAGACTGAGCAACTGGGTCACTGTGATTCTTTTTCAATTGAGTGCTATACATTCTAGTTAGTATCAAAGGAGTGCTTACAGGTTTTACATCAAAATTTTCAAACTTCCTAAGAAGTCTCTCTACATAATGTTCCTGTGACAACATAATAACATCTCTTCTTCTTATGACTTTAACACCCAGTATTATATTTGCTTCACCCAAATCTTTCATATCAAAGTTAGAAGACAAAAAATATTTAGTACTTTGTACAATGTTTAAACTTGTACCAAATTTAAGCATGTCATCAACATATAACTAGATTACCACATAATCACTATTCACAACTTTAATATATACACATTTATCCACTTTAACAGAAGAAAATATGTCTCTCATTAAGACTTGATCAAATTTATCATGCCACTATTTAGGAGCTTTTTCAAGGCCACAAAGAGATTTAATTAATTTACAAACTTTATTTTCTTGTCCAAAAACTACACATTCTTCTATGTGAACCATATAAATCTCTTCTTCTAAGTCACCATTTAAAATCGCTATTTTGACATCCATTTGATGAACTAATAGAAAAGGTTTATAAATGGAAGCTAAGGCAAATAAAAGCTGAATGGAAAAAATTCTCATTACTAGTGCAAACTTATCAAAATAATTTTGTTTTTGAGAAAATCGTGTTGCTACTGATCAAGCTTTATATTTATCTACCGACCCATCAGGATTAAGTTTTTTTTGAAAATCCATTTACAACCAATAGGTTTTGCATCAGGCAGTAAATCAATCAAAATCCAAGTTTTATTTTTCATAATAGAGTGAATTTCAGTCATTATTGCTTCTTTCCACAATTTTGCATCAGAAGAAGAGATGGCATCAAAGTAAGTTATATAATCATTATCAACAATAAAGGTTTGAAAGTCATTTCTGTAAGAAAATTCTTTTCTAGGCCTTTTGCTCCTTCTCAATTCCTCTTCAGAGGTTACTTCTCTATTTATTTTAATAGGTGCATGGGAAATTTTATTAGATAGTGGAAAAATATGTTCAAAGAATTCAGCATTTTTTTGTCTCAATAATTATAGTTCATTATCACTTTCAAGTACATCACTATTTAAAACAAGAAACCTATATGCAGCACTATATTCAGCATATCCAATAAGTATACAATCAGAAATTTTGGAACCTATTTTTCTCTTCTTAGGTTCAGGCAAAAATACTTTGGCAAGACACCCATACACTTTTAAATATTTCAAATTAGGTTTATAAACATTCCATAATTCATAAGGTGTTTTACCACTTCTTTTATGTAAAATCCTATTTTGTAAGTGACATGCAGATAAGATAGCTTCACCCCACAAATTATCCGGTGCATGAGAACTAACTAACATAGAGTTTATCATTTCTTTTAGTGTTCTATTTTTCCTTTCAGCTACTCCATTAGATTGAGGTAAATAAGAAGGTGTTATTTCATGAATTATTCCTTCTTTTTTGCAAAAATCATTCAAAGATAAGTATTCTCCTCCTCTATCTGATCTAATTCTTTTTATTTTTTTACTAAGTTTATTTTCTACCTCAGTTTTATAGGAAATAAAAGCATTACCTAAGCATTGTCTTTACTTCTAATAAGCACAACTTAGTAAATCTAGAAAAATCATCAATAAAAGTCACATAATATTTTTTACCACGTCTAGTCATAGTTTGTTTTAAGTCACCTAAATAGTATGAATTACAGACAATAATTTGATTTCTCTATTTATAAAAAAACAAGTCTTTTTGGTAATTTTAGTTTCTACATATATTTCACATTTATCAATACTAGTTGAATTTAAGCCATATATTAAGCCTATAGATTGCATTTTCTTTATGTATGTAACATTAACACGTCCTAATCTAGCATGTCATAAAGAAATTTAATCAACAATATAAGTAGAAAGTGATGCATTTTCATGGATAACATTTGAAATGTTCAAGACAAAAAGTCTCTGGTTACAATAGCCCTTTCCCACAAACACATTGTTTTTGGTCATTACAATCTTATCATATTCAAATGATATGTGTATATGGCAATTTCACCAATCGATCATTGACACACAAGATAGTTCAACTCTATGTTTTATATCAAGCACTAATTGAAGAATAACCCGAATTCCAATTCAAGTTGATTCTTGTTTCTTTCTAAAGTTGGTTAATTTTCAATATGCGATCCAATTAACCCTAAGTATTAATTTAACCCAGACAGTGCCAAAGATTAATTAATAGAAGCATTAAAATCAATAAGAACAATTAGGCTAATTAAACATAAACACACACGGTTATGCCAATTAGTTGATTAATTTCCCTAAATTCAATAATACTAATCAAGTAATTATCAAATTTAGTTGCTTCACAAATTGAATTAAGAACACGTGGTTAAAACAATCTAGCTATAGATTAATTCTAATAACTCAATTATTCTGCAGCAATAACAAATTAAAAAAAACAATCATAAAATTAATTGCTGAAAAATAATCAATACTTGACATATAATTGAATAAATTCAAAAACAAAGAGTCTCACAACATAGTAGAATTGACTATGGGTTCAAATCCCTCGACCAAGAAAAGGGTTTAGGCACTATTTGATATGAGTGCCATAGAAGAATGAACAAAAATTTTCTACTGCTGTATACCCTAGATAAAACGTCAAAACAACAGTGTTCTTCTCTTTTTCTCACCCTACTTGGTGTATTTATATTAAATATTAGGGTTACAATCAAGGCCTAGGGATAAGAATATGAAATTGGCTGAAAAAGAGTCCAATCGGGCGAAGAGATCTGCCAAAAATCCACAAATATGTAATACTGCTATTTTGGGCGCACATGCACTGCCTATTTTGGGTGCATGTGTGCCCTAGGCAGAGCTGGAAATTCCTCCTCTAGTCACAGTGCACATGCACTGTACAACCCAGCGCATGTGCGATGGACCACCACTTTCGGCTTCAATTTTGACCCTGATGTATACCGAATTTGGCAAAATTCAAAACATGAAAGTTGTAAAACTCTTCAATATATTTTCAAATCATCCAAAATCATCTCAATAAGAGCTTGGACTCAAAAGTTATGCTTGAAATACGAAACAGGGTCCAAACATGGCTTCATATTCATGCATGTTCCGCCCTTAGCATTTTCTTTCATCTTTTCCATCTTTTTCAGCTCATTTTCACTTTAACCCTACAAAAACTAAGAATAACCAAATTAAACTCAATAATAACTCAAATCTTGCTTACAACATATAAAAACGTGATAAATGACACATAAAATACAACACAATTATGAACTTATCAATATGTTGGGTCATAGTTTGATGAGCTGTTATGTCTTCAGTACTAGTATAGGTCATCGAATATATTGGCAAGTGAGCGAATGACGGAACCATTGAGGATTAGACGGTATAAAGGTGACTACTAGTCATATCATATGTAGCACGAGCATGTCTTGCACCATATTAGATTAGCTGGATTCGAGGGGTTATAATGCATAGGTAATATTTCGTACGATCATACTTTGATTACAACACTTGTTATTTATTTTGTACAATCAACAACCCAGCAGCAAACTTCTCTGTTAGCGAGATCTCTTTGACTTTCAAACTCTTCTTCAAGCATTTTTTGTTATTTATTGGTCTAGACCTTCATTTCCTTCTCATTAGTCATCTGCCATTGATAAAATTTTGCCTACCACAAACTTTTGTTTGGTAGCATCTTCAACAGTAACTTTTTTAATTAATGCTTTCCAAATAGTTTTTGCTTCCTTGTAACTACAGTACACGTCAACCAATTCATTAGAAATAGTCTGTAAAATACTGTGGCGACATACCTTATTGGCATGCTTCTTGTGCCTTGACATCATGATCTAGACTAGGCTGTGGATGGAGTAGTGCATGTGCAACTCCATGGACATCGAGCAGTGAAAACACACATTCTTGCCACCGTTTGAAATTTTCATTTGCAAAAGATTCAATTTTGGATATGTCTGGAAAAGGCTTGGAAAATAGAGAGGTGATAGGAGTAGTTGCTGAAGCAGGTACAGTAGATTACGAAGATTGAACATTATTAGTAGGAACAATAGCAGTGTTGGAGGCCATAGTTTCTTTAGATTGTTGGATAAATTATAATGGTAGTGGAATACTTGAGTCGTGCAAGGAGTTGCACTGTCCTACATAAACTATTTCAGGTGAATTGAAATGTTTCCACAGGAGTAAACAAGCCGTCCTCTGAAATGGAGGGAGTAGGAACATAATTAAACTAGCAATTAGCAGAAAGTAGAGAAAGAAATGAAGAGTTGGATGTTTTTTTGTATGCTCTGAAGGAACCGCTGAAGGGTTGTATTTATCAAACAATTTTTAGAACGTAAAGATAGGATTTTCTAGTGAACGTTGAGGAAAATATTAAGAATTTTCAACAGGAAGAACTAGTAATCAGGGCTAACCAAGTAATCTGGAAGACCAGATAAAATAGGTAATTTTGGGTAATTTACCAAACTTGTTTACTAAGTAGCTGCTAGGTAAAGTAGTAGACTGCGAAAATTGAACATTATTAGTAGGAATAGTAGCAGTGTTGGAGGCCATATTTTATTTAGATTGTTGGATAAATTATAATGGTAACGGACTCCATACTTGAGTCCTGCAGGAGTTGCACTATCCTAAAGAAACTATTTCAAGTAAATTGAAATGTTTCCGCAGGATTAAACAAGCTTTTCTCTAAAGTGGAGGAGCAGGAACAACAGAATTAAACTAGCAATTAGTAGAGAGTAGAGAAAGGAAGGAAAGTTGGATGCTTTTTCATATGCTCTGAAGGAACTGTTGAAGGGAATGTTGTGATAGGATTTTCTAGTGAACGTTGAGAATTTTCAGCAGGAAGAGCTAGTAATTCGGGGGAACCAAGTAATTTGGAAGACCAGGTAAAATAGGAAAAACGTAGGCAATTTTCCAAACTTGTTTACTGAGCCCAAATATAAAAAATGTAAAATGGGATTGGGCTATTCTAACCCACGCGCAGGGGGAGGCAAATTCGCCAGTTTGAACTTGAATTGGCCCAATTTGGCCCTCTTCATATTTGCGCGCGAACCCACCACTAATTTTTTAGTCATCACAAGCCAATTAAGATGTCAATTAATATAAGGCTTTTGATGTAAAATTCAATAATTAATCTAATGCGAGATAAAAAGTCTTTTGAAGTACTCATTATATACCAACAGAATTTTGTGCGTTCCTAAAATCGAGTCTACTACCAGGTAAAGTATCTCTTTTATTTGCTGATTTTAGTGATATTAGATTTAGGGCTTTACGATTCATAAATTTGCATACTGAAATAATAATATGAGATTTAAAATTCATATGTGAAAGCCATCTAATCTATTGATTATTTCCCCAGTAGAATGTTTTGTTATGATAATATTCATATTGTTTAGCTGTTAATATATGATAAGTCTGATCCAAATTGCCACTAATCTATTTTCAATAATTGATGGACCCAAATCAAATAGATAAATAATTAAGCAAAAATGCCACAAGAAAAACAATGGAGAGAAGGCAAGAAATTTGCGGCTCTGCTGATGATAAGGAACGGGGACGACGGCATCAACGCTAGCCAAAAACAGACTAATATTTTTAAAGCGCTATGCGGGATCATGGTGTTGCTTCTGACAAAACTAAGGTTATGTTTGGATGGATGGATGGATGGATTTAAATTGAAGGAAATATTTGAAATAAATAAATTTGAATTGAATATATTTAAAATGACATAAAATTTAGATAAATTTTTAATTTATTTATTTAACTATTAATATCATACTATTCACTTGTTGGTGAATTTCAAATTTACAATTAAATCAAATAACTTATTTATTAAATAATTTATTATAAATTAAAATTTCAAATCAAATTTATCCATCCATCCAAATACAATGCAAGAGATTTCATCCCATGTGACTAGTACTACTACTTTACCACTAACTCTACTAACTAATGACACGTGGCCACAAAGCAAATAAAACATATAAATGCATTCTAAAAGCTTGGTTTAATTAATTTCTACAATATAATTATTTATAATTGAGCACTTGTAAATTACTAATGGGTTGTGACTGCTTGTGATTGGCTTGGTGTGCTTGTAAACAATCTATTATCTTGTAGATAGTAATTTCTGATTTATAAGATCCTTTGTGTGCTAAAATTTGAGCCATGGGGAAATCATGTATAATATTTATCATTTATTCACTCAACAAGATTTCAGGAGACAAGATTATAAAACAAGTGTTTTATCTAATCCAACAATAAAAAAAGCATCATTACTTTAAATGGCCATGCACAGTAGTTTTCTGGAATTGAAGGGCTATCAAAACTCGGTAGCAAATACATACTTAAGTTATCTACTGCCTACTAAATCATTTTAAAAAGTTTACAAAAGCTCAAAATCACAAGAAGAAAAAAGGCAAATAAAGAAGGCACATGAATTAACTGTTTGCGGTGGTGGATATTTACTCCTGTGTTTGTTGTATAACTGTAAAGTATTAAACTACTAAGAAATAGCAAACAAAAAAGGCAAAAGAGTACTACGACAATAGCACATGATTATGCTTAAATAATTTTGATCCCATTTTTAGTTGTTATTTATTCTCATTTTCGTGATTACTTAAGTATGTACAACTATGCTTGTGTTTATGTTTGCTAATTTTTTTCAGTTATATCTATTTCTAGCAAACACAAGAACTTCAAAAAATAAAAAGTTGGGAGTGTTATCAATGAAGTCTAATTAATTTTTTCTTGTATTTGCTAGGGAACAACTTCAAGGAGTTACACAATTGGAGCTCTGTTGTGTTGGAATCTACTTTCAACAAAGGTATGACTATTTGTTTAGTAAATTAACTTAAAATAGATTACACCTTTTTCCACATTGAAGACTTATTCAAGTTAATGGATCTGAAATGCTAATTTTATTGACATACTGCCTTTACTGGTTTGGAAACTATTAATTTCTTGACTACTTTAACTGCATATTGTCATAATTGAATATATTTTTTTTGTTTACATTATCTTCATTCTCTCATTTTGTGCTTGCACGGAATGAAAAATTCATATAACAATAATTCTCATGATATGAACTGCATCTTTAATTTTTTATGATTTCCAGACTCGCATCTTGACTTGAAAACATTTGTATACTTCGAAGTATCCAAAAGAAAACCAATCCCTCAACCCAACTTTAAAAACAGCAAGACAATGTCTAAGGAATCAAAATCCAATTCCAAAGAAGTACCACCATTCCATAAATAAATGCTACTCAAGCCTTTATCTTCTCACTTTTGTATTGACAACTGGAGTCCTTGATCAAGACATTCCCTTATTAGCTGCAGAACATTAAATTGCACAAATTGCTTTAAAAAAAAAAACTGCTCGTCAGACTGCCGTACACTGTCGATCTTCATCGTTTGGCCATTACCCGCTGCTGCCGTTGCTTTGTTGTTATTGCCGTCAAACTTAGCGTGGTACAAGAAAAAAATTTCCTACTGAAATTTGTTTCTGTTGCTGCTTCTGGTTTGCTGAATTTTATCGCCGCTGCAGCAGATCGTTGCTCCAGCCGCTTCCGGTCGTTATTAGTATCAAAGAGATATAAGCAGCCTCCCCAAAGCACAATCCTACATTCATCTTGGTTTGAAGTATGGAAAAGACGACCATAATACAATTAAGAGAAAAGAAGCCAGGACGAATCCTAAGAAGACTACGGAGACAATGATGGACAAGGCTTCCCAAAAGCTCATAGCAGTAGACGAGCCTCCTTCAACGAGGCAAAAAGGCCAAAATCATGCATCAACTAGCTTGAGAGGAAAGCAAGTAATGGAGATGGGACAACCAACTTCGGTCAAACAAACAAATGTTGAGGCTCCAAAAGTTATCGAAACACCTTTATTGAAAGGCATCGAGGACATGGAGATAAATATCAATATCATTCCTCCAAAGAATCATGAGATCCTCTCAACTTCTTGGGAAGCATCGAAAAATAATATGATCTAGATATTGGATGATAGAGAATTTGCTCAAGTAGAGGGTAAACATTGAGAGGAAAGCAAGGAGAAAGCAATAAAGATCATTATTGAAAGGCACGTTTGGAGAATATTTCTATTACATCATCATTTTCCGAAACTACACCTGCCTCAAAGATGTCACCAAAAGAATTGGCTGAATACGTAAATATACTTCATATATTTTCCTCCCTTTCTTCATGCGTCTTGACATTACTTTAACTCTCTCCTTTTTTTAGTTCACTACCATTGAGGCACCTGTGGAAGAAGTTGGAGTCCATTTATTCAGTAATCAAGACATTATCATCAATGAAACGAACACGGATAGAGAATTGCATAAGAATGTTACTGGCAATCCAAATATGCTTGGATCAACAATTGACAAGCCAGTATAGGATTATGCTCCATCAAAAATACCATTGAATCACCATGAAAGTTCCACAAGCAAGTTAAGAACACCAATTTCTGAATTTCATTGCCGCAAGGTGATAAAAGCATGCCAACGAAAATATATACAAAGCCTGTGGGAAGAACTTTGCAATGATATCTCAAACACTTCCATAAACCAAATCTCTTCTTTGGAGGAATGTATCAATGAGGTAGTTGAAAAAATAACAACGATAGATTCTTCAATTGCCCTTCCTCTAAGAGACTCTTTAGCAGGCTTGCTCACGAAGGCCAAGAAGTATGACTTTTCAAGAGTTTTAGCATCATAGAAGATTTCAAGAGAACCATATGCAGAAATTCTCTCCAAGGCAAATGCACACCTTTCGGAAGTCAAAGCAATGGAGGAAAAGGTAACCAACCATCTACAAAGTCTTCAAGGAAAACGAAAATCTATTGAGGATAGAAAGATCATTCTTCAAAAAGATCTTGATGATTTGGAGAAGCAAAACATGGAAGTTAGCTCGACCATTGACCGAGAATATGAAAATCTCAAGCAAATGCAAGTTGTGAAATATTAACAGGGCAAGATCAAATCTCTTCCATCAAAAGCACTACCTCTCTCACAAATGAAGATGCTAAGGAGCTTGAGGAGATGAAAAACATCCTTGAAGCAAGCAAGATAGTCATAGTGGACCTCAAGTTTGACATTTGAATTATATCAAACCCTTTTTTTTTTTTTTTTTGATTTAAGAACTTTATTTCTTTTCCTTAAATTTCGTTTGTTTGGAAACTTTTCTTTCAATAATAAAGACATTAATTACTTTTCCTTATCTTGCGATTTTTTTTTTTTCAAAACAAGTAAAGTAACTAACATCTATGAATTTAATTTGAAATATTGTTTCCATCACATTTTTCTTTGAGGAAAATGAGTTGGTTTTAAGAGGGTGTAACTGAACTTAGAAGTTGTCCTCTAAGCTGCCTACGCATCCCAAAAGGGAATCAAATCACACGTAGTTCCTTTTTTTTGTGAAAAAAAAATATGGGGGTTTTGCCATTCACAGTTTAACCTCTTGTGGGGTTAGGAGTATCCATTTGTTTACCACCTTAGACTTGGTGTCCAGGAGCAACATGCAGTTTAGGCTCATGCGTCAAGGAGCATCTAGATCATGCGTAGTATCGCTTCAAATATTTGCCATTGATGGGGCCAACCCTTAATCCATCTTCAATGATCAACTTGTACGAGCCATTTGTATAGACTTCTTGGACAATATAAGTGTCATCCCATTTTGAGACAAACTTCCTTTGACCTCAATGTGAAAGGATGATCGGTCTTTGAACAGTAAGGACGATACCACCAATTTGGAAAGAGCGCAGCCGAACTCGCTTATTGAATGCTTTAGAAAGGCGAGCTTGGTAACACTCAAGTCGTTGCTGAGCTTTCAACCTTTTCTCATCAAGTGCTTCCAACCCTTCAAGACGAAGGCGGGCATTGTCTTCTTCATTAAGGCCTTCTTGCACAGCAATCCATAAAGAAGGTATTTGACATTCAAGTGGAAGAACTGCTTCGACACCATAGCCAAAACAAGCGCGTATGGAGTCACTTGAGTAGGAGTTCGAAAAGTTGTCCTATATGCCCAAAGAGCTTCACCAATCCTTTGATGCCAATCTCTTTTTGACTTGTCAATAACTTTTTTTAGCAAATTGCATAGAGTTTTGTTAAAAGCCTCAGCAAGTCCATTCGCAGCAGCATAGTACATAGAAGAATTATGTTGGTTAAAGCCGAACTTCTCACAAAACTTGTTCATTGCAACATTGCAAAAAGGTTTTCCATTATTAGTGATGATATATCGTGGAACTCCGTATCGATAGATAATTTTCATGCGAATAAAATCAACCACATTTTCTTTCTTTACCTCTTTTAGTGCAATTACTTCAGCCCACTTCGAAAAATAATCAGTTGCAACTAGAATAAAGATATGTCCACCAGAAGACCTTGGCAGTGGTCCTACTATGTCTGATCCCCAAGCATCAAATGGCCAAGAAGAAACAATAGGATGCAACGGTTCTGGTGGTTGATGGATGAACTTGGCGTAAGAAACTGACAAGCTTGACATCTTCTTACATAGTCTATGCAATCCTTCACCATGGTTGGCCAGTAGTACCCCATACTTTTAATGCGGAAGTGCAACTTAGGGCCGGATTGATAAGCACCACATATTCCTGAGTGAGCCTCTTTCATCGCTTGCATAGCTTCATCCTCACCGAGACATCGCAGGAAAACTCCATCAAATGATCACCGATAAAGAGTCTCCTTATAGTAGATGAAGTGAGGTGCACGATGACGAATTTCAGTTTTTCTTTTTGCCTCATCAGGTAACTTCTCATAACTGAGATAATCAATTATTGGTTGACGCCAATCTCCTTCTCCACTTCATAGATAGAAACCACGTGAATATTTTCCTCTTTCACATCATCTCCTTCTTCAAAATGAGGAAGCACAACCCAACTTTGACATATTGGGATTTGAACTTGTTGATTAGGCAGGATGAGCATCGAAGGTAATTTTGCTAAGGAGTCAGCTTCTCGATTGTTCCTCCATCATTGGAACATGCTCAATAGTCACATCACCTAGCCACCCTATTAGTTGCCTAGCATAATTATAATATGGCCACAGCTCAGGTTTCTTGACTTCATATTTACCAAGGAGCTAATTGACTACCAACTTAGAATCTCCAAAAACTCTAAGTTGTAGTTGCTTCATATCAACCGCCATTTCGAGACCAAGGATAAGTGCTTTATACTCAGTGACATTATTTGAACATTGATGTGTTAAAGTGAATGAATATGGCAATATATCTCCTTCGAAAGTGATGAATACTGCTCCACCTCCAGCCCCTCCTTGATGTGCGGCACCATCAAAGTACATTGTCCAAGGCGGAAGAACTTTGACCTTGAAAACACCTTCATCTGGAAGTTTATCAATCAATTCCCACTCAGCAGGTATGGGATGATCAGCCAAGAAGTCAGCCAACACTTGTCCTTTGACAGCCTTCGCAGGAAGGTAAACAATTTCAAATTGTTGAATTTGAAGGTACCACATTGTGAAGACGATCTGACAGCACAGGCTTAGTTGTAACATACTTGATCAGATTTGCCTTGGATATCAAACGGACAGTATGAGCTTGAAAGTAGTGCTTTAACTTTTGAACGGCAAGTATGAGAGCCAAGCACAACTTCTCAATTGGCGAATAATTTAACTCATTTGGTGTCATCATCCGGCTTAAATAATATAGTGCATTTTCTTTACCCTCACCATTTTCTTGGGCAAGTAATGCTCCTACAGACCGTTCCTGTGTAGCAATATAAAGAATTAAAGGCTTACCAGGAATAGGTGCAGCTAAAACGGATGGTTTCGTGAGATATGTTTTTATACTTTTGAAAGCATTACTAAATGCTTCATCCTACTCAAAAGGTACACCCTTCTTCATGAAATGGCTAAATGGTTGACATCTCCCAGCCAAATTGGAGATAAATTTTCGAAGATAAGCCAATCTTCCTTGCAAACTTTTCAACTCATGAATGTTGCGCGGCTCCGGCATCCTCAAGATATAAGCATCGATTTTGGATTGATCAATTTCAATTCCTTGGCTATGTACAATAAAACCAAGAAACTTTTCAGAGGTAACTCCAAAAGCGCACTTCAAAGGATTCATCTTGAGTTGGTATCTTCGAAGTCTTTCGAACACCATTCTAAGATCTTGGACATGGTCAATTTGTTTCTTCGATTTGACAACGAGATTGTCAACATAGCACTCTACATTCTTGTGAAGCATGTCATCGAAGATCTTTTGCATGCCCCTCTTATATGTGGCTCCCGCAGTTTTTAAGCCAAAAGGCATGGCTTTGTAGCAATAAATGCCTTTGGGAGTTTCGAAAAGTAGTAAGTTCTTCATCCTTCGGTGCCATTTAGGATCTGGTTGTATCCCAAGGATCCATCCATAAAGGATAAGGTTTCATAACCAGTTGTGGCATCGACCATCAATTCAGTAATAGCTGTCTCTTAAGTCATCTTTCAGAAAAGCTTCATTGAGATCTCAAAAATCAACGCAAACATGAATCTGATCCATTCTTTTTCCTCACGGGGACTATACTTGAAATCCACGTTGGGTATTTTACTTCTCGGATGAAACTAGCTTCTATGAGCTTGTTTACCTCCATCTCAATTAATGGGATCAAATCAGGCCGAATTGTCTTTGGGCTTGTTTAACAGGTCTTGCACCTCGCTTAACGGCCAAGTGATGAACAACAATTTTCAGATCCAGGCCAGGCATCTCTTTGTAATTCCAAGCAAAAACATCCTTAAATTCGAGCAACAGTTCAACATATGCTTGTTCCTCTTCAGGAGTCAGCCAAGTACCTATGTAGATTGGGCAAGGATCATTACTTGTGCCAAGGTTAATTTCCCTCAACTCATCAACGGTTGCTTTATGCCTTCTTCCAATTCAGGAGGAGCATCTCCGACATCTTCTTCTTCCAAAGGCTCTTCGTTTTGAACAGTGAGATGGTTGTAGGAGGTAATGCTTTCCTTGTCTTCCTCCTTGATGCTTTTATCAATGATGGTTTCCTTTCCCACATTTAACAAATCACCGTGATGTATGAAAAGGTTAGTAACTCGTTTTCTTAAACTTCCATCATTGCAGGAAACATTATTTCCTTTCGTATTAAAAATATACTCTTGTGCCTTTGGAAAACTCAACCTTTCATGAATAGGTTGCTTCATCAAAACTCTTTCCGGTGGGCCAAGCCTATCAAACACCGAAACACGTGGTGTAACTTTTCTCAGTCTAACAAAGACTGATCGCCTTGAACCTTTCAACACAATTTCTTCTTTGATAGTAAGATGAAGAGTATTAGCTCTTTTAATTGCTATACGCACAAGAGAAGGTGGTCTATACCCAAGTCCCATTGATAGGTTGTTGACAGGATATCCTTTGTCTTTTAACATCTTTTGGGTAGAAGTCATGTCATGTGTCTCTTCTCCAGTTATCTCTGCAGGAAGCTTGCCCAAAGTTCCTTCTTCCTTAGGATCGTAACCAGCTTTTACGAGCAACTTGTATGCATTTGGACCAGTGAATCTCTCATCGGTTCGTGTTGTAGGTAATGAATTGTATTCTATTTCGGACTCCACCTTTGGTCGAACAAGGCCTTCAAGAAGAGTTTCACTATGCTTGACCACCTCAATTTTGGTGAGTGGTACAGTGAACTCCTTCAATTGATTGCATCCAACAAAAGGAGATTGACCTTCTTTTCTTTTTGACTTTGGAACATAGCGTAAGACATGTGTCTTAGATTTTGGACCATCTTCCTTCGATAACTCTTTCTTTGTGTTACCCTGCAGGTAGAATTTAGCATCAGCTAAGTAACTCTCGGCTTCAGTGAACGACTTTTCATCTGCAATTACTTTCTTTATGACACCGTTATGGCAATACTTGAAACATTGATGAAGAGTTGACGGTATAAGACCATTCTCGTGATTCCATGGTCTCCCAAGAAGCATATTATAAGATGTTTTTGCATCAATCACATGAAAAAGTGCACTTGAGGATAAATTCCCAATTAATAAATCAAATCATATCATGTTTGAAGACCAATGGCTCTTTGCCCCCCTTGATTGAATCTTGGATCATGAGACGGCTTTGTGAGAGTTCATCACTTGTGATTCCAAACTCCTTCATCACAAGTAAAGGCATTATATTCACAGCAGATCCTCCATCGAGAAGTATCCGATTTACTTTTTGCTCACGTGCATAGCCTGTTGCAAATAAGGGTCAATTGTGAGTTTTCGTCCCAAGCAATAAATCTTCGTAATAAAAAACAATCCTTGCTGCACATTTCTCAAGAACTTTACCAGCAACAGTGAGTTTCTTCTCAAATTCTTTATCAACTTCATCGTTATTGATGTTCACAACATGGCAAGATGCAAGGACGTCGTCATCTTTCAAGTATCCTCTTGGCATGAATTCTTGCAAAGTAATTGGTCGACGGACATTTTGAAACATCACACCACTTGGAGGGATTCATGACAAAATTTTTCTTCTTCTGGACTTTCTTTTTGCAACCTGCATTTTTACCATCCGAAATTTTGGCACGCAGCAGATTAGTCTTTTGCGCTTTAACTTTTCGGCTTCTTTTGCGAGTGACGAGTGTCCATTCTTCGTCTGACTGATCATTTGTGGCATCATCATCCTTCAACAATTTTTCATTTTGCCTTTCAAAAGGTACTTCATCTTGTGGAAAGAGGTTATCATATAATGGAACAGGATTGAAATCTCCAAATTTTATCGTGGGCTGTACTGTTCTTATCTTCGATCGAAGATGAGATACTTTACCATTCTTCAACAAATTGTGGGAGTCAGAAATTATAGTGGTCTGATTTGCACTTGCTTTATCTTCCTCATGCAAAATCTTGCCTTGGCAGGCTAACTCCATCACCTTATCTTTAAAAATAAAACACCTTGTGAGGGGATGACCAACCAAGCGATGGTAGCAACAATAGTTTGGATCATTAACTCACCTAGCTTCCTCCGACCGTTTCATCTCGGGGAGTTCAATGAGTTTGGCTTTGAGTAGATCATCAAACATGTCTCAAAAATTAGAGTCGAGGAAAGCATATTCTTTCTCTTGCATCTCCCTGAGTGTAGGTTTTCTTTGTGGCCTACCTTGCGCAGGCTTTACCATCTTGGACACCTTTTGGCAAACTTTTGTCGCGATCTTAACAGGTGCAATATTTGTTGTCATAGTTTCTTTGTTTCCAGACTTGAGAGAAGGCTTGCCCCCTTTCTTAAAGTCTTTTTTTCTTTATTCTTGCGAGGATCAGGAACAGGCAGTTCCTGATTTCCAAGGCCAATTTCAAGACTATGAGTTTTTGTTGCCAATTTCTCAAATGTCGGAGGTTGGATACCTTATAGGATATAACGAAATCCCCACTTCATGTCTTGAATGCACATTTCAATGGCGGACATCTCGGAGAGTTGGTCTCTACAATTAAGGCTTAAAGTCCTCCATAGATCAATATAATCGACAACTGGTTCATCTTTCTATTGATGGGCGTTGGAAAGTTCAGTCATAGTAACAATCCTCTTAGTGCTGTAGAATCAGTTGAGAAACGCTGTTCCCTCTCCAATTGCTCCCAACTATCAATCGAACCAACATTAAGATCAGTGTACCAGTCAAGGCGTTACCTTTTAGTGAGTGGAGAAATTGCTTGACCAACAAATCACCATAAGTTCAGGCATTATTACATGTCTCGACAAAGTGTGCCACATGCTATTTCGGATTTCCTTTATCGTCAAACTGCTGAAACTTCGGTGGTTGATATCCATAAGGCATTATCAAGCTATTGATTCTTGTGGAATAAGGCTTAGCGTATATAAGGTTCGATTTCGAACCACCTTCATATTTCACCTTGATCATACCTTCAATGAACTCCTTCAATTGATCAGCATGAATCATTCCATCAGAAGTCATGTGCACTTCTTTTGCCTTTCTTTGTTGTTTAGACGAAGTTTCTCCTTCTTGATGTCCTCCAGGTGCCTTTGAATCAATTTGATTTCTTCCGCGACATTGTCTTTCTTATTGACGATTTCAGTAATGATGGCATCTTGATCTTGTATACACGATTCATCATCGTTTTCATCATTCTAGTTAGGCTTGCCAGTTGATCCTCCAGAATTGAGGTTTGCATCACCATAGAAGGCATAATAGAAAATGCTGTAGAAATCGTAGAATCTTCTCGTATAGGAGATCTTGTATGCGGAGATCCTTGAGAAGATGTAGAATCACTTCTTGATAGGTTATCATCATGTTTCGAACCTTTGGAATCAGAACCTATTTTGAGTAGTGCGAGGGTTTTCTCGATTGAAGCTTCACATCTTTGAGCCCTAACACTGGAGAAGAGAGTTTGGGTGTTATCAAGCCAAACAGGGGAGTTGATGCGGATTGCATCTCTGGATTACATTGAGAGAGGGCTCTCGTTATGCTTCTTGTGGTTGGACCGATAATTTGTGGATTCGCAGAATCATATGCAGAACCCACAGTAGTTTTTGAGTCAACAGCATTAGAACAAGCAGGCATGGAATTTGTTGTTCTTTGGAGCCATTGATGTAGATTTATAGTTGAATATATATTCTGAAGCAAAGAGATGGAAGGTTGAGATGGTCCCACCGGGCGTGTCAAAATTGTGAGCAACAAAATATTTCAAGTCTGTCAAAAATTGAACAAACAAGAAAATATAGCGATAAAAATATGAATATATGAATATATAAAATAAAAGGTTACAATCTCTAGGATATTCTCAATATGTGGAGAAAATTCCTTCGATTCTTTACTTCAGACACGATCCGAGAGCTTCACAGCTTATTCCCGAACTGAGTATTGATTTCTTCAAATTTTGATATGGAAGACATGAAGAACACTTGATGAAAATCTTCAGATCTTGATATATGGAAGACTTGAAGAGAGAATTTGAAGATTCAGAACTTTCACAACTTTCAGACTTCAGAAATATGTGTGTATGTGTATATGTCTCTTGAACCTTTGAGTGATGACCCCTATTTATACATGTATGGGATGAGAGCAAGTTAGAAGACTTGCAGTACATGTATAACTTCTTACTTGCATACCAAGAAATAAATTCTTAATCTCTTTACACACATAAGAGATATCTATACATAGGGATTGTACTATTTTGATATTATCTCATTATTCTAATTTATAAATAAAGAGATAAATACTAAAGTACTTATATCCTTATTGGCCAAGTCTTGCAGACATAGGACATAACACAATTTAATTGGAAGAGTGACACAAATATATTTGATTGGTCGAACTACCTCATTTTGACATGTGGCGCAATATAATTGGTTTTAAATAAACCAATGTTCCAAAATATATATGACATATGGCATTATTTAATTAGATCATAAATATACCTATTAAATTAATTTATAGATAAATAATAATTTTAATTAAAATAAAATTTCATTGTCTATCCTTCTTTGGGAATCCATGTAATGGAGAGTAAAACATGCGGGTCGGGAATTTCTCGAGTTTGTACAAGCCTGAGGAAATTTCGTACTCATTTCGAATAAAATGGCATTGGCAGAGCTTGTTTCAATGCATGGACATGGATTCAGAAATGCTCCTCAATAATATAATCCTAGACCATTTCTGGGTTCCTTAGAGGATGGATATAATTCTTTCCTAGTTCAGATCATTAGCTACTCGAGGCCCAATTTCTTTTCATCATCAGTTACGACAAACAAATGCGATTGCGGACTCTCCTACGAGATTGACAAGTAGAACACACATTAATTCTGATTTTCTTCTGGATTGGACTCCTATGCATGTTTGTAGATTAGCTCTTATGTATGTAAGGATTTTCCTGTATTCTCATGTATAAACAAACTCTCTCATAAGAGACAGGTATGCAATAAATTGTTCAGTTTAAAAAAAAAAAATTACAAGGAACCCTTAGGTTTGAAAACCTAGATATTCTGTAAAATGCTTGAACATAGTAGCCTTGAAACCCCTCATTCGAAGATGGATGAGGATTTAAACAAATCAACAAATTTCAACCTTCGAATGACCACTTAATGAAATATTTAACAGTTTCACTTAATCAAACCACAAAAAGATAGATTGTATGTTTGTAAAATTTTGGGAGGTAACCCGAATATTAGTCAAACAGAAATAATTCTGTCTCTTATACACATCTAGATGTGTATAAGAGACACTATTGTAGTATGTGCACAATAATAATGCTTCTCTTCTACTTTTGTTATCTTCGATGATCTTCTACTTTTGATTAAGGTACATCATTATGTAGCTTTGTATAAGTAACTGTGATTTGTAGAATTTGCGACAGACTTGTCTGTTTTCCAGGTTCATTGGGATTTTATTGGCTCCTTAATGGTCAACCTATTAAATATAAAGTGGGGTTAGATTGGCATACCTATGCTATCAATGATTCAACCACGTTATGGTTGAGTCCATATTGACACATTGAAAATTTTCACTTGGAGTTTTTCCTTTGCATGAAATGGTATAGGCTCAGTGGTACAAAATCAATCCCTAATTTCGATATATGGTAAGTATTTTCCACGTGAGAAATGTAAAGAATAGTAAGAACGAAGGTAGTTACTGCGAAATCTCTCTCTCTAGAACATTAATTTGGGTTCACGCTATTCTCTCTTGGGTCGTTTCTTGCTTCCAAGCTTGATCTCTTTGATACCTCAAGCAATGAGATAGTGACAGCTGGTGGAATGACTCCTCAGCCCTCTGATTTCCCCTCCTCTCTGATTCTGGGAAAAAGGTATTAATGGAGAGCTCAAGCTGAGGAGCTCTTAGACTCAAGTGGTTAGTCTTCACGCTCTGGTCATAGGGATTGAACATCCAACCTACATGAGCAATTAGAAACAGTTTGTAAAAGTTACTACTAAAGATGTTGGTGAAGGCTTGGAGAGATGGAGCAAGGCTGTTATTGGATACTCTCTAGGGTATTCTTTTCCTTACGCTTGAATGAATTTGGGAATATAGCTTTTCTTCAAATTTGCTGATGAGAAGAGTAAGCTGCAGGTTCTGGAGAAGTCTCCTTGGCCACTTGGCAGTAAATTGCTTTTCTTAAGGCCCTAGACTCTTGATTTATGCCCGAGGAAGGAAGAATTTTAGTCTATTCCTGTATGGGAAAAATTTCCAAACCTCAAATTGCATTATTATACCTCTGCAAGTCTCAGTAAATTTGCTAGTTTTGTGGGCAGGCCATTGTTTACTAATAGACCTACTGCTGAGCAAAGTCAAGTGTTTTCATATGCTAGGATCTGTATTGAATTGAAAGGCACATTTGATTTACTAAATTTCATTCCTTTTGAGGATGAACATGGATGGCCTGCAGTTCAGGAAATTGTGTATGAATGGATACGTAGTTGCTGCACTAACTATCTAACATTTGGGTATTCAATTCAGAAATGCCCTTCTATGCCTAAAATTAAGACTAAGTGGATTCCTAAGCAGCCTGTGTCTGAACAAGAAGAAAAGGTGTAGATGCCAAAATCTTCCATTGAGCAGACACCTGTAAATCAGATGCCAGAATCTACTGTTAATAAGACAGGCCAAATGCCAATTTCTACTCTTGAGCCCATTGCAGAAGAAGTTGGAAATCTCCTTGCAATTCTCCTGAATTAAAGACAAACATTATTAGGGATCAAGAAGGTACTAAATCTGGACATTATGATGCTGATCATCAAGTTACAGCTATTACTCTTTCTAGGTCAAAAAGAACAGGCATTGCAAATCATAAACTCCTTTTAGTAGTACTTTAGAATTACATTCTGATGACTATCTCATACCCATCAAGAAAGTGGAAAAACTTTGCAGCAGTGCCAGAAGAAAGGTAGGTACTAACTCTTCCTCTCAATCCAAATGAAAATCCACTGTTGGAATGATAAGGGTTGAATGACCCTATAAAGCAAGAAGAAGTTAGAAAGATAGTCAAAACTCATAATATTGATATTTTTCATGTTGTTGAGAATAAAGTGAGACTTGAAAATGTTAATCATGTTTTCTCCCACTACTTACCATATTGGAATTTTGTTCATAAAGCTGTAGTAGGTATTGTTAGTAGAATTTGGATTTGTTAGAGGCCTGAGAAGGTAAATTGTACTCTATTATATAGTCACCCTCAGACCATTACTTGTCATGTAAAATATGGTAATGATAGGAATTTTGTGATAACTGTTGTCTATGGTTGCATTAAGCCTGCTGATAAAATCCCTTTCTGGAACCACATAGTTGGCATTAAATTTCTGATTCTAATTTTACCCTAGATCATCCTTGGTGATTTCAACACTATAAGGAATATCTCAAAAATAATTGGTAGCTCTGAGATTGATCTTGAGGCTATGGAAGACTTTAACAACTCCCTTGATGAATTGGATGTAGAGGAACATCCAGGGAAAGATTATTTCTTCTATACCTGGTGCAATAAAAGAGATAGTGCAGTTAGAATATAAAGTAGAATTGACAGGGTTCTTTGTCAATGAATTGTGGTATGCTAATTTTTCACTGACAGATATTGATTTCCTGGATCTTGGAATCTCAAATCATTCTCCCATATAGATTTATATAAAAGATTTTATTAACTTCGGTCCTAAACCTTTCAAGTTCCAAAGATTTTGGATGGGGCATGCAAAGTTCTTTGAAATACTATGCACATCTTGGTCAATGGATGTTAATGGGAATCCAGTGTATATTATCTGTCAAAAATTGAAAGTTTTAAAACAGGATCTTAAGGAGATAAAATAAGAACTATTATAGCTATAGATATTCTACATAACTACTAAAGTGCTTCACAAGAGAGAACAGCTGAAGGTTGTACAGGAGGCTTTGAAAATTGATCTTTATGATGCTGTTCTGATTGATCAAGAGCAAACACTTACCCTAGAATATGCTATGTTGGTTAAGAATGAGGAGGAGTTCTTTAAAGCTAAGTCCAGAATCAATTGTCTGAAGTCTGATGATAAGAATACAAAATTCTTTCATAGGCAAGTAATCTCTCATACAACTAAGAGTAGTATCCTGGCCTTAAAGAATGACATTGGGGAAAGAGTAACTGAGTATGAAGAAGCAAAATCTGTAGCCCTTAGATTTTATCAAAAGCTATTCACTTAAGGGATGTATTCTTCTAAATCAATATCAGCAGGCTCTTTTCAATATGAAAGAAGGAAAAGCTCATAGCCCTAATGGGTTTACTGTAGAATTTTTGAAGAAAATTTGAGCTATTAGGGTTATGATATTGTAAAGGCTGTTCAATACTGTTTTTAATGAGCATGATTATATGTACTTTCCGCTTACTAGCACTAATTCTTACCCTTGTGCCTAAAGTGGAGAATGTTGATGAAATGAAGAATTTTAGACGAATAGCTTGCAGCAATATGCTGTATAAGTGCTACTCTTCAATTCTTACTAGCAGGTTGATGAAAGTCATACCTTAATTGATTAGCAGTACACAAATTGCTTTTATCCAAGGGAGAAATATTATGGACAATGTATTACTGATGCATGAAGTTGTAAGGAACTACCACAGGAGGGGAGGCAGAGGTAGAGTTGTGTTGAAAATTGATATCATGAAGGCTTATGATACATTAAATTGGGAGTTTCTACTTACTGCCATGCACTATATGGGCTTTCCTGAGAAATATCCAGGTTGGGTCAAGAATTGTGTTTCCACAGCAAAATTTTCTCTCAATTTAAATAGTTCTAAGGTTGGATATTTGCCTAGCTCAAGACTATTAAGGCAAGGTGATTCTATTTCTCCATACTTGTTGAATCTCATTCCCATGGAAGTATTTTCAAAACTGTTTGAAGGTAATATTGCAGCTCAAGGGAAGTGATATCCACGGTTCTAGAACTGCAGATTCTAGTTTCGAGGAAAGGTGGAACTGGGACCATAACCTTGGGAGCCGATTCTGGTTCTGGTTCTGGAACCGGCAGTTCTGACCAGTTTTTCTAATTCCGACCAGTTCCAGTCACGTTTTTGGTCCCATTTTCGATCATGATTTTGATTTAGAATTTTTAAAAATAAAAAATAAAAGAATTAGAAAATATAATACTAAAAATATTAATGCAAGTTAATATGAGAAATAAAAATATTAATGCAAGTTAATATGAGAAACAAAAAACTGCATTTTAGTTATATGTCAATTGTAGATTTTGTTTTTGAAAAAAAAGTACACTATTGTATTATTTATTGAACCATTAAAAATTAAAGTAAAGATACATTTTGACTAATTTATAACTAAAAGATAATTTAAAGAAAAATTAAATGTATCAATTACATTAGACGAGACCTATAAGACTATAATAGGCTAAGGTCATTAAGAATTTCTTCAACGTCCGAATTCGTTTCACTTGAAAAAGCAGCTATAGTACTCTTATCACTCTCGTTCATATTTGCTTCTGTATTAATCTCGATCTTCTGGTCCCTTATACTCGTGTCATACCAATCTGTTAATAATGCTTGAATCTCTAAATGGTCGGGGCACAATTGAGACCATTTCCCATCCAAAATGCTCCCTCCCGAACTAAAAGTTTGTTCAACCACTACAGCTGATGCCGGTGTTGGTAAAATCTACTTTCCAATAAGAGAAAGTATGGGCTAAACCTTTGACTTATTACTCATCATTCCAATACCCAGAATTTTTTGGCTTCCCCTAGGTCTTGGCTATCATCATCTTGGAACTCAAAAGAAGTAGTTTGATAAATATCAAGTTTGGTACCACTAGCGTCACCCCTTGACTTTTTCAAAATATGTAATTTTTTTTTTTAGACGTGGGGATATTTATTGTACTCCAAGTAGTATTCCGTGGACTACTACTAGCACTATTATCACTACTACCAGCACGAATATGTAGAATTTGAATTTGATAATCACTATCTAATGTACGAATAAACTCTTTAGTTATTTCAATAACTTCAGTTGGATCCACTATATTGTCTTTAAGAACAATATATTCTGACATTTTATTTATTATAGTATAATATGCTTCCAAATACTGCATCAAACTATCAATTTAACACGAGAATCTAAAATAGAAGCAGCTAAATAAATAGGTGAAATATGATAATAATAATTATGCCATTTTTGTAACATATCAATAATAGCACTTTACAAAATAATGTCATTTACACTATCTTCTAAAATATTAACTATATCACATGCTTCGGGTATAAATAAATGAGATGTAGGAAAATAAATACCAGATAAAGTACAAGTAGCAGTATTAAAAACATGCAAAACTTTTACTATTTTTCTAAAAGTTTCCCATAGACTAGGATGCAAGTCAAAACTACTAGGAATACTCTGTTTCTTAAAAATTCGCATAATACATCATTATATTTGAAAGAATTATTAAGTAAACCATATGTTGAGTTCCAATGATTAGGAACATCATGAACAAATTTTTTAGGTTTTCTTCCTTTTTCAATACAAATTTTAGCCCACTTTTTCATTATTTTTGGACGGCCAATTAGGTAACTAATTGCATCCTTAATAGGTTCAATGGAAGAAATAAGTGTTCTCAAACATCTTGAACACTTAAATTTAAAATGTGACATGCACACCTAATATGAAAAATTTTACCAACTACTTGTGGTTCAGAATAATTTTTAAAACTCTAATGGATGAAGTATTATTAGTAGCATTAACAAAACCAATTGAAAAACATGTTATTTACCAAGCCATATTCGTCTAAAATCTCTTTAATCATATTACTAATCTTTATGGCTGTATGACTTTTATTAAATATATGAAAAGCAATTATCATTGTTTGCATAATCCAATTTTCATCAATCCAATGAGCAGTCCTTACACCCATGTAAGAATTTCTATTCCAATGATCACTCCAAATATCACTTCAAATTGAAATACGAACTTCTAATTTTGAAAAATATCTACCAAAATCTTTTTTGTTCTTTATAATATTTTGAAATTTCACGTGTAAAAGTTGTTCTAGGCATACATTTAACTTGTGGATTCACATACGTTTGTTGAAAATGTACATATTTCTTTTTTTTACCAAAACTAAATGGTAAATGTTCTCCACAAACAAAATTAATTAATTCAGTTTTATATTGTTGATCAGTAAATTTAAATATAGATTAGAAGATGAAGATGCATACTTGGATATTTGAGATTGCAGTCTTTTCAAACCAAAATTCCGTTAGATGTTCCTTCGTCAAGTACTTCGCTAGTGTTCTGTATCCGCTCTCTTTTTTTCAACTATAGTTAGCCTTGCAATAATTACAAATTGCATTAGTAGGATTTCCTTCGTTATCTAATTTTTTTGTAAAATATTTCATAAACATTTTGGCCTTTGGAGCCTTAGAAATAGGAGGTTTTGTTGATTTGCTTCTGGAATCGGAAATTATTTCAACATCATCTCCAAGATTAATAAAAAATTCATTGGAATTTTGACTATCCATTTAAAAATATTAATTTGAACTTTTGAAAAAAAAATTATTATAAAAAATAACTAATAGAATTTATGAAAATTAGAGAAAATAAATGACACTTGAAAATAGTATAATAAGAAATAAATTGAGATTATAAATATATAGACAATAAATCGAAATTGATAAATAATATTAGAAATTATGAAAAATTTGAGAGAATTTAAGAGAATCAGAGGGATTGAGTTGAGAGAATTGTATATTTAAAAGTGACAGTCGGTGTGTTTGCTGTGGCTGGTAGGCCAACAGTCACACATCAACGGTCATTTTGATCCCTTTTTTTTTAATTTATTCGATTCCGGTTCTAGTTTCAAAAAATAGTGAATAGGAATCGGAATCTTATATGCGGTTCTGGTTCACGTTCCTGAAATCTTGTCAGAATTTGATGGTTTCGGCTCGGAAACCGAAATCCCCGGTTCGGTTCTAAAACCGAAACCGTGGTCTCCACTACTCAAGGGTTTGACTTCCATCCCAAAGGCAGAAGTATTAGTTTGTCCCATGTATGCTTTGCTGATGGCTTACTCATCATCACAATATTTTCTCCCAAGTCTTTTGTTACTATTGATAAAACTCTTCACGAGTTTGCGGAATTGTCTGGTGTAGTCCCAAATTCGTAGAAGTCTCAGGTCTTCTATGCAGATGTATCTAAAGCTTTGGAGTTGGTACTTAATAATATTATACACATACCTAAAGGTGTACTACCTATCAAGTATTTAGGATCGCCTCTCATTTCCTTCAGGCTCACTTATAAAGATTGTACTACCATTTTTTATAAGATTCAAAAGAAGATTCATGGTTGGTCAGCTAAGAAACTAAGCTATGGAGGTAGACTTCAACTGATAAAATCTGTGCTTCTTGGTATCCAATTGCATTGGTCTAGTGTCTATAGATCTTTTATTCTTTCCAAATTTGCGATCAGGAAAATAAATAGCCTACTTTGCTCCTTCTTGTGGACAGGAGAAGTTAAGTCACACTACTGTGCCAAAGTTAGATGGAAGAGATACATAAGGTGGTCTTGGGTTATGCAACAGGAAATAGGGAACAAGTGCCTCATTCTCAAGCAGATTTGGAATATTTGCTGCAAAAAAAGACGCTCTATGGGTGAAATGGATTCATTCTATAAATCTAAAACATGGTTCTTTCTGGGAAAAATACATACCTCATGACTGCTCTTGGGCATGGATAAAGATTCTCAAACTCAGACCACTTGTTCAACCTTATATCAGATCTGTAATTGGTAATGGATGCCAAACCAATTTATAGTATGATTTTTGGCATCCTATTGGCCCTTTACATCAAAAGTTTTCTGAACAATGGCCGATGGCTTTTAGCTGTTCTAAAAATAATTCAATTGGTTGTTGTATTAAAGATGGAGAGTGTATGCAATGGCCACGGGGTAGGAGATGTACTGCAGAAGTACACCAACTAATAGATCAAACTCCTGTAGCATTTTTACTTGTCCTGAAGCTGTTGATCTGATTATATGGCAAGATACTACTTCAGGAATCTACTTAGCACAAGAAGCCATGTCTTTGTTCAGAAACCAGGGAGTTAAACCTAATTGGTGTCATCTTGTTGGGCATAAACACACTGTTCCTAGATTCTCTATAATTCTATGGCTGTTATGCAAACAAAAACTACCGAAAGTTTACTCCCTTAATTTGTGCCCTAAAAGAGTAGGTTGTTTCTTTTCATCCTTTTTCCGTTCCGATTAATAGTATTCTCTTGAATTATTATAATCCTCATAAAATTTTTTATCTATAAAATTTGTCTCTAGTTCTCAACTTTGCTAAATAGTTTAATATCTTATATGGAAAAAATATAATTTTATCCCTCAAAATTTAGATTGTGGTTTATTTTGGTCCGAAAAGTTTCATACAAAACACAAATATTTAGTTCTCAAACTTTCCAATTTCTACCAATTTAAAACAAATTTGAAATTTTCATCAACTATAAACAGTAAAAATATTTGTAAAGTACGTGACTATTCAATCTCAATTTTCAAATGTAGAAAAAAGCAATTTTATTCCTCAAAGTTTGGGTCATTGTCTATTGTGGTTACTAAAGTTCCAAGCAGAACGCATTTAATTCTCAAACTTTTTAACTTATATCAATTTAGGAGAAATTTGAAAATTCTGTCAATTACAAACGAAAAAAGCCACGTGAATTGTACATGACTGTTAAATCTATCCTAAGACATAACAATTCACAACCAATTTCAACCCATTTAACTATATTTGCACTTTTTCCTCTAACTATCAATATATAACCATTCTCCATTCTTGTTTCTATCATAACACTTCACAACCCATTTCAACCCGTTTAGCGATGGATTTAGTAACGGATTTTTGTCAAAAATCCGTCACTAAATGATTTATAGACAGAATCCATCCGTAAGACAAAAAATGCCTTGTTGGTAAAATATAACAACGATTTTACTGACGAAATTTCAACGACGAATTTTGTCATTGGTAAATCGGCTACTAAATTTAGTTCTGAGACATTGTGAAAACATTAAATTAGAGATAGATTTTTTTTTGCTAAATTTAGCAACCGAAAATTTCATTGCTAAGAATAACAATAGTGACGGAAAAATCTGTCAGTGATTAATATTTTTAAAATATTAAAAAAATATTAACGACAAAAAAATCCATCACTAATTTAAAAATATTATAAAAGAAGCTGCTTATGAGTACAAGAAGTACAACTTTGAACTAATAATATTAATTATTTAATCTTATTCAACATTTAGTAACTAAACATTGAGGTTTTATTTACTATACCAAATTTTGCAAACATTCCAAAGATTAACTTCAATAAATGAGTCTCATTGTACTGTAAAAAGTGAATTATTATTATTTTATTATACCTCAAAGATTAATCGTGAATTAAATTATTATTTTAATAGGTATTATTTGTTAATTATGATTATGTTATTATTATTTTTTCTTTGTATATAACTTTATCAACACCAGATTAAATGAGTTAAAATCGGTTGAGAGGTGTGATAATCCAAGTTATATTTAATACTCATATGAGATTTAACAGTCATGTGCCTTGCACGTAACTTTTTAACGTTTATAATTGACGGAATTTTCAAATTTATTCTAAATTAATTGAAATTGTAAAGTTTGAGTACTAAATGTATTTTGTTTGAAATTTTGAGGATCAAGATAGACCACGACATAAATTTTGAGGACTAAAATTGTATTTTTTTCCCTTATCTTATATCTACGTTTGGTGATATTGCTAATTTTGAAAATTAAATTGTTGATGCAACGTTAAAGGTACAACTCCATTTTTAAGAGTCCAAAATTTTTTTATATAAATCCGATCCACGTTAAGTGAGATGAGCATTTTGATCCACATTCATCCATATCACCCTGAAGAAATTTATTTTAATAAGTTAGAGTGACGTGGTGGATGAATATAAATCAAGAGTTCCATCCTATTTACTGTGAATTTGATCTATATAAAAATTTTCCTATGAGTCCAACGTCATCATCCTAACAAGAGATAATATCATGATGATGTCTTTGTGTCCATTAAAAAAATAATGTAGGTTCCTTCAGGTCATGAATAACAAGGTGAAGCTGAATCATCCCAAAAGGTTGTTGCCTACCTTGATTAAACCCTTCAATTACCAAGCGGCTATTCAATAACTTATCACCTAGTATACCTAACCTTTTCTTCGTGGATTAGGGAAAATGGTTGACGGCAGACCTATATATCATCAATAAAAATGAGATTCATCTTATGTCCATTATTGAAGTTATAAAAAAAATAACTGGGGGTTGTGGGGTCTTAGAACCAACAACAAATCACTACAAAAAAATTACAAATTTCATAGATTTTATTGCGGCTTTTTTCCATAGGTAATAGCTACGGAATTTACTACGGATTTTAGTTTTCTAATTTTGAGAATACTGGAAATTTTTCTACAGATTAAAAAATCCGCATCAAAATTCGCAGGTAAAATTCCCTCCATAATGCGAGAATGTATTACCTACACACAAAAAAAATAGCAAAATTCGTAGGTAAATTTTCTGCGGATGTAGCTAGGGATATAGCTGTAGATTTTTGGGAAGAAATTATTAGCCTTTTATACGATTACATGCGGAATTAGCTGCGGATATTTTGCATGCAAAAATATTCACAGCTAATTCCTCAGGAAAAATCCGCAGCAAAGATCTGTAGGAGAAATCCAGCAAAGTTCTGCAGGAAAAATTCCCAGCAAAGATCCATAGGAAAAATCTGCAGCAAAGTTCAAAAAATCCGTAGCAAATTTATACAGCAAATTTAAAGTATAATTACAAAACCCACCCATCTACACATCCAGATTAAATTGGGAAAAAAATCCTCTTTCCTCTTTCCACCCATCTCCGCCACCTTCTACCACCATTCACCCGGGTGCAAATTCTTCTTATTTGCCTTTCTTCTTCCTATGTCCATCTCCATCCTTCCTGTCTCTTCTTCCTTATTTCTTTCTCTCCTCAAGCCGATTTCTCCTTTTCAAGGCTGCTTATTTTTCCTCTTCAAGCCGCCACCTCCTCAAATAGTTGCAAGGTAATGTATTCTTATGTTTCCACTTTTTAATTTTTTTTATCCGTCTTTTTTTTTTTTTTTGCAACTGTTTGTTATCCATAATTTCCATAAGATTTTTATTTTGTTATTTTTTAGTTTTTTTCTAGCAATTTCTAGCTTTTTTACGCTAGCTATTTCTACTTTTTTTTATTTTTTGGAGAATCTCGGCATTTGCATATAGGAAGGTGAGACACAGATAAAGATAGAGCTGTTTGTGTGTTTTCTGGGACATTGTATTATTTTTCTCAAATTTATGTCAGCAATATTAGTGTTAACAATAATACTATGTGCTATTTGTGTGTTTTCTGCAATTGATTGCAGTTAGACAATTTTGGAGGGAATAATAGTTTGCAGTTTAAATAGGATAAAAGCAAGATGTTTCTATGCAGTTTTTATTTTGGCTTTATATGCATTGTGGATGATTTTTTTTTTCCCAAGTTGAATTTTCATTCATGAAGCATCTAGAGTTATTTACTATTTGCCATGTAGATGACTCGGATGCATGAACGGTTAGAGAGTCTTGAAATTTAAGGTTTAACTTCAAGAATTGCATCACTGTTTTTATTGACCACACACTTGAAAAATTAAAGGTCTCTCATTGCCAATTTGTGTAAAGGAAAATAAAGGTCTAGAGAGCTCAAGAAGGTTATGCAGTTTATTTATCTTTCCTTTTATTCAGTAATTTTTCAATTATACTATTTTTATCCATTTGTTCAGTTATACTATTTTTATTTTTCGTTTTAGTTTTAAAAAATGATGTAATTTTTTAACTTAAATTTTGTTTTGGAATAACTAATATCGATTATTTTTTCTTTTTATGGATTATATATAGAATACTTATTAGTTAACTTGTTAATCATAAAAATTACGTAAAGTTTGGTACTTAAGATGCTACGTTAATTAGTTTAGTCTTGATTTTTTAAAATGAATAATGGTTTTCAATCGGGTATCCGTAATGTTAAGGTCAGAATTATTGAGTTAACTAAATACCCGTCCCACACCTACCCCTAACCAGAACTTCCAAGAGCTCAAATTCTTTGGTTATTAGAGCAACTCATCAATTCAATCTCAATTGCTCAACAAAATTACATGTCTTACCTCCAATGAACAAAATTTACGAAATTATCACTGTTCATATTGGGAAATAATTTCAATGTAACACATAGGAGAATATTGCGATGCACATGGCCAATTTTAAATTAAAGAATCCATAAACAATTTCCCATATCAAGATTGCCTTATACATTTTCTTTCATAAACAATGAACTAGAATGCATAAACATATGTACCTCATCTGAGAAGAGATATTCGTAGAAGGGGAATTCGATGTTCTTGTTAGGTTATTATACCATGGCTTTATACCTTGTACTATATAAGCGTATGTGTAATTATATTATACAAATATTTAAAGTATAACGTCATAGTACCGTAACGAGACTATAAAATTTTCTTATAATATACTTTTTCTATTTTCAAAATAACTGTTGTTTTGAGTTGGTGGATACGGATTAAAAAAACTATTAAATTGGCTCAATTTTACAAAAACATAAGTCAAAAAGTGACTAAATTACATTTTTACATTAATATTTCCTAACAACATAATTCGCTCTTTTAATATATATATATATATATATACACACACACACACACACACTACATATTTCTTAAAACAATTCTATTTCTTGAGATATTCATGTTTTTTACTAAGATTATACAATTAATCTTAAACCAGTTCATAATGCATATTATATGAAAAATACTAAACCATCAATAATCTTTGAAAATGAAATGTAATATAAATGTAGGTATTGGAATGATAATTGTAGACTTTAATTAAGAGAAAAAAGGAAAAAGTGATTAAAAGAGTAGATTATATTAATTTTTATGCTAATGCATGCGTAAAATTTAAAAAAAATATTTAATATTTTTTTAATTATTTATAATAATAGATAATTTAATATAAGATATATTTTTTTTAAATTACATTCTTATATTTGTTTGGAAATTAATTGTTTAACAGGAGATATAAGTAAGTCATTAGTTTGGTTAGGAAAAATGGAAATCCTGGAGCATCGAAGATGGATGTATAATAGGTTTCTTCCCAATCGCCGGGGATATGTGGAAAGAATTTTTGGAGGGTTTGGCTAGGTTTATAAATTTTGCTTGTCAACAACCAAAATATTTAACTGAGGATGTCCATGTGTGAAGTGCAAAAATGAGCGACACCATGTCCCTGATATGGTGAATGTTCATATTCTGAGGAAAAGTTTTAAACCAAGATACTGGTATCGGACATCACACGGGGAGGAAGCACCTCGAATTAATTTAATCTTTGATATGGATTCAGTCGATGGAATGGGTGATTTTGACATGTATTATGGGCAAACAAGTGGGCCTTCTACAAGCGGTTATATCAGTGAACATGTCAATAGATATCAGGGCATGGTATATAATACTGTAGGTTTAGGATCTAGTTAAGAAGGTGAACAAAATATGGAGGAATCTCCAAATATGGATACTGCTAGGTTCTATGATATGTTGAATCTAGCTCAAGAACCATTATGACCTGGATGTGAGATGCATTTGGTGTTGTCGATAGCTGTCACGATGATGAATTTAAAATCTGACTACAATATGCCCCATGGAACTAATGAATGAAGTTTGTCCTCCTTCAAATAAGAATCCTTCTGATTTTTATAGCGCAAAGAAACTAGTAGTGGGATTGGGTCTTACTAGCCAAAAAATCGATTGCTGCATTAATGGATGCATGTTGTATTGGAAACATGATAAGGACTTAAGGGAATGTAAGTTCTGCCATGAACCTCATTATAAAGAACGTAGAGGGCGTAAACATTATTGCAAAGAGGTGTCACGTAAAAAGACGCATTATTTGCTTCTTATTCTATGACTTCAACGCTTATATGCATTCGGAGACCACTGCAAGACACATGAGGTGGCACCAGAAAAATCGTAGGAAGGAAGGTGTATTGTGTTACCCGTCCGATGGAGTGGCATGGAAAAATTTTGATCGCACCTATCTTGACTTTGCTTCTAAGCCTCGAAATGTCAGACTTGGTTTGTGTTCTGATGGATTTACTCCCTTTAGCCAATCGGCAACACCTTACTCTTCCTGGCCAGTAATTGTTACTCCTTATAATGTTTTTCCGGAACTGTGCATGACTTTCCCTTTCATGTTCTTAACTGTGATCATTCTAGGTCCACATAATCCAAAAAGACAAATTAATGTGTATTTACAGCCCTTGATAGATGAGTTGCAACAATTGTGGAATGATGGTGTCTCGACTTGTGATGCATATAAGAAACAAAATTTTGTAATGCGGGCATCATTGATGTGGACAATTGGAGACTTCCCTACATATGTTATTAGAGTGGAGTACGGCTGGAAAACTAGCATGCCCTATTTGTATGGAGCTAATTAAAAAACGTTCTACTTGAAAAATGGGAAGAAAAATTCTTGGTTTGATTGTCATCGTCAATTTTTGAAGCCTGATAATACTTTTAGAAGGAATACAAATGACTTCTTAAGAGGAAAGAAAGAGCGTTCTATCCCTCTTCTGAGGATGACTGGGGACCAACTATGGGAGAGAGTTCATCACCTTCCCAAGATAACTAATACTAGTCAGCAGGTCCGCTTTGCTGGATATGGTCAAACTCATAATTGGACAAAGAGAACCATATTTTGGAACTTTCCTTATTGGAAAAATAACCTCATTCGACACAATTTCGATGTCATGCACATTGAAAAGAACGTGTTTGACAATGTGTTCCATACTGTTATGGACAACAAAGCTAAAACCAAGGACAATGTAAAATCAAGACTAAACTTGGCAGAGTATTGTCGGCGACCGGAGTTGCATTTGGAATAGCTTGCCAATGGGAATTGGAGGAAGCCTAAAGCCAAATTTTGTTTATCTCAAAATGTCCCAAAGAGATGATGTATGTGACTGGATACAGGGATTGAAAATGTCGGATGGCTATGTGTCCAACATAGCTAGATGTGTGGATAAGAAAGAGGAAAAGTTTTTTGGTGTGAAAAGTCACGACTGCCATGTTATGATGCGGTGTCTTCTTCCAATGTTGTTCTGTGCACTTCATGATGGGATATTGAATCCAATTATAGAATTGAGCCAATTCTTTAGGGATTTGTGTGCACAGTTATAGATGGGATATTGAATCCAATTATAGAATTGAGCCAATTCTTTAGGGATTTGTGTGCATCATTTACTAAGAATGGAAGAAAACATTCCTATCATATTATGCAAACTTGAGCGCATCTTTCCACCATCATTTTTTTGACTCAATGGAGCACTTGCCAATTCATTTACACATTAACAAAAATTTCCTGTGAAAATTCTTTGGGGATTTTGTTACGGAATTCTATGTAGATATTTTTTACCTGCGGAATTTCCTGCAGATATTACTTGCGGATTTTGCTGTCCCGACATACTTACATGGGGTTTTTGCTGGGGATATTGGCTAGGGATTTTGTTGCGGAATTTTATGGGGATTTTGCTGCGGAAATGTACATGCGGATAATTTCCGCAACAAAATCCCATTAAAAGTCCTTCTAAACAATTTCTTAACAAAATATTGATGCGGAATTAGAAGCGGAAAATATCCGCATGTAAATTTCCACATCAAAATCCTCATCAAATTAGCTGTGGATTTTATGATCCGCAGCAAATAAGTATCCACGGCCTTTTTACCTGTGGATTTTTTTGACGCCCAATCCGCGGGAAGTCTTGTTACCTGCAGATTTTTGGATAAAACAACAAAATATGCAGGTAATTAACAGTTTTTAGTAGTGAATCCTCATCAAAATGTGTAATACTGATACAACATTTAGTTAGCGAACCAAAACACAAGTCTAAGTCTTGTAACTTATCTGAGTATTTGTCAGAATCTTTTAAAACGTATATCAGAGTAGTTCGTTCTTCCTTGGATAGTTTTAAATCATACATGCTAAGTTAAATTCCAGTGCTTGAAACTCTAAGTCTGTGGATGCAGTGGTTTCAACTGTAGAAGTCTTAGAAGAAGATTCTTTTCCATAGTCCTCATTTTAGAAATTTTTACATGATATCAATTGATCTCCTAATTTATAGTGTATATGACATGTTCAAAAATGTAAATGATATTCACATTCTATAGACCCCGATTCCTTTCAATCTTAGGAGATTTCCCAGTTCTGTCCTCTATTTTGCTGTTCATTGATATTTGACAGAAGCATAGTCACAACGATTTGTTCCTTTTTAGTTGACCTTTTTGTTTTCTTTCCCTCTTTCTTGTCCATTTTATGATCCTCAGCAAAAAAATAGCGAGAGTAAGTTGCATATCATGTTCTTTACTTTCCAATCCCTGAAAACTTCGGGGTTTAATCCTTGCAAGGTATAATGTAATCCCCAAATTATTCTGAATGCACATTCCACCATAGAAATTTCATACAACCGATCTTTACAATTTGGTTGAATCTTAGTGCACGCGAGTGGTTAATATAGTCAAGTATGGGCTTATTTCTCCATTGTCTGGTATTGGTGAACTCAAGCATATTTAATGGCTGTCGAGTGATATAAAATCGATTAAAAAATTCTGGCTCCATTTGGAAACATAAATCTATTGACTCGTGTTATAACTTTGTAAACTAGTCAGTGGCTTTTATAGAACGAACAAATTTTTTACAACAAATCACCCTCAGGTTCAACAACATTTTTCAGTAAAATTCATAACATGTTTTCCTTTTCTATCAAATTATTGAAATTTTGATAGCTAGTATCTAATAGGAATTCTCATGTTATCGATGTGCTCGGTGTACAATTTTGAGTAAATGAGATTACCTTGTGTTGGTCCACCATACGTAGAATGAATATAGTTGATGATGGTGTCTAGCAATTGTTGCAATAATAAATAGAAACAGAAGCAGAATGCAATGTCTGATTACTTGTTTGTGCATTATTATTTGAGGTTTGCATAACTTATTCACTCTAATGGTTATTTTCCTCATATGTAAGTATTTTTCCTTCATTATGGTGAGAAGTATGTGGATATTTCGTCTTTGATGTATCAATTGTCTTTGAATTTATAACTTGCTCATACGACATAATTTTGCAAGTCCTTTAGTTACATCAATTTACGCATTTCGGTTATTTCAATGACCCCACATGACAATTTTTCTTGCAATGTTGCAGTTTTGCACCCTAAATGAATTGCAATTGAAGTTCTAAAATTCATAGAATCTGAATATAAAATTCATGAAGCGAACACACACTAGAAGCATCGATGATGTCCTGTCGTTACATTTGTCTTAGTTTCAGCATCAACAGAACTTCTGGTCTTCTGGCATACTAAATCAATCCTTGTGCCTTTCTCCACTTGCAAGGAGTTTGGCCTTGTCACGAGTGGTTGGCCCTTCAAAGTGGCTTTTATTGTTCTTTACAAATTCAACAACTTGAGTAACTTGATTTTTCTTTGGAGGCATGTTGAGTTTGGAAAGAAATTTATTGATTTTGTAAGAAAAGGAAAAAATTGTTGTTTTTATAGGGAAAGATATGAGATGCAAATGGTCCTACCAATGTGTCAAAAATATGTAATAACACATTTCAAATTATATAAAAAACAAGCAAAATTGAATAACGAATTTGAGTTTTATTAATCAACAGATATTGTGTGATGCATCGTCCCACATCATTGTTTATAATACCTTAACTTATGCGATACTAACAACTTGGGTTAAATATTTTAAAATCGTTGTTTTCATTCAAAAGTTATTGGGTTAATTCAGATCTGGAGTATTACAGTTGATATCAGAGTGAATCTCGTGTGGTCTCTACATGAGGTGAGAGTGGACAAGTACTATTGGATTATGGTACATAGTGTATGTGATATGCTATTTGGTCCCAATTTAGACTTTACAAAGATGGAAAGTCTAAATGAGGGGTGAATGTGATGCCCCATCCCACATCAGAAGAACGTAGGAATGTATATTGTATTATTTATAATGTCTTGAATTTTGGGCTATAACAACTTGGCTTAAATATTTTGAAGTCGTTGTTTCCGCTAAAAAGTTATTAAGCAGTCCAAACCCGAAGTGTTATAGTTTGTATTAGAGCGAAATTCGTGTGGTCTCTACACAGGATGAGACTAGGCCAGTGATATTGGGTTATGCTACGTAGTGTATGTGGTATATTATTGGGCGCTAACTTAGGCTTTGCAGGGACGCAAATGCTAAAGGAGGGGCTCAATACAAGATGAGAATGGACCAATGATATTAAGTTATGCTACGTAGTGTATCTGATATATTATTAGGCCCTAATTTGGGCTTTGTAAGGACGCAAAGGTTAAAGGAGAGGTGAATGTGATATCTCGTCCCACATCAGAAGTGGAAAAGGATATTATATTGTTTATAACATCTTAAATTTTGGGCTACTAACAACTTGGTATAAATATTTTGAATCTGTTGTTTCCACTCAAAAATTGTTGGGCTAATTTGACAGACCCGAAGTATTACGTAGGGTCACAATCTTTGCATATAAATTCTTTGTTGGAAAGAGACTTATTCTCTAATTTTAGTCCAAGGACTTGGGGGTTTGTTATTGGATTAACATTTAAAAAAACTCACTCACCTTTCACCCCAGTCTCGGTGACTTGAACTCATGATTAATAGGTTGTTGGAGAAACGTCTTACCTTTCACCCCAGTCTCGGTGACTTGAACTCATGATTAATAGGTTGTTGGAGAAACGTCTTACTACATAAATTGCATCGTTGTCAAATTATTGGATTAACACTTAATTTTTCGTAGTTCATCAAAATAAATTAGCTGACTTGATTTAATCAAGATGTAAAAAGCAGAATATGAATTCTAATTAATAAATTGACCAAGATTAATTGGCTTACTAATTAAAGTTTATATTTTTATAAGACTAATTACACTTTACCCCCTTAAACTTTAATATCACTAAAACTTTAATCCTAATGTTATGTTTTGAATGCTAAAGTCCCTGCACTGACAGAAAATTCTACTCTACCGATGTTTGAAATTTTGGCTAAATGGACAAATACACCCCTTGTGTGTAATAAATTTTAGTACTTTATTATCTAACGTTATATTTTGAGCACTTTCATTAAGTTAACTCAATATTTGACCATTCATTTTAATATTTTATTCTATTTTTTATGTCAATTTACTCTCTGTTCCTCCAGTAATCACCACCACCACCACCAACAAAAAATAATGTACTTTTTTTCTTCATTAAAAAATTCAATTTTATTTTGATTAGCCCAATCTAGATTTGTGAAGACTAAAAATTAATTCAGAATATCTAGACTCATGGTTATATTTTTCCATTTAGCCAAAAATTTCAAGTTACAAAAAGTCATTCTAATAAAGAGATGTGAAACTATTATAATTTATTGTTAGATAAGGAAATTTATGCTTAAAAAATAATGTCGCTTACATTTTGTCATCTTTCTCAATTAATCCTAACCAGAAATGACAGACAAATGTTGAATTCAACATATTCTAGACATCTCTTTGGATTAAATTCTACATGATCTAAGTCTTAATCTTTATAAAAATTTGATTTATGAAACAAGTTTAAACAAAAAAAAAATTTTGGTCAACAAACAAAAAAAAAGATTAGAATAAAATAGGGACAAAATGGTCAAATTATTAATTTGGCATAATGGAAGGATTTAAATGCTCAAAGATAACCTTAGGGACTAAAATATTAATAGAATTAAAGTTTATGGGGTAAAGTATAATTATTTTTGATTATATGTTGAAAAATTATGATGCAAAGTAACACAAGTCTATCAATAATGTGTTTTGGTTTTGGAATTTTATGCATTGATTTTTGATAAGGATTGAACGAGTGAAGTTTGGCGTAGAAATTACCTTCAGCATTGCACGTCTAATTGTATAACTTCTTTTCCTCCACGCTTTCACTTATTCTACACCAAATTTAAAATGATTTTTCTATTAAGAAATACCTAATCAACGAATGAAATATAATAAAATCTATTTAAGTGAAAATAAAGCAGGGAATTTATCTCGTTACTATATGCTAATTAACTACAAATCCATTTCTTTCCAAGGCTCTGGATATCCTGAAATTGTGCATCCAATCTAACTATATATAAAGTTTAAGATTTGGTGTAATATCAAAATTATTGTAGTATAAGAAATGCCACTTTAAATTCATTTAAATAACCAGTCATTTCACTCACTTTCTGTATTCAGATGCTTGGAAATTTTTGTGGGGACTCAATCTAAAACATAGAATAAAACACTTCATTTGAAAATGTCTCTATCAGATTCTGCCAACAAATGAAGTGATATTCAGAAGGATAGGAAAGGGTGATCCATTTTGCCGAAATTGTAGGGAGAATATTGAAACCATTGAACATTGTTTGTTGTTGTGAACTAAAGCTCAAAGAATTTGGAAGCTTGCTCCACTAATGTGGGATGGAATTCTTCATCTGAGGGGTAACTTCTGAACGTGGTGGAATGAACTCACAGAAACAGTTAGTTTCAAGGGATGAAGACAGGCATCATATAGTACTCACAGCAAATATTTTGTGGCAAATTTGGAAGAATAAGAACAAAAAGCAGTTTATGAAGGAAAGAAAGGATGAAATATATAGAGTAGACAAAGCAGTAGTAGAATGGTTAGAGTTTGAAGGGCAAAATGGGAAGGAGAAGAAGAACAGCAGTAGTGAAACAAATCAGCTTGGTAAGGCAGGCTACTGGAGTCCACCTGATCAAGGAGTGATAAAGATAAACACAGATGCTGCAATAAATAAGTGCACTAGAAAGACTGGCTTAGGTATTGCTGCAAGAGATAGCAGTGGCAATCTTATTAAAACTTGGATTGTTCAACAGCAAAACATGGGACATGCAAAATGTGAGGAAGCAAAAGCAATCAAGATTGATCTTGTTTCTGCAGCAAAAGAAGGATGGGCAAACATTAAGATTCAATCAGATTGCAAACAACTTGTTGAAAAGATAAACAGTGGCTCCTATGAAGATACTTAATACGTGTTAGCTCCTATCTTAGAAGATATTAGAAATGCTAGAGAATTGTATCACAATTGCTATTTTTCCTTCATTTATAGATGTGGGAATAGATTAAGTCACAATTTGGCAAAATTTGCTGTTAGCTTAGTTCATGATGTAGTGTGAAAAGATCCTTTCCCCCTGTGGCTTGAAAAGATAGCACAGGATGACTTGAGGCAGTTGCCTCTTTCGTAAAGTTTTTGCTCAAGTTATATATATATATTACACTTTGCTTGGTAGAAAAACCATTTCACCCAATTTCTCTCCCTATCTTTTTAACTACTCACTTTCTTTCATCTTTCATTTCAAATTTTTATCTCCTCTTTATTAGTAGAATCATTGATTGTACGTCAATTACTAATCTAAATAATATCATATAACTGAACGGGTGTCTGATTCACCAAGTACTAGTGGTTTATTTAAAAATATAAATAAATATAACCCTATGTAGTTATGCTTGCAATGTTACGTTTGTTATGCTTGAGTATGATTGTATGCGACATCATAGTGCTCGAAGCAGTTTTTACCGACTCTTTTTTGTCACACAAGTCCATCCGTTGATTCTTTTGGATTGGGAATAATTATGCAATGACGATTGAATTTTGGCGACTGTTAATGAGTAAAGTTTGGCAAAGAAAATTTCATTAGTTAGTAGGGGTGTTTAAAATTCAGTTAAGTCAAATTGTCAAGTGGAGTTAAATTGAAAAAAAAAATTGACTTAATTTGTTTGACTTTTGATTCAACTTTGATTCGAAATCAAATTAACTAAACGACTTCTCGACTCGACATTGATTTTAACTTCCAAGTCAAACTATCAATCAAATACCGATCTACAAATTGACTAGTTTACCAGTCAAACAAGTCATTTGACTTTGCTGGTCAAATAAATTGAACAATACATATATATATATATATATATATATATATATATAATGAGGAACTATAATTATAATAATATATTAATGTATTTATGTATATAATATTTTATCCATAATATTCACTTAATTCTTAATAATTAAATATGTTGATAACTGATAATATTATTTTTTCAATACTTAAATATCTTTTCTTTGAATAATTTTAGGCGTTATGTACAATTTATGTACTTATATATTAATACAAGTGTACAACTTATTAATATAACACTTTTGTTTCAAGAACTAATTAAATGAATTACTAATTTCTTTTTAATACATATAGATACTAGAGTTAAGTAATTATATACACTTAGCTGTTGATTGAAATATCTATATATAATATATCTATACATTCATGTTCTTGTGTTCATATAATTAATTGTAATAAAAATATGTTTAACATAACATCTAATTTATATACTTATACAGTTATACTATATAACATATTAGTATAACATTTTTACTATCAACATATATATTAAATGCATTATAACTTATTATTAGTATAGATAGAATTAGGTAATTATATATATTCTTATATACTTATAGGATATAACTTAAAACAGGGGTTGGTGATTAAATAAATATTTTTCTATATGAATTAATTTTGGTAAGTGGTTTTGAATTTGTGACTTTGTTAATCAATTTTAATATCTATATATAATATATACACTAATACACGTTCATATATTAAGATTTGTAACTTTTGTACACACAAACATAAATACATACATACATACAAAGATATGGGTGTGTAAATTTGTACATATAATCTATTTGAAACTTGTATATATAATATATTATGAATTATATTTTTGTACACACATTGTATAAAGATGATAAAGTAAAAATTGGAATAATTAAAACAAAATTGTTACATTAATAAATTGTACAATTATAAATTTAGTACACTTTTTGTGGAATTTTGTGGGACAATGTACTAAAATTTAGAATTAAATATATGGAAGGGAAGAAGATTAAATATTCAACTTATTCGACTTATGAGTCCAACAAGTCGAAGTTACATGACCCAACATTAATCGACTTTGGGTTTATATAACTTGATTTTAATTTTGAAATTTTTAAGTTCTAAGAAAATCAAACAAGTCAAGTCAAATAAATCAAAAAGTTGAACATCAGTCGAATAAATACCCCTATTAGCCAGGACAAGACATATCTAATTGTCTAATGGGAAATTCTTACATTATGCCATGGATCCTTTGATCTAGAATGCTCCACATCATTTACTTGGAGTAAGATGCCGTGATTGAGATTGATGTGGAGATTTCTAGATTAAAGGGTCCATGGAATTATGCTACCCCAAAATTTAAATGACATTTGCTGTTTAAAAATGCTTAATCCAAATGAAAAGAAAGCAGTGAAAGATCTTGTTATTACCAATTATAAGATTCAATTCATTTATTCATTTCTAGAGGAAAACTTTTTTCGGCATCATTTTTATTATTATTATTATTATTTATCTCTGTATAGGCTGCTAGATATAATGCCACCTCATTTAATTTTTTTTCCTGATGCTATTATAACATAGGGCTTTGTGTAAAATGAAAAAGACATGCCCAGGATATAAAAACTAAACAACATACCTATTTATAATATAGAGAATATATTAGTTTATCTATTTAGGTATCTTATACATAAGACATAATTTTTGTTTGATTTATGTGTTCTTTACATTTTAATTAGATTCATTTTCTTTCTTATTTTTTGAAATTTTTGTTAATAATTTTTTGTAATTATTATCTATATATCATTTGATTATCTATTAATATTTTCGCTACTAATAGAATTTCAAAATATTTCATCTATAAAATAACGTTTGATACTTGATAATTATATTATCTTTTCTTTTTTTGTAATGACAAAGAATATGCAAATATATTTAAAAAGTTCAATGCTATTGAAAATATCTTAACCTTTAATCGTTTAATTAATTGGTAGTGACGTTATATGAAAATTGTATCCTAGGCACTTAGAAGAGAAATATAAAAAAATTAAATTAAATTACCATACGTTGTTCTCATAAACGAGAAATTTTTTCTAATTTTTAAGAAAAAATAAAATTTATATATAATTTTGTAACAAATCTAATAAACAATATTCACAAAAAAGATAGGTGAAAATAATTAAAATGAAAAGAGCAAAGATATTAAAAATATATTTAAAATATATAATTCAACAATTAAATTTTTCATACTTGGTTATCATTCACTAATTATTCATTTACTTTTTCAAAAAATAAAATTTTTTCAATAAATTAGATGTGTTACACGTGCGAATCACGTGCATTTTTCTAGTATCTATACATACATGCATACATATATATATGGGAAATTCTACAGTCACTTTTGAGGAATCATTCTCCTGACTTTAAAAGCATGTGCAATAGCGGCTTTTAAAGCTATGGTGTTGTGTACTATATAAGTATTTAAAACACAAGAGAATGATTCCCTAAAAAGAACTATAGATTTTTTATATATATATATATATATATATATATGTATGTATGTATGTATGTATGTATGTATGTATGTTTGTCAACCAAAAATCTATGACCTTTCAAGTTATCGTATTAAAGTGTGTTATTCAAATGGATACATGTGTTGAGGATCAAATAGATACAACCTTTCAAGTTAACTGTGAAAGCTACCTTTCAATTTTGAAAATGACATCACTTTTATGGTTTTATTTCAAATTCTTCCACAAATCCTATATAGATTAAAGTGGACATAGCATTTTTTTTGTTAATAGTTCAAACAGAGAAATAAAAATTATAACATCTAAAGTCCAACATACACTTAGGGAAAGAGAAAATTTTAGATAGATATAATTTATAATAGGTGTTATGTATTTTTGTCCTAATTCATCCACATTATCCTGAAAATAATTATTTTAGTAGATTAGATTGATGTGAGTGAATTAGAACCAAGAGTTTCTAGGTGCCATCCACTAAGAAATTCTTAGGTGGACTCCTAGGAAACAGATTCCCCAAAAATCCTCAATCCAAATGGAAGATGGACATCGCATTCTTATGGTTGATGTGAAAGAAAAAAAAATGTATACTAGTTATGTATGAAAAATAAAATGCTTACAATTAAGTTTAAATTGTCCTTTGTTACACTACCGTGCTGTGTGATCGTACAAGGTCAGGTCCCAGAGTGTACATTTGGCAGCTATTTCAGATCCCAATAATTCGCATACAAGTCAATTTCATTCTTCTAGCTGGAATTTGGTTTGTATGGTGGGAGTTATGAGCCATGACTAAAATTTGAGAACCTTGGAAGAAGATATCTCAATTGGTAGCAATGGCTTCAAGATTGCATTGTGACAAGCTTAAATTGTCACGCCTCTAGCCCATATATGCTGGGCACATGCTATTCGCCGTATTCTTATCCAATAATACAAGGCTCACACAACAATCAAAATCACATACTAATAAATAAAAATAGTAAGACTGATAACACGAAAATGCTACTTATAAATACCAACAATTGTGCAGTGACAAATTAAAACGAATAACAAAAATATCCTCAAGTCTTTCTAACGAGTCATATTATTTTGGAGCACACAGGCTCACTTATTTGAAAATTCTACTAGGTGTATTATCTACCCATTTCACTATGCCCACCTTAATCTCTTTCCTTGTTCTTGTCCGCTGAATCACCATCCTCCACTATAATATACACCACTTCTCTATCGGCGTAAAAACATTAATAATAGTAGAATGAGCAATAAATCGCTCAACAGGTAGCAAATATCTTCTGTTGGACCATGTAGTTATAGCACGCATACTTTTTTTTTTTCAATCACACCACAAATCGTTTTTAGTCTTTTTCATATGAACTTTTCACATTTCACAAGCACATACATACATATAGTGACATTCTTGTCATAGTCAGATTTGACAGTTCACATGAGTCTTAGTACCCGGTATAGTTGATTTCATGTGACCAACCCACATAACACATGACACATAGACTCATATATATCAACTATATTTCTTCGTCAGTTCTGAGTACTTAGCCTAGTGCAGACCCCCACTAGGTAGCATGCCACGGGGTCGATCTAACCCACTCGACACAATTAGACTGTCGTCTAACCACTGACTACTGCACTGTTAATATATTAGAGATATCTCATACTTTTCACATACACATGCAACCAAGAAATGTCACTTATACTTTTGCATAACATAAAAATCACAAATTACCCAACATGGTCCATATTCATAACATAACATAACTTTCGAAATAAACTTTCAAAAATATTTAACAAAAATTAAAGTGTTACAAAAATAAGTGAGTAGACATTTTTCAAAATAATTTTCGAAAACCAGAAGGTAAGAACCACCTACCTTGTATGTCAAGAAGTCAATTATCCTTTAATCGTATCTCTTCGTATGCTCCTATTAACAATTCACAAAGTCCTATGAGTTAAAATTCCTTAATCTAAATTTACACATTTTATCCTATGAAGTATATCTAACCTATTCCCCATAATCCATTCATCTTTAGTCTTAGAAACATACCCTAAGTCTTATCCCAAGCTATAATTGTCTACAATAAGCATCCACAAGCTAAAAATATTTTTCTTAACTTCGTTAGGACTTTTTTTGAAACTTAGGGTCCTTAAAACGATTTTTTTGAAAACTTTCTTTGAAATTTTATAAAAGTTTTGAGGTCATAAAATAATTTAAGAAACTTTTGAGAGCCTATGATAACTTTAGAAAAGTCTCAGGGGTCAAACTGAAATTTTCAGAAACCTCTTCGTACTTTAAAGAAATTTTAAAGTATTCTGGACTGACTTGGTTCCTCACAAAATCATATGGGTTAAATTCAAAACTTTTAAAAATATATTTGGACCTAATAATACCCTAAAATTTTTTGGTTAAATACGAATTTAACAACCCAATAGACCTGTTTTGCAAAAACACAAAAAAATACTATTATCCTTTGGTCCGATCTTGTCCGGCACATCACTGCCGGACCAAGACCGGCTGGCATAGGCCACTGATAGGAGCTTAAAGCTCCTGTCATGGTTGATGTTGACGGGAAGACACACGTCAACATCATCATCTAAATTTTTTTTTTTTTGAAAACCAAATAATAAATGTAGAGAAATAATAAATAATAAAATAAATAAATGAGACAAATTAATAAATTCGAAAATAAAATAATTTATTTAATATAGAAAATAGGGCACTTACTTTATTTGGATGCCTAAAATTCTTGAGGAGTTTGATACTTTTTTTCACAACGTAAGGAGAATTTTGATGTGCTAAGGGGATATTTATAGGAGTAGTACAAACTTTTGATAGGTTTAGGTTCCCACACTTCATATAGGAATAGTACACTTAGGTCTTATCACATATAGAATTTCAAGGAAGAGTAGAAGTCTATCTATTAGGATTCCTATCCTATCACATAATTATCAAATTATTGTTATTATTATTTTTATATGGGTCTTCGCATTCTCCCCCCCCCACAAGAGTTTCGTCCTCGAAACTTACGTACCTTGTTCAAAAAGATAGGGATACTTCTTCTTAACCTCTTCTTTCAACTCCCATGACGCTTCATGCACTGTTTGATTTGACCATTGGACTTTAACATAAGGAATCGTTCGGCGCCGTCATTGCTGCTCTTTACGATCCAAGATGCTATTCTCAAGGGAACTTCTTCATAAGTCAAATCACTCTTGATTGCTATCGATTGATCTTGAATGACATAACTTGGATTCGGCATATTCTTTCTCAGTTGTGATACATAAAAAACATTATGTACCCGTGAGGTGGCAATGCCAAACGTTAAGCTAAGTGTCCCACTCTTTCTAGTATCTCATACAGTCCAATATACCTTTGGCTTAACTTGCCACTTACTCCAAACCTCATCACTCTCTTGCTAGGTGAAACTCGAAGATGTACCTTATCACCCACTTGAAATTCTAATGGCCTTCTCTTGGTATCCACCCAACTTTTATTTCGAGCTTGTGCCACTTTCAACCGTTCTCTAATCACCTTGATTTTACTTAAAGTTCTTTCCACCAAGTTTGGACCAGTGACTTGCTTCTCACCCACTTCGTCCCAATACAGAGGCAATCTACACTTCCTTCCATACAATGCCTCAAATGGAGCCATGCCTATACCGCTATGATAGCTTTTGGTTATAAGAAAACTCCATAAGTTTCAATAACTTATCCCAACTCTCTTTAAAGTCCAAGGCACAAACTCTCAACATGTCTTCTAAGGTTTGGATGGTTCTTTCCAATTGTCCATCCATTTGTGGATGATAAGCAGTACTTGGTCTTAATTGGGTACCAGTTACTTCCTGATATGTTACCCAAAATCTTGAAGTGAATCGAGGATCACGATTGGAGATTATACTCACAGGTACACCATGAAGGCAAACTATTTTTTTGACATACATCTCCACTAATTTCTCCATTGAATCTCCATTTGACATAGGTAAGAAATGTGCAGATTTAGTCAACCTATCCACTATTACCCATACACTATCATGATGACTTCAGGTTTTGGGCAACCCCACAATGAAGTCCATTGTCACATGTTCCCATTTCCATTGGGATATCTCAAGTGATTTTAATAATCCAGCAGGTCGCTAGTGTTCAGCCTTTACTTGTTGGCATACAAAACATCTACATATAAATACATGTCATCAGCAATTTCTCGTTACATCGCATTCCACTAATAACACTGCTTCAAGTCCCGATACATTTTTGTTCCTCCCTAGTGTACATAATACCTTGAACAATGCACTTCCTTTAGCAATTCCAACTTTCGTTCTTTATCATTTGGTACACATAATCTTCCTCACATCCAAAGACTTCCTTCTTCTTGTACTTGGAAGCCATCCATGGCTTCGTCTTTTGCCTTCTCTATAATCTTCTTTATGTCCGAATCTTTCTCTTGCCCTCTTTTAATCTTTTCAATTAATGTTGGAACAAGGGTTAATGTCGCTAACACCTCCGAGATAGACTCTACCTGCTTTAGACCAAAATTATTCATTTGCTTTTCCAAAGGCTACCCTTCAGTTACTCTTCTTTTCCTACTTAAGGCATCAGCAACCCTATTTGCCTTTTCGGGGTGGCAACTTATTGTTAAGTCATAATCCTTTATCAATTCCAACCACCTTCTTTGACGCATATTAAGCTCCTTCATGGGTAAAAAGATACTTTAAACTCTTATGGTCCATGAATACTTCACATCGTTCTCCATATAGGTAATGCCTCCATATCTTTAAAGCAAACACTACATCAGCCAATTCTAAATCATGCATAGGGTAATTTTGCTCATACGGCTTTAACTGCCTCGAAGCATAAGCTATAACCTTTCCGTTTTGCATTAATACGCACCCCAAACCATTCTTTGATGTATCACTATAAATCACAAATCATCCACTTGCAGTTGGGAGGGTTAATATTGGTGCATAAATTAGTTTCCTTTTTAGCTCTTGGAAACGTGACTCACATTCAGGTGTCCATGTAAAATTTGCTCTCTTATGTGTCAACTTACTTAAGGGTACAGCAATTCTAGAGAATTCTTGCACAAACTTACAATAGTACCCAGCCAATCCCAGAAAACTTCTCAGATCAGTCACATTCTTCGGTCTTGGCCAATTCACTATGGCCTCCACCTTTGTTGGGTCTATAGACACTCTTTTCTCCGTGCAAATAAATCACATGTCCCAAAAAAGTCACACTTGTTAACCAAAATTCACACTTGCTAAATTTAGCATATAATTTTTCTTTTCGAAGAATGTCCAACACTTCCCTTAAGTGTTCATCATGCGTTTGTTTGCTCGAAGAGTATACCAAGATGTCATCAATAAAAACTACCACAAAATGGTCTAATTGTTCTTTAAATACTCAATTCATTAGGTCCATAAAAGCAGCAGGTGCATTAGTTAATCAAAACGGCATCACCAAGAACTCATAATGCCCATAACGTGTCCTAAAAGCACTTTTAGGTACATCACCTTCCTTAATCTTCAATTGGTGATACCCAGATCGTAAATCAATCTTTGAGAATATTGTAGCATCCTTGAGTTGATTGAACAAGTCATCCATGCAGGGAAGGGGGTATTTGTTCTTTGTGGTAATCTTATTTAATTCTCTATAGTCAATGCACAACCTTAAACTTCCATCTTTCTTTTTGACAGAGAACTGGTGCGCCCTACGGCGAAACACTTGGTCTTATAAATTTCTTGTCCAACAATTGTTGGAGTTGTTCCTTTAACTCCTTTAATTCTATAGGGGCCATCCTATAAGGTGCCTTTGATATGGGCTCCGTTCTGGGTATCAATTTTATCTCAAATTCTATTTCCCTATCATGGGGTATCCCCCCCTGGTATCCTAGGTAGTTCGTCGGGAAACACATCAGGATAATTCTTGACTATAGGTATATTTTCCAATGTCTTTGATTATTTCTCAACATCTATGACATAGGCCAAATATCCCTCACATCTTTTTCTTAAATCCTTGTATGCTCTTATAGCTGATATAATAGATTTCTTGTATCTCTTATGTCCCTCCTGGTTTCCTTAGTATATTACATCTTCTTTATAAGGGTCAAACAATAATACTCTCTTATTTCTACAGCCAATTTGAGCATGGTTCCTAGCCAGCCAGTCCATTCCCAAAATAATGTCAAACCCACTAATATTAAGTTGAACCAAGTTAGCCTTAGTCTTTCTCTCAACCCCCCACTTCTACACTACAGTCATTATATCTCTTGCGAGACACTAGAATCCTTTCTCCCGGAGCAAGCACTCTATACGGTGATTCTAACCCTTTAGGTTAGGCACATAGAGCACATACAAACTTTCTAGCCACAAAAGAGTGGCTTACACCACAATCAAATAACACAAAAGCAGGTACGGAGTTTACTAGGAGGGAACTTGTGACTACGTCGTCTAGCCCCTCAGCCTCATATTCAGTCATTGCGTGAACCCTTGCATTCACCCTAGGTTTCGTATCCATTGGCTTCTCAAGCTTAACTCTTTCTGCCTTCACCTTAGGGCAGTCTCTTATCTTATAGCCTATATGTCCACATTTGAAACATCCATTGGTCTTATAACGGCACTTGCCGAAATGCCTCCTATGGCAAAACCCGCACTCAGGCTTCATTAACCCAGTAAAAGTTAATACATATAGGGTTTCATAATATAACTCATATTACTATAAATCCTTTATCTATGTGTGTAGAGAAGTTAACCTAGGCTCTGATACCACTAAAAATGTCATGCCTCCAACCCGCACATGCTGGGCATATGCCATTCACCGTATTCTTATCCAAGAATACAATGCTCATACAGCAATCAAAATCACATACTAATAAATAAAAATAGTAAGACAGATAATGCGGAAACGTTACTTATAAATACCAACAATTGTGCGGTGACAAATTAAAACGAATAACAAAAATATCCTCAAGTCTTTCTAACGAGTAATATTATTTTGGAGCACGCAAGCCCACTTATTTGAAATTCCACTAGGTGCATTATCTATCCATTTCCATGCCTACCTTAATCTCTTTCTTGTTCTTGTCCGCCGAATCACCATCTTCCACTATAATATACTCCACTTCTCTATCTGCGTAAAAACATTAATAATAGTAGAATGAGCGATAAATCGCTCAGCAGGTAGCAAATATATTCTATTGGACCATGTAGTTATAGTAGGTATACTTTTTTTTTTTCAATCACATCACAAATCGTCGTTTTTAGTCTTTTTCATAAGAACTTTTCACATTTCACAAGCACATACATACATATAGTGACATTCTTGTCATAGACAGATTTGATAGTTCACATGAGTCTTAGTATCCGGTACGGTTGATTTCGTGTGACCAACGCACATAACACATAGACTCATATATATCAACTATATTTGTTCGTCAATTCTGAGTACTCAACCTAGTGCAGACCGCCACTAGGCAGGATGCCAAGGGGTCGGCCTAACCCACTCAACACAATTAGACCGTCGTCTAACCACTGACTACTGCCTAACCAAGAAATGTCACTTATGCTTTTGCATAACATAAAAATCACAAATTACCCAACATGGTCCATATTCATAACATAACATAACTTTCGAAATAAACTTTCAAAAACATTTTAACAAAATTAAAGTGTTACAAGAATAAGTGAGTAGACATTTTTCAAAATAATTTTCGAAAACCAGAAGGTAAGAACCACCTACCTCGTATGTCAAGAAGTCAATTATGCCTTATCCTTCAATCGTATCTCTTCATATGCTCCTATTAACAATTCGATCACAAAATCCTATGAGTTAAAATTCTTTACTCTAAATTTACACATTTTATCCTATGAAATATATCCAACCTATTCCCCCATAATCTATTTGTCCTTATTTTTAGAAACATACCCTAAGTCTTATCCCAAGCTATAATAGTCTACAATAAGGATCCACAAGCAAAACATATTTTTCTTAACTTCGTTAGGACTTTTTTTGAAACATTAGGGTCCTTAAATAAATTTTTGAAAACTTTCTTTGAAATTTTATAAAAGTTTTAGGGCCATAAAATAATTTAAGAAATTTTTGGGAGCCTATAGTAACTTTAGAAAAGTCTCAGGGTTCAAACTGAAATTTTCAAAAACCTCTTCGGATTTAAAAGAAATTTTACAGTATTTTGGACTCACTTGATTCTTCACAGAATCATATGGGTCAAATTCAAAACTTTTAAAAATATAGTTGAACCTAATCAATACCTTTTCACTTTAAAATTTTCAGATTAAATACCAATTTAACAACAACCTAATAGACCTGTTTTACAAAAATACAAAAATACTATTATCTTTTGCCGATCTTGTCCGGCACATCACTGCCGGACCAAGACCCACTTGTACAAAGACCGACTAGTACAGGCCACTGACAGGCTCCTTGTCATGGTTGATGTTGACCGGGAAGACAAAGTCTTCCCGTCACGTCAACATCATCATCTAAATTTTTTTTTTTTTTTGAAAATTAAATAATAAAAGCAGAGAAACAATAAATAAATAAATAGACAAATTAATAAATTTGAAAATAAAATAATTTATTTAATATAGAAAATATGGCACTTACTTTATTTGAATGTCTAAAATTTTTTAGGAGTCTGATACTTTTTTTTACAACGGAGAATTTTGACATGCTAAAAGATATTTATAAGAGTAGTACAAACTGCTGATAGATTTAGGTTCTCACACTTCAGATATGAATAATAAACTTAGGACTTATCACACTATAGTATAGAATTCAAGGAATAGTAGAAGTCTATCTATTATGATTCCTATCCTATCACATAATTACCAAATTATTATTATTATTATTATTATACGAGTCATCACATAAATCGCCCCCAATTTTGTCGTTGTTTTCCATCGAAGCCTCATATGATAGCGCATTCAATTGTCCATCAAGCTTCCGTTTGTGAACAAATTACAAAGGTATTTTGTATAATTGATTATTAAGCGGAGAATCCCTGTAAAGAACTATACCCAATTTCTCGTATTGAGTTTGTCCTTGGTAATATCGTTGCATCTCCGATCCAAAGTAAATCTTTGCTTGTTCATTGCATTATTTTCATCTCAAATACGGAGTGATTATCACACAACTGTCATTATCTATAAAGTAGGGGCAATTAAAAAACAACAAAGAATTTTCCGCCCAATCCAAACTCACTACCAAAAAAATAAGACAAACAATAGTATATATAAAAGATGATGGATAGATAATAGTACAAGACTTGCAAACGCTTATTAAAAAAAATTTGAGTTTGAGTTAGTTGGTATGTAGTATCATCCAAAGCGAGGATAAGCACAGCACGTAATACTCATGTTCGAATCATCTAAAAATAAAAAAGGCAGAACTGTGATTCATGTTCGAATCATCTAAAAATAAAAAAGGCAGAACTGTATTCCCGAGGCACGATCCGACACTCAAGTTAATATTTAGCCACGATCCGACACTCAAGTTAATATTTAGCCAAAGAGTAAAATTTAATAAGAATTCAGAGTTTATTAAATTAGAAAAGTAATTAATGAATTTGACCTGTTATTTCGATATTTATACATGTGATTATTGAGTCGAATCGATTTGTAGGTAGAATATTTATTATTTAAGCCGTTTAGGACTATTTAAAATTACTAAAATATTTTATGTAAAATTACTAAAATACCTTTAATGGATCTAGACCCAAAGCCACTTATAATATTGTCATTGGTGCATTATTTTGGCATCATCAAGAAGTAAGAGGGTTTAATTCCACAATATGAAGATTTAGACCTATCTGTTCTACTTTTGCATTTGTCACTTCGAATTTCTGCATGAATAATTAATTCTTGCAGCATTTTCTTTGTATATCTTGTCCTGTTCGTGTAATCTGGTGTGATTAACTTAGTTGAAACAGATTTTTCTTCGAATCCGTTAACCTTGATATGAAAGCCATAGTTTTGAGACCCTTTTCATAACTTCTTCACCTTAACCCATGCTTCTACATGATTTTGAAGGGGAAGATTTAATTAGAAATCCTCGATCAGTTTCAGTAAGAAGCAGCATTCTACTATAATATTGCATTCTCGTAGACTCAGACACAGAGAATTTTTTTATGGTGAATTCCTTTTCTTTGGATCTGTCATCTAGATATTCTCTTTACAATTTACCAAGGTCTCATGGTCATTTAAATTGGTAAAATGAATCAAATATACGCAACAACTTCATATATGTTTGAACTATTAGTGAATATTTATTAGCTAGTTAATGTCACAATATTTATAGGAACAAAACAAGAAAGAGAAAATGAGTCATGGAAAACACACCCGCTGCAGTAACTGTCATCGAGGTATAAGATCAGAAATTGTTGTCATATTGGCTGAACAAAACTCTTCATCTGTTCTGAAATTCTTCTCTATATCTTCATTTTCATTAGTTGAAAATGCAGGCGTCTTAGGAGTGGGCAGAGTTTCATTTTGGTTCTTTAGCATAGAATAGACCTCTAACATAGATGGCCTATCTTCCCATTTTTCCTGGACACATAGGAGAGCCACTTGCATGCATCTTAAAATTTTGCACGACGATTGAGCGTCATCAAGTAATGGATCCAGGAACTCCAAGGCCTTGCCATTTTTCCACAGTTGGTATGCCTGAAAATTTGCTATTTTAGCGGTCTCTTGGCAGACATGAAGTTGAATCACAATTATGATGAGAAGCTTATAATGTTACTCACGAATTCTGAAAGATTTAAATTCTTATGCATGCCGTATAGACACGAATTCCTCTTGCCACTTATGATTTGCAGAAGTACAACGCCAAAGCTGTAGACATCATACTTTCTAGAGTATGTACCTCGTTTTACATACTCTGGGGGGACATAACCGCTTATTTTCCAGAAGCAAGAATATTAAGAAGAAGAAAGATAAAAAATGAGTGTATATGGTGATAATGAAAATGTAAACTAGTCAGGGTTTGTGATCTGCTTACTACGTTCCAACTATCCGGCCTGTGTTTGCTTCGTGTTCATCTTTTCTGAAGATTCTAGCAATGCCAAAATCTGTTATTTTAGGCTTCATTTCAGAATCAAGCAAGATGTTGCTAGCTTTCAGGTCTCTGTGGATTACGGTGTATGCCGAGTACTCCTGGAGATAGAGAAGACCTTGAGTGACCCCTTCAATAATACCAACCCTTCTTTCCCAATCTAGAAATAGCCGTCTGATTGGATCTGCATCACATAGAATTCAAATGATTAGTTGCTTGACCCTTCAGTTTCTTCCTGTGATAGTATCACTCATTGGTTGTTGTGGAAGTTACTCTTTAAATAAACTGACATAAAAGTGACACACAGACAGAAAAAGTAATGAAGATTTTGTTGCTCCCGTTGAATGTTAGTACGGGTTTTCTCTCTAGGATAGAATATTCAATTCTGTAATGCATTCGATGCCATTTGTAAAGAGTAATCACAATATGATTCTCATACATGCATTATTTGCCATAGCCTAACATTTTGCTAAGTCAATATTCTATTTATACTTGGAAACATAATTTTTTTATCTTAATGGATAGTAAACGGTTTCCTCACTATAACTATACCATTCCTGGTTGCAGGATTGTGGCAAATCTCAGATTGGAGGTTATGAATTCTGATAGCGTAAATATTAATCTGAGTTTGGTCTTGAGTTCTAGAGAACGTGAAAGAGATGACATACCATAGAGGTAAAAGTTCAAGCTCTTGTTTGGCATGTATTCATAGACGAGCATCTTTTCTTCCTTCTCAGAGCAAATTCCGAAGATTACACTGAATTAGCCTCGCTAGATTGACATGTTGTAGTTTTGCTGCTAATGTAATCTCAGTTTTGAACTCCTCTGATCCTTGTTTAGAAGTGCCTGATAGTCTTTTGACTGCTATTTCCTGGCCATCCATTAATTTGCCCTAGCAAATTAACACCCAGATCTTCAACAGGTATATTCTGTCTCTTATGAATACATACCTGTTGAAGATTCCCAAATCCTCGTTTTGACCCTATTTGTCAATAGAAATTCTTTCATGTATCTTTATGTATTTCATGACAAAGTTTAGTTGAAGGTTATGCATAGAGACATACATTAAACACATGGTTCAAAGTCGCGGTCGCGGTGACGGTCTCGAAACGTATCGTTTAATATCGATTTCGGTATATCGGTCACGTATCGGACGATATGTATTTTTTATTATATACAAAATCTAAAAATTTCTAAAAAAAAAAACTAAAAAATATACAAGACTATAACTAATTTATGTTGATTAATCATTAAGCATAACAAATTTAAATTTATGTTAACTTACATTTTATTTATGCCACACATTTTTCAATAATATTTTTTCTTAATAATTATGTTAGCCATTCTTTGTTAACAAATAATGAGTCTGTTCAAGTTTAAACAGAAATAAGCTCCACCCAATAAAAAAAGCAAGTTTTGCCCAAAAAAGCCCAGTAGCATAACGCAACCCACAAGTCCACCATGACAAACCCTAAAAATAAAGTTGATCTTCATCATCCAACTTCCTCCACCAGATCTGTCGGCAGTTGGCACTCCGCAGAAGCTCCAAGCAGGAACACCAAACACTCACACAACACATAACACGCACAAATCATGAACCCAACAAACCAAAAAGCTCCTTAGTTCATGAACTCCAGCACCTAAATCATGGCGTCTTGCAGTTGGCACTTCAACTTGTGATAGGGCCAATATTGTTCTTCATTTCCACTTTCATTTCATCACGTCTTCATTGTTATTCTTTCTTTCACTATTTTCCCATCTTTATTTCCACTTTCATTTCATCACGTCTGTCATTGTCATTCTTTCTTTCACTATTTTCCCATCTTTTTTATTTGAAATATTTGGTTCATACCCATCTCGTGAGTCGACTCGGATAGAATCGGACGAATCTTCTCAATTTTTTGATACGGTGAGTCGAATCGGTGTGACTCGTCCGATTCTATTCGATTCACGACCGATTCTGAGTTTCCGATATGTAGCGGCACGTATCCGGAGTGGGAGGCTCTGTTCCGGTCACAACTCGGCCAAGTCGTCTTGGGCTCGGCCAAGACTTTGAACCATTTAAACATAATTTCCATGATTACGGTGTAATAGAAAACTTTAGAGTTGCTCCTCTGAATCAACAATATCTAAGGGCTGAAACTGAAAAACATTCTCTTAAATAAAACCCAAGCCTGATGAACAATGTAATCCAGTTGGCAGCTCGTCCAGAAAACTTTTCTTGCATATACATTTCATGATAACTTTTCCGTGCCAATTAATCAAATGAACCTTTACTGTACTGTTATTTAAATGCAAATGATAATTTAAGAAGCTGATATCCATAAAGGTTAGAAAGATGTCAATTTATAGTTGAGAAAGAAAAAAATTACAGCTGATTTGGGAAAAAATTCATAGAAGGTATATGCCCATACTGAGATAACATTTCCTTGCTGATAGTTTAATGGCTATGACCCTCATAAGTGATTATTAGCCTAGATCATATTATTTTAATGATCACATTAACTTCTGACAAAGTGATGTACATATTCTTAATTTGATCTCCTTGACAAAGTTTAACAATAAACATGTTGGTCAGTGGCCCTTTAATCTAGATGGAACAAAGCTAAGATAAATGTTTTGTTCAAATTCTTTTTCAGAGGGTTTCATAATATATGATTTCTTGTTGACAATATTGTACAAGTGTTTTAACTTGACTAGGAAATCCTTGTACAGTTTCCTTTTTCATGGACAAAGATGTTTACATGTGATCGTGTGTAATGAGTTCCTCTTAATTACTAGCATCGACTGGTATATACAGATTTGAATTGAGGAATATTTCTAATTTATATAGGTGCTAATCGTCTAGTGGCTGTAGTTCTGGAATCTTGAAGGTATGCTTCTGTTATCAAGAGGATGTAAAGTTACTGAGGCTAATGGGAAATATCAACTCAATGTTGGAGCTAGTGCTTCTATGTTAATTTCATTGGTTCTCTTGCATATTTTTGTAAATCGAAGAATAGATGTTCTGAGATTCTAACCTCATGCTTCAAATGCTTAAGCTTATTGGTTATTTTTGCAAAATAGTTTCCATTTGTTATTCGAGTATTGACATTAATACTGATCCAGAATACTTCTGGTTATCATAGTTTTATGTTGCTTCACACCATGAACTTGTGGATGGATTATCTAAAGTTACCTTATAAACAGGTCCAAATCCTCCCTCACCGAGCTTGTTTTCCTCTGAGAAACTTTTTGTAGCTGCTTTCAGCTGAACAAAGGTGAATGCTTGGAGACTTGGAGATACTGACCTCTTTCTTGAATCCCTGAGATCCATAGAACTGGAAGGAAATAATCACCAATTACTGTGATTTCCTTCTCATTTTCTAATTTTTAAAATCAGGAAATGACACTGAATTGTTCAGAATTTGTGTATATTACCTGCGGATAGTATGATATTCCTTTGCAGCCAACATATTGTTATTCCTAGGAGAAAGGTTATTGTAACTGTAGGAACTACTATTAACAATAACCGTAGTTTTTTCCGTTGATCTTTCACTTCTGCTTGAGCTGTGAATGTAGAAATCTATCAGCCAAGTATTATCAGGAATTTTTTAAAAGTGTGACAAAAATAGGACATTTGCTTTATTTTACATAAAATACTACTAAGAGCAGTGGGGAGCACATGTTAATTAGTTTGTTGCAGCTTTGTTTTATGCTTAATCCCTGATTCTTTTGTGCATGTTAAAAATCCCTGATTCCCTTAAAATGACCGAAATAAAGCATGAGATCAATTAAGCAGGTTTTATTAGATTCTATGATTCGCTTATATGTTGATAAGGATCTTGAAATTTCTACCATATATTGAATCCAATATTTCAGATGTTTTAGTTTGAGTTCATGGCTGACATTGAATATATATAAGAGACATATATATATATATATATATTCCTGAGGTTTATCATAAACTAGAAAAAAAATATAAATATTGGAGGATTGTATATATATATCATAAACTAGAAAAAAAATAAAATAAAATAAAAAATTGGAGGAGTGTTCTACAGATTGAGTTGATAAGAAATCTCTGACCTGCTCTGGATAGAACCTCATTTGTGTCATCATTTGGAACCTGCCAAATACTGTAACCTAGAAGCCCCTTCTCCCTTGCATAAGAAACCTTAGTTTTGATCGCCTCTACATCGTCAAAACCAATCCAAAATGATCCTATTGTGCAGTAGTTCACCACATAAGTGGAGTTAAAAACTGATGTAGCTTTGTAACTTTTCATGTACCACTTGATATATTTGTTGTAAATAGCTCATGGATCCATCTCGAGTTATGGCTGAACCTATTGCTGGTGCACCTATTTCATTGTTTTTGGGGTCTTTAAGTGTCCACGCATAGCCGTGGAATGCCAAGCCAAGAACTAGTTTGTTAGCTGGTAAACCTTTGCTTATCCATTCCTTAATACCATAATCCGTATTTAGACTGCTCAATGGATCATATAAAGCAGCATGTGCCCCTGTAAATTTATCTTTCGATGACATATGATAGTCATATGATATGAGATTAATCCAGTCTAAGTTCCTTCGAATGGATTCCACAGGGTAACTCACTGAATCCAGCACTGGTGAATAGTGACATGCCATTGTCAACATCAGAGGTGATCTATTAGACTCCAAATCGATGGCCACTCGCCACTCATCTAGAAAAGTTTCCATATTGATCATGTTTTCAGGGGTGCTTGGAGTGGCTCCAAAAAGATCAATGCCTCGGAATCCATATGATCGTGCTTTTTTGATTGAGGATTCAATACAGAAGGATTTCCTATAAGATGATTGGCTTGTCATTGTGAAAAATACGGAAGAGTTTGCTTCTCCCTGGTCGAAGGATTTTGTTTCTCCACACCAGATAGATAGGACTGTTACAACTGATGGATTTTTTAGCTTGACAATTTCCGTGAAGGTGGATACATATGGCTCGTCAGAGGAAGCAAGGTAGAGCTCGTAATTTGAAGAATTTATACGTGCAAAGGCAACAATAAGGTGAGTGTACAGAGCAGAATTGATATCCGGGACTGGAGATTCACTACCAGAATACCAGTAACCGGATTTGATCCAAGTTTCCGAAGCAGAAAACTTTAGGAGAGGTAAAAATAGGAGAAGTTTGATTGTGAACGACATTATTGAATTCATCTGATCTCTGTGGCATTTGTCCATGATTCCTATCAGCCTTTTTTTGTGCAAATGTTTGTTTAATAATATAACAGCACATGAATAGTTTGTGGGATTGATTGCTGAGGAAAGAGTTGTCCTCTTTGCAATTTGGCAATAGAAAGTTGTCTTGGAATGAAAGACCTGCTTAAACGATAAGTACCTATTTTTGGTGTCAAGTCAAGTCAATCCTCACCAAAAACCATTATGACATTAGGAACCTCTTTTGCCATTCCACTGGGTAGAAAAGTATCCCTTACCAACAGTGTTTTAAAAACCGGACTGGATGGACTGGTTTGACCGAACAGATTACGAATAGTAAAAATCACATATCCGCTCTATTTATATTTCTGGTCTATATAAAAAACTGGACAAAATTGGAAAAAAACCATGAACCGATAAAAAATTGGTTCAACCGGTCTTTAGCGATTTTTTAAATTTGAGAATAAAAATGATTATAATAAAGAGAAAAATCAAAAAATCGTAAAATAAACTCCAAAATAGCAAAGCAATGAACACACCAAATCCTAAACTATT